>JAANYP010005947.1:0-375018 GCA_020465985.1 Centrapalus pauciflorus
GTACAGACCTTTCACCCTATCTGCAACTTTAAAGTTAAACCTTAAGTCGAACTAAGACACTTTGTTGTATGAGAATACAGACCTGTGTCCGATGTTTGTCTTTTAAAGAAAGTTTGCAAATACCAACAAGTTAGAATTTTGTCTGTGTGCCTTGATCATAAAAGTATGTCTATGTCTGAGTCACGTAAGATAATTTCCTGATAAATAAAAAAGCCAAGGGATATTCCGAAATGTAGAGTGTTTAACAGGGTAAAATACCAACAATCGGCTAAATGGGTATGTCACGACAAACAATCAAAGGAATCAAAAATTCCTAAGTGTGAAAGTTTAAGTACTGAAAGTTAGTATCGGACATCGCTATCTGATTGAACCTTTCTTAGACTATACTCACCAAAAATATGTTGTTTGGTATTTAGCTTAGCTTGTAAATTTATTTTTATAACTTAAGTCTAGATTAAATTTTTTAGTCAAAATTTATTTTACTTTAATTTTATTTTTACCTTAGCTTATTTTATTTTATTTTATTTTATTTTAGTTTAGTTTAATTTTTACTTAGGTAAAAGGTCAAAAGTTACTGAGGGTGCATTCAAAGTTGGATAAAATATACAATGCGTGAAATATCTGAGCTTAGGGTAAAAGATTTGGCATAGTTTATCTGGTTACACTACACAGTAGAAAATAGTTGGAAAAAGTTGAAATTATTTCAAAAGTTTCCGAAATTTTTCTAAGTGTTGGAAATTTCGAATCTAAGACAGACTCGAATGTGAGATACTTCGAATCTGTCAGTAGACTCGAAATTACATAGACTCGAAGGTAGTTAGTATATAAAGGTCCACAGTGAAAGCATTTACTTCTCACTGTTCTCGAATCTGATTTCTCGAATCTGTTCTGGCGATCTCGAATCTAATCTCGAGTCTATCGTATTTCCACTAAACGACATTTCGTCGATTCTAAAGCTTTTGTGTTCGATTCTACCTTCAAATCTAGGTATAAGCAACATGATTGTACAAGATTTTGGTGGTTTAATACACAAATTTGGACTTAAACTTCACATTTTGATGTTTTATGGGTCAAAATAGAGTTTTTGCTAAATAACTAAGTTAGGACCTATAAAATATCAAATTGACAGCATAAATCTATAATTAGAACCTAGTTGAACTAATGTATGTGATTTGTTGAGTTCAAAATGGTTAAAATTTTGGGTTTTTGTTGAAACAATGGCCGAAGGGGTTTCGAGTCTGTTCATGGACTTTCGAATCTGTTCATGGGTTTCTCGAATCTATCATTAGATTCGAGATGACCATGATATTCGAATCTGTCCATTAGACTCGAATAGGGACTCTTCGAATCTGTCCATTACATTCGAATATGGACACTTCGAATCTGTTACCTTCGAATCTGTACTTTATTTACTTTGTTGAATTTAAATTTTATTAAACTTGTGGAAATTTAATTGTGTTGGATTTGGTACTTCATCGAGTACAAAATAAAACAAATTTTGAATTAAAACAAGTTTATTGATTTTTAATAATTCTAACAGTTTTATGTATTGTGCAGATATGGCGCTTCGTGCTTTCGTTCCTAAGCATAATATGGTACTTAATCCAGCTCATAACATCCCTGAAGCGCAGGGTTATCGAGAAGTTTTAGATTTTCTAGCAGAGTCTAGGATCAGCTATGCATTATATCAAAATATTCCGATTGTGATTTCATATGTGCGTCAATTTTACGATCATTTACAGGTGGACTGTACTGTCACCCCGACAGTTTTAAGAACCAGAATTGCTGGTCAACCTCTGGTTTTCTCAGCAGATATTTTGCGTCAAGTACTGCAGTTGGGTTCACAAGAACAAGAAGACGGGCCTATAGACTTTCCATTAAGTATTAGGCAAGCAGCGTTTTTGCGAATGGGCTATAGTTTGGACGTTACAAAATCATCTTATATGAAAAGCGGGTTGATAGGGCAGTGGCGATTTTTGGTCCACGTGTTCATGGTTTGTTTTGCGCCTAAGAAGGCTGGATTTGATTACATCGTCTCAAAGATTCAATCTGGGGTGATTGCCATGGTGTACAATAAGAAATTCAGCTTCTCACAGTTGTTTTTCTCGGAATTCATCCATCAAATCACTGCTCCTGAGAGAGAAAAATTCCTTCTGTATCCTAGGTTTGTAATGATGTTGATAAGGCACTTCTTGCCTGATTTACCACAAACAGATGATGCATTGAGCGTGAATATTATGGATAAGCGCATCTACTCTGACTGTTCCTCACATCGGGGAAGGTTGGCTGTTCCAATTGAGCGTCCGTTGTTTGGAGCTGTTTTAGACAGGAACTTTGTGGCACCAGATAATGCCAACTGGGCAGGTGAAGTAGAAGTTCAGCCTCGACAGCAACAACAACAACCGCAACAACAACAGCAACGTCCACGTGATCCAAGGCGAAGACAAAGAGCTACTGCGAGTCAGATTCAGGCATCAAGGCCTTCCATAAGTCAACAGCCAGAGGTACAGGAAGCAGGGCCTTCAAGTGCCGTTCCAGAACCCGAGCAAATCGCCCAAACTTTGGAAGAAATCTGGGCGTTTGGACCTCATGCCAATGAGGAAATAACTGCAGAGTTAGTTGATCAGTTATTACAGCCTCCGGAAGGAGCAGAAGATGTGTTTAGGCAAGTTGAGGAATATGAACCTGAGCAAACTGGTACTGACTTGTCATCTTCAGCAACTGAGTCAGAAGAGATGGAGGAGATAGAAGTTGAAGCTCCAGAGTCAATGTCTGCCGTTCCTGAAGTTCAAATTGGAACTTATGGTTCGCGACTGATTATAAATGAAGGTGGTTCTAGGAGACGATTGGACAGGGAATTGGAGGAGTCTGATTTCGAAGAAGAAGAAGTTACTCAACTTGTGATGAGGCAACGGGCCAAACGTCACAGGTTCATGCAAGGATCCTCTTCAGTCTCCGCAGAACAACCAGAAATTTCTCAGCCTCAAAACCCTCAACCTCAAGAACCTCAAACCACCATTCCACCACCACCACCTCGCGATGAACCATATATTCCATCGCCAATACTTCCAACTCCGTTACAGTCAATTCCATCAACCTCATCCTCATACGCTGACAATCAAAGATTTTTGCGCTTAAAAGATAGAGTTGACTTCCAGGAAATCCAAATCTTTGGGCTAACAACAGCAATCGGTGAGCTTCAGAAGCATAACGCAGATATCGATAAGGAGAATGCCGATTTGAAGAAGATTGTGGAAAAGGTCCAGGAAGAAAACACAGAGTTAAAAACATTTGTTTGTGATCAGTCAGCCGAGATAAGGTCGATGCGCTCCCTAATTGAGCAGTTAATGAAAAATTTACAGGCTCAGGGGGAGACGTCGTGCCCTGATCAGGAAGTACAGAGGCCGAGAGATGATGATGATGAAGACAACCAAGGCAATGATCCCAGCCCTAAAAGACAGAATGAGCCAGTAGATTTTTCTGCTGCTCAGACTGCTCAATCTGAGGGGGAGTCTAGTCCAGGGGGAGAAGTAGGAGGAACAGGAGGAGAAGCAGGTTCTTCAAGGACTTTAGATAGCGACATGATAGATGCGCTGAAAGATATTGAAGAAGAGCTAATGGAATTTGATTTTGAAGATGATATTGAAGAATTAGAAGAAGGTGAATTTATTCCAGATGATGTCGCGGACTGGAAATCTGACGACGAAGTGATAGAGGATGAAGACGATCAAGTCAATGAAGTTATTGTCAATTCACAACCAGTAACGGAGCTATATGAAGGACAAAATCATAATGTGATTGACATTGACTATATCAAAGTAGCCTCAGTCGAGGATAATGAACTTGAAGAGGCCGAGATGGAGCCATCTAGGACTGACTTGATCAATCTTTGGTTCAAGAAAGAGGAAAAGAAAGAGAGTTTGAAGATGAAGAAGAAGATGAGAGTTCCAGGTGCTGGGAACTTCTCAGGAGGCATTATTAGCTGGTTCTTTGACAGAGAACTGCAGCTGTTCATTTTGAAAAGAAGAGATGGACTTCAATACTTGAGGCGGACACTGAAAGCTTTTAATTCTTTGCCCAAGATTGAAGTTAAAGAGTTAGCCTGGAAGGAGCTGATCAACATTGGAAATGATCCCTACGCGAGCGTTATTGAAAGAATTATCAGGAAAGAAGGGCGATCAGGCAGATTTGAGAGGCTTAAGCCGAGATCAGGCAAGAGGGTCGAGGATGGATCAAGAATAGATCCTCATACTGGAAGACCTTGGGCTAGAATGATCTACAAGCCAGTCAAATGCTTGAAAAGAGTGCCAATAAAGCCAATGCCACAAAATGTTTTGAGCAACATGAAGTGGTGGTACCTGGAAATTGATACTGCTGAAGCTATAATGGAGGATCAAGACGAGCAGGTAATTTTGAAGGTATACGACCCACTGCATTTGATAAACCTATCTAAGGACGACCTGAAGAAGCTTCACGATCAGCCTATATTCTTCACTGAACCATGGAGATCTGAAGCCAGGAAGTTCCAAAAGGTAGTTAAAGTTTGTATAGATGCGGGGTTATATGCAGGTAGTAGTATCTATAATTCTAGTACTTAAATTTGATGTAATGTAAATAATTAGAAGCTATCGTCAAGGGGGAGTCTGTTGGTACACCCTGTGTGACGATAGCAGTCTAATCGATCTGCGTTATGATTTAAGTAATATTCTGAATATTAACAAGTATTTTGATATATATGTTTAATATGTGTTTGTCTGTTATTGATTGTGTGTTTGAACTTGATGTAACATATTACAAGGAGTTCAAACATAAAGGTCAAAGATTATGTCAAGCATAAGTTAAAACATAAGTTTCATCACGTAAGTGTTTAAGTGTATAGGTTAGATTCGAATTGCATAAAAGGATACATTCGAATCTGTGATAGATTCGAATGAGTCCTTAGATTCGAATAGGCTAGATTCGAATCTGTCAGATGGACAGATTCGAATGGGCCTTAGGCCAGATTCGAGGTTGGCCCACAACAGACTCGAATCAGGGCCTATAATTAGGGATAGACTCGAATCATTAGTAGGCTTTTGGCAGAATTCGTGAGGAATTAAGCAATAGGCGATCTCGAGTTTATCAGCTAGGTGAGTCCCGTTTCGGAGAGAATTAGTACGTAGGATCGTTCGTGTGTCGTTCGTTCAGCGTCTAATAGTCTCCGTGTTTCCGTTGGTTGAGAGTTGTCCGTCTGACCGTCAATGAGGATTCCGCACTCGTTAACGGGTCCGCGTCTAGATAGATCTGTCAGTGGTAGACCTTACACAATGCTTCCAAAAAGGGGGAGAATCAGGAGGTTCCTACATCAGTCCAAACAGGTCCAACAACAACAACAGTCCAAGTAGCACCAACAGTCCCAGTTTCTAGGCTAGCAGTCCCAACAGCTTCTCAAGCTGTTAGCCTAGAAACTCATGCTGCTCCTTCAGCCACTGGAGTTGTGATCAGAGAAGGAATTCAAGCTCCATCAAGCACAGTCCAAGCTACAACATCTGCTACAAAAGACAAGGGCAAGGGCATTCTCATTGAGTCTCCAAAGCATAAATTTTCCTCAAAAGAAGCCCAAATTGCCTTTGATGCTGAAGTTGCCAGAAAAATAGCAGAAGAACAAGACAAAGAATTAGAGCAGCAAGCCCAAACCCCAATGGATGATGATGAGACTTTAGGTGATTACTTAAAGGGGTTTGTGGCCAAGCAAGGAGAAAGGAAAAGAAAGATGCCAACAGGGCACTCCAAGGCTGAGCATAGAAGATTTCTTATCAATTTTGCCTTTGCAGCAGGTATTCCAAAGAAAATGGCTCAGTCCATGTCTACTGAAAGGCTGCAGGAAATTCATGATAAGGAGATGGACAAAAGACTGAGAACACAAGTCTCTCCAGAAGCTCAACCATCAACCCAATCAGTCCAAGCTGAAGCTGGTGCCAGTGCACCTGCTCCCTCTGATCAAGCAGTTGTCTCTATTCCTTCATCGGTTAAAAGGGTGCTCTTTGAGCAACAACTACAAAAGGCTATGGAGATAGAGAAGCTGATTGATCAGCATGATTTTACAAAGCCTCAAATCAACTACTGGTTTGCTAAGTCACTGGATGACCGTGACTTGAGAATGAAGTTTGTAATCAGAAGAGAGTCTGGACCTGAAGAGGAGTATGACACTTTTTGGCAGATAGTACAGAAGCTGACCAGAGATGAATTGATAAAGATGTACAATATAGGGTCAGTTACACAAGTGAGGTCTGCTCTTCCACAAGTCAAGCAACTCATCAAAGATCTAAGTACAGTGGTTGACCCTGAGTTTGCAAGACAAGAGATAGAAGATGCTGAAAAGAAAGGGAAAAAGATCAAGCAGATTGATCTGTTTGTCAAGTCAAAGACATTCAGAATCAAATTCACAGATGGATCTGGTATCTTCTTCAATCTTGATTTTTACAATTTTTCAAAAGATATGCTGCTGCAAATTAAATCAGCTAGAATATCTTGTGATAAAGAAGAGATGAAGAAAGAATTTTTGAAGGCTATAGATCATAAACTTGCACAGTTGTAAGTTTTTGAAAGCCTTGGTTTGTAAATAACAGTTTACTTATTCATTTCCAATTCTTGTATAGAACTTAAAGTCTTGTGCAAAGAATTTAAGTTAGGGGGAGATTGTTGGGAAATAGTTTAAGTATGTTCAAACTGTTAGTTAGACTTCTCAGACTGTTAGTAGATTTTACATGTAAATACAAAGTTCATGCTGCTAGTTGAAGAAACTCGAGCTGCCAGTGTAAAAGTTCAAGCTGCCAGAGCAAAACAACTCAAGCTGCTCAGTTCATGCTGTCAAGAGATTCAAGCTGCTCAACAGTTTCATAAACAGAAAGTGCTGATTTTCAGGAAAGATATCTACACGAAGATTCCAGCATATCTACTATCAGAGAAGTCATAGTCCTTCAAGGAAACAAGTCCAAAAAGCAATATAAATACAGAGAATAGGTCATTCTATTGTATAGGAGTTTTCTGCATATTTTGAGTCTGTAATTGCTTTATTGATTAAGTTTTCTTAAGCCTCTAAGGTTGTAAAACCCTAAGAACAGTCTGTGTTCTTCGTCTAATCAAACAGATTAGAGGTGATTGTAATCATTGAATTCAGCAATACAAACAGTCTTGATTACTTTTTATGTTTTATGCTTCATTGGTTCTGAAAGTTTTTGTCAAAATAATTAAGTGTTATTATGCAAACTTCTTAATTAAACTTTGATTCAAAGCAAGATTATTGACTTATACTTTGATAAATTTCAAATCAGTTAATCTTGGTTATTCAGTTTTAGATCCTGACAAACGGTGTTCTAGTCTATACCAGCGTTGTTCTAGCCTTTTGCAATATTTTAATTTAGCCCCCTGAACTTTAATATTAAATGCCTTGAACTTGTTCTAGGCTTTTTCAAAATTTTAATTTATCCCCATGAACTTTAATATTAAATGCCTTAAACTATTGTGTTTCCTAGGGCCTATATTAGGTTAACCCGCGGAAACGGTGTGGAAATTTGTTTCCTAGGGTGTACGATATGTTTACCCGAAAATTCTACTTTTAATTAAATAGACATTAAAAGAAAAACTCAAACGATTTAGATCGCATAACTCATTTCGCAAACTCAATTGAAGGTGTGGAAATTTGTTTCAAAATTCTAATTTAGCCCCTGAACTTTCCATTGTTTAAGTCGCTATTTGACACTTATTTGACTTTTGCAAGGTCAACACTAGCGCGGAAACGGTGTGGAAATTTTCTTCCTAGGGTGTACGCTATTTTTACCCGACAATCCTACTTTTAATTAATTAGACGTTAAAAAAAACTCAAACGATTTAGATCGCATTCTAATTTAGCCCCTGAACTTTCCATTATTTAAGTCGCTATTTGACACTTATTTAACTTTTGCAAGGTCAACACTAGCGCGGAAACGGTGTGGAAATTTGTTTCCTAGGGTGTACGCTATGTTTACCCGACAATCCTACTTTTAATTAAATAGACGTTAAAAAAAAAACTCAAACGATTTAGATCGCATAACTCATTTCGCAAACTCAAATGAAGGTGTGGAAATTTGTTTTAAAATTCTAATTTAGCCCCTGAACTTTCCATTATTTAAGTCGCTATTTGACACTTATTTGAATTTTGCAAGGTCAACACTAGCATAATTCACCATTATTTATTAGATTAACATGAGGTTCCTTATTATGTGTTGACATTTGGGTCTCATGATGTTGACACAGAGGTTCCTAGTGTGGTGTGGACCTTTTGGCCTGCATATGTTGATAATGTTTGTGACATCATTCGGAGCGAGCATTCCATGATGGATAGTGCTAAAAAAAGAGACCCTAACACATGTGTTGTAAAACCTTCTAACTTAAAAGATACAGAGTTTGGTGTTGACCTTTTGGTCTGCATATGTTGATTATGAGGTTCCTTGTTAGTTGTTGACATTTTGGTCAGCATATGTTGACACTGAGGTTCCTTGTTAGAAGTTGAAATTTAGGTCCAAAGATGTTGACAATGGGTCCTTGTTTGGTGTTGACTTTTTGGTCAACATATGCTGACATTTGGGTCCAAAGATGTTGACAATGAGGTATCCTAGTTACGTTGATATTTTGGTCCCATGATGTTGACATAGAGGTTGCTTGTTGATGTTGACATTTGGGTCCGATTATGTTGACAACTTGGTTCCTGGTGAGTTGTTGACATTTGGGTCCCAATATGTTGACGTAGAGGGTCCTTGTTTGGTGTTGACATTTGGGTCCCAAAATGTTCACATGGAGGTTCCTTATTATGTGTTGACCTTTTGGTCTGCATATGTTGATAATGAGGTTCCTCGTTAGTTGTTGACATTTGGGTTCGACGATGTTGACATAGAGGTTCCTTGTTTGCTGTTGACCTTTAGGTCTGCATATGTTGATAATGAGGTTCCTAGTTATTTGTTGACATTTGGGTTCGAAGATGTTGACAATGAGGTATCCTAGTTACGTTGACATTTTGGTCCCATGATGTTCATATAGAGGTTGCTTGTTGGGTGTCGACATTTGGGTCCGATTATGTTGACAACTAGGTTCCTAGTGACTTGTTGACATTTGGGTCCCAATATGTTGACGTAGAGGGTCCTTGTTTGTTGTTGACATTTGGGTCCCATAATGTTGACAACTAGGTTCCTTGTTTGCTGTTGACCTTTTGGTCTGCATATGTTGACAATGAGGTTCCTTATTATGTGTTGACATTTGGGTCTCATGATGTTGACACAGAGGTTCCAAGTGTGGTGTGGACCTTTTGGTCTACATATGTTGATAATGTTTGTGACATCATTCGGAGCGAGCATTCCATGATGGATAGTGCTAAAAAAAGAGACCCTAACACATGTGTTGTAAAACCTTCTAACTTAAAAGATACAGAGTTTGGTGTTGACCTTTTGGTCTGCATATGTTGATAATGAGGTTCCTTGTTAGTTGTTGATATTTTGGTCAGCATATGTTGACACTGAGGTTCCTTGTTAGGTGTTGACATTTAGGTCCAAAGATGTTGACAATGGGTCCTTGTTTGGTGTTGACTTTTTGGTCAACATATGCTGACATTTGGGTCCAAAGATGTTGACAATGAGGTATCCTAGTTACGTTGACATTTGGGTCCCATGATGTTGACATAGAGGTTGCTTGTTGGGTGTTGACATTTGGGTCCGATTATGTTGACAACTTGGTTCCTGGTGAGTTGTTGACATTTTGGTCCCAATATGTTGACGTAGAGGGTCCTTGTTTTGTGTTGACATTTTGGTCCCATAATGTTGACATGGAGGTTCCTTATTATGTGTTGACCTTTTGGTCTGCATATGTTGATAATGAGGTTCATCGTTAGTTGTTGACATTTGGGTTCGACGATGTTGACATAGAGGTTCCTTGTTTGCTGTTGACCTTTAGGTCTGCATATGTTGATAATGAGGTTCCTAGTTATTTTTTGACATTTGGGTTCGAAGATGTTGACAATGAGGTATCCTAGTTATGTTGACATTTTGGTCCCATGATGTTGATATAGAGGTTGCTTGTTGGGTGTTGACATTTGGGTCCGATTATGTTGACAACTAGGTTCCTGGTGACTTGTTGACATTTGGGTCCGAATATGTTGACGTAGAGGGTCCTTGTTTGTTGTTGACATTTGGGTCCCATAATGTTGACGACTAGGTTCCTTGTTTGCTGTTGACCTTTTGGTCTGCATATGTTGACAATGAGGTTCCTTATTATGTGTTGACATTTGGGTCTCATGATGTTGACACATAGGTTCCTAGTGTGGTGTGGACCTTTTGGTCTGCATATGTTGATAATGTTTGTGACATCATTCGGAGCGAGCATTCCATGATGGATAGTGCTAAAAAAAGAGACCCTAACACATGTGTTGTAAAACCTTCTAACTTAAAAGATACAGAGTTTGGTGTTGATCTTTTGGTCTGCATATGTTGATAATGAGGTTCCTTGTTAGTTGTTGACATTTTGGTCAGCATATGTTGACACTGAGGTTCCTTGTTAGGTGTTGACATTTAGGTCCAAAGATGTTGACAATGGGTCCTTGTTTGGTGTTGACTTTTTGGTCAACATATGCTGACATTTGGGTCCAAAGATGTTGACAATGAGGTATCCTAGTTACGTTGACATTTTGGTCCCATGATGTTGACATAGAGGTTGCTTGTTGATGTTGACATTTGGGTTCGATTATGTTGACAACTTGGTTCCTCGTGAGTTGTTGACATTTGGGTCCCAATATGTTGACGTAGAGGGTCCTTGTTTGGTGTTGACATTTGGGTCCCATAATGTTGACATGGAGGTTCCTTATTATGTGTTGACCTTTTGGTCTGCATATGTTGATAATGAGGTTCCTCGTTAGTTGTTGACATTTTGGTTCGACGATGTTGACATAGAGGTTCCTTGTTTGCTGTTGACCTTTAGGTCTGCATATGTTGATAATGAGGTTGCTAGTTATTTGTTGACATTTGGGTTCGAAGATGTTGACAATGAGGTATCCTAGTTACGTTGACATTTTGGTCCCATGATGTTGATATAGAGGTTGCTTGTTGGGTGTTGACATTTGGGTCCGATTATGTTGACAACTAGGTTCCTGGTGACTTGTTGACATTTGGGTCCCAATATGTTGACGTAGAGGGTCCTTGTTTGTTGTTGACATTTGGGTCCCATAATGTTGACAACTAGGTTCCTTGTTTGCTGTTGACCTTTTGGTCTGCATATGTTGACAATGAGGTTCCTTATTATGTGTTGACATTTGGGTCTCATGATGTTGACACAGAGGTTCCTAGTGTGGTGTGGACCTTTTGGTCTGCATATATTGATAATGTTTGTGACATCATTCGGAGCGAGCATTCCATGATGGATAGTGCTAAAAAAAGAGACCCTAACACATGTGTTGTAAAACCTTCTAACTTAAAAGATACAGAGTTTGGTGTTGACCTTTTGGTCTGCATATGTTGATAATGAGGTTCCTTGTTAGTTGTTGATATTTTGGTCAGCATATGTTGACATTGAGGTTCCTTGTTAGGTGTTGACATTTAGGTCCAAAGATGTTGACAATGGGTCCTTGTTTGGTGTTGACTTTTTTGTCAACATATGCTGACATTTGGGTCCAAAGATGTTGACAATGAGGTATCCTAGTTACGTTGACATTTTGGTCCCATGATGTTGATATAGAGGTTGCTTGTTGGGTGTTGACATTTGGGTCCGATTATGTTGACAACTAGGTTCCTGGTGACTTGTTGACATTTGGATCCCAATATGTTGACGTAGAGGGTCCTTGTTTGTTGTTGACATTTTGGTCCCATAATGTTGACAACTAGGTTCCTTGTTTGCTGTTGACCTTTTGGTCTTGAACAGACCTGTGGTCAGGTCTGGAGGTGCAGGCTAAAGAGGTCTTCAACTCCATCCGACACCTATCCCAAATTCGATGCCGACCTCGACCATCTTCAAATCGTCACTGCTTACATATCACTTCTTCTCTCTGACTCCAAATATCACTTCTTCTCTCTGACTCCATCACCTTTACCTGTCTATCTTTCTTCCCTCCCTCTTTGGTTGACTAGTGCCGAATTGTTGACTGGCAATGGAACTCCTATGTCTGTGTGTGCAGTCAGTAGTCACGCGGGAACTCCAATTTTTCCCCTGCCTCCTCCACCTCCAGATCTTCGTCATAAGGTACGTGACACGGGAGGATACCTTGCTCGCAAGGACTCACCTGCACGTCTTTAATATGACGATACATCTTTCCAAGTATCTTTTCCGATTTGTAACTTTGGAATTCTTCTTTTCCCATGAAGTCTGGGTACAACTTGGGTCTCAGCGCATGTGGCATCGTCACGATCTTTCCCGTTTTAGGGAAATCAACCGCCGTAGCGGCTAATTCTACCAGTTTCGTGCATTTCTCGTCTAAAGCTCCACCCGATCTTCGGCTTGAACTTCTTTCGGGAGACTTTTGATTATCGGCCGCTGGAACTTCAACACCAACATCATTTGACAAAATCTTCATAACCTCTTGTCTGCTTCTACTAAGGAGGCCCAGTTGGCTTCTTCGTCTGCTTCAAATTAATGTTACCATTGATGAAATCTCTCAGCAGTAAATTGTTGCTTAAAACGTTGTTTAGGAAGTTTTTATTCACAAAAGTCGAAGTCCAACACAACTTTCAATGTTGCTTAAAACGTTGATTCAAATTTTCTTCCACCCGATCTTCGGCTTGAACTTCTTTCGGGAGACTTTTTGTTGGTACACCCTGTGTGACGATAGCAGTCTAATCAATCTGCATTATGGTTTAAGTAATATTCTGAGTATTAACAAGTGTTTTGATATATATGTTTATATGTGTTTGTCTGTTATTGATTGTGTGTTTGAACTTGATGTAACATATTACAAGAAGTTCAAACATAAAGGTCAAAGATTAACTCAAGCATAAGTAAAACATAAGTTTCATCACTTAAGAGTTTAAGTGTTTTTGGCTAGATTCGAATTGCTTAAGGGAACACATTCAAATCTGTGATAGATTCGAATGAGACCTTAGATTCGAATGGGCTAGATTCGAGGATGTCAATATGGACAGACTCGAATGGGCCTTGGGCCAGATTCGAGTTTGGCCCACATCAGACTCGAATCAGGGTCTATAATTAGGGATAGACTCGAATCATTAAGTGACTTTTTGCAGAATTCGTGAGGGATTAAGCAAAAGGCGATCTCGAGTTTATCAGCTAGGTGAGTGCCGTTTCGGAGAGAATTAGTTCGTAGGATCGTTCGTGTGTCGTTCGTTCAGCGTCTAATAGTCTCCGTGTTCCGTTGGTTGAGAGTTGTCCGTCTAACCGTCAACGAGGATTCCGCACTCGTTCACGGATCCGCGTCTAGATAGATCTTGCAGTCGTAGACCTTACAAGTGGTATCAGAGCCTACGGAGTGTTCTTGGTGTTCTTCGTGTTCATCAGATACATTCTAGGTTTCTTGACGCTAGTTGGACGGTTTTGCTCTCAAAAACGTGTTTTTGAGCTTAGCAAATTCATATTCGGGAAACACTTTGTCGTTTTTCACGTTTTTGGTCGAAATCATTATTTTTCGTTTGAAAAATAGTGATTTAATCTGTAAAACGTCAAAAAATCAACGTGTTAGCCGTTTTTCGAGTTTGCGGCGCTCGAATCTATAGGGGTAATTAGGGTTTCACTTTAGTCTCGAGTCTAACCTAAATACGCTCCTTTCGAGTCAATTTCAGAGAGTTTCGAGTCTACTTTGTTTCGAATCTGTTACTTCATTCGAATAGGATCTCGAGTCTAGATTAGTTTCGAGTTTGTTTCGAGTCTAGTATTTTTCGAATCTGTGTTTCAAATCTACTGAAATTCGAGTCTGCTGACCTTCGATTCTAAGGACCATCGATTCTAAGGAGTTGTTCGAATCTGACATAAATTTCGAATCTAATTGACCTTTACGACTTAATCGAATTTAATCTCAAAAGATTTAATCTTAATTAGTTTCGAATCTATCTAGATTCGAATAAGTTAGTCTAAATCAGTTTCGAATTAAATTAATTAAGTTCAAATTCAATTTGTTTCAGAAAAGATGTCAAATCTTCAGAAATTCCTTGAGATGGATCACGAAGTTGGGAAGGCAAATGCACCGCCTAAGCTGATGAAAGTTGAGGACTATTACTGGTGGAAGGACAGATTTACAGATTTTGTACGATTCAATGATATGCGCATGTGGGTGTGCATAGATGAAGGGTACATTCCGCCAGTATCTGAAGTTGAAGGCCGTCAAAAGGTCTTGTCATATCAGATGATGAAAGAGGATGACAAGAAACTATTTGAAGCTGAAAACAAAGCTTTCTCCATAATCCGTATGGCTTTACCTCAAGATATTTTACACACATTTCGGACTCAAAGGACGTCGAAAGAACTTTGGGAGTCTCTCCAGAAAAGGTGTGAGGGTAATCCTCGGGTGCGTAGAAAGCGTACAGAGCTGTTGACCCAACAGTTTGCGATTTTCAAGGCAATTAAGGATGAACAGTTGGATGATATTATCACAAGGTTCTATCATCTGATAACGGAACTTGAAAGTCATGGAATTGAGTATTCGGACACTGACAAGAACAACAAGCTTCTTGATGCCCTACCAGCCAAATGGGCTATGTACGTGGCAATGATTAAGCTGAATGAGGACAAATATTATGCTCAATCACTTGATGACATTGTGGGAACGTTGAGGGCATATCACTTCGAGATGATTAAGGCTGAGACTGATTACGAGCAAGTCCAGAATCCGGCAATGTATTTTGGAAAGACATCTAAATCATCAGTGACAGCTGAACCGAAGAGTGCTACAGCGTTTTTCACCGGAGAAACGTCATCGCCACCAGAGTCCGAAGACTCACTGAATCGCGCGTTCTTAGGGTTAGGAAGATCGGAAGAACCGCAACCTCAAGTCCATCAGGCACCGACAAGTCAGAGCTATTCGAAGATGCCGATGAGCGCAAAGTCCGCAGAAGAACATTTGAATCTGCTTGCTTCCTTTGTGGCAGCTTATGGAAATTGTGTTCAAGGGAAAATCAATGACCCAGCTCTATGGGATGAAGATTACGATCAGGTCGACCCTGATGACTTAGAGGAAATGGATCTTAAGTGGCAACTGGCCATGGTGACCCAGAGGGTAAAAAGATTCATCAAGCGAACTGGGAGGAATCTGCAAATGAACAACAAAGGGATAGGATTTGATAAGTCTAAGGTCAAATGCTACAACTGTCAGGGATTGGGACACTTCGCCAGGGAGTGTCAAAGACCGAAGGTAGAGACATACCAAGGACAGAGTCAGCATCAAGGACAGTACCAAAATCAGTCCCAACAAAGATACCTTCCGAGTTCCTCATCTGGTCAAGCCAATCTAGCGGGTCTACTATCCAATGTCACTCT
Organism: Centrapalus pauciflorus; assembly: GCA_020465985.1. Classification (NCBI taxonomy): domain Eukaryota; kingdom Viridiplantae; phylum Streptophyta; class Magnoliopsida; order Asterales; family Asteraceae; genus Centrapalus; species Centrapalus pauciflorus. Next base: position 15,475 of record JAANYP010005947.1, read on the forward strand.
GACAGACAGCTAGATGGTACCTATGACTGGAGTTCACATCCTGAGTCCAATGCTAGAGCTTTCATGGCTGAAGTTACTGAGAATGGTTGTGAAGAAGACGAGCAGACCACACGGGACAGCAGTCCGATGTGGGTAGAGAAAGCGAATGATCAGACCGTGCTGGAGTTTGCTGCTCAGATGGCCAACGTGGAATCTGATAACTCTAAGGTTAGTCTTTCTTATTCTCTATTTTCAGAATTATGTGCTTTGTGTGCTACTTTTAATGATAGGTTAAATCTAGTCTTAGAATCACATAAAACCATATCTGCTCAAAATGATAACTTAAAAATAGAAAACGCTAGCCTAAATGATATAAAGCAAGATTTAAAAGAAAAGCTTAAGGCTGATGCTCAAGACGTGGTAGTTCTAAAAGACAAACTCAGCGAGCAGTGTGTTAGGATAGAACTAATGTATGAGCACGTAGAGGCCTTAACTAAAAGTCTTAAGGACAAGGATATAGAGCTAGCCGAGACCAAGGTTAAGGTAGCAGAGGCAAATAGCAAGCTGGAAAAGTTTAGGAATTCGAGCCTAAATCTAGGAAACGTCTTAGATGCCCAAAGACAATCTAAGAAGCCTGTAGGTCTAGGTTTTCACGAAATTCCTCCACCTTTCAATGCGAATTATGTGCCTCAGCCTCAGGAGAAAACTGACAAGTCAGTAGACTTAGAGGACCTACCTGAACCGACACCTGAGCCTACAGTTGATAATACACCTAAGGTGGTTCACTCAACCGTCAAGGTCAAGAAAGTGAAATTTGTGTCTTCCTCCAGTGAAACACCTGCAGGAAAACAGAAAATTTCATGGGCTGACCAGGTCGAAGAGACAGACACTGTAGATGTACCAAAGGAAGTAGACACTAGTGAGACACCTAGATCTAAGGGAACAACCAAAAAGTCCATGGATAAGATGTCTTGCTTTAGATGTCACGCGAAAGGGCATGTTGCTTCTCACTGTCCACTTAGGAAAGCAGATGTTACCCCTAAGACAGTGAACTCAACACCTGTTAAGCCCTCACCCAGTGTGGCAAGCAGCAGTAGTTCTCAACCTACCGAGAAAACTGTGCAGGTCGCACCCAAACAAGTTGTGAAAAACACACCGGTTAAGGTTGGACCAAAGGAAGTGATTAGGACAAATTCACCGAATCGTGTCACAAATCAATCTAGGTCAGCACCACAGCAAGTCTATAGGAGCACCACACCTAGCAGGTCACATACTCCAGTTAGGTCACATACTCCAGTTAGACAGTATGCACCGGTAAGAGCTCAAGGATCACACTCAGAAATGGCATATAATAGAAATTATTTCAGAGCTCCACAACAAATGCCTACACCAAGGCAAAGAGTGAACTTAAATCACTCGGCACCACAACAGAGTTCAGTTCAAAGGCCCAAGTCACCTGAACGGCGAGATGGGTACTTGAAAGAGTTCACGTATGTGGACGAGAATGGTATTACCAAGTCAGTCATGGCTTGGGTTCCCCGTGATAACTAACCTATTTTCTTTCATGTGCAGGAGATAACTACCGGTCCAAACAACAAGTGGTTCGTCGACAGTGGTTGCTCCAGGCACATGATGGGGGAAAGAAGTCTTCTCACAGACTTCAAGGGGGGTAATAGGGGATTCGTATCATTCGCGGGTAACAAGGGTGGAAATATCACTGGAACTGGAGAAGTCACTAATGGGACGATTACTTTGGATCAAGTTTATCACGTTGATAAACTGGTTCATAATCTCATTAGTGTCTCTCAAATCTGTGATAAGAAGAACTCGGTGTTATTTACTGACACTGAGGCGTTAGTGCTAAAGCCTGGATTCAAAATTCCTGAAGAATGGGTGTTGATGCGGGCGCCAAGGAAGAACGACTTGTACGTGCTGGATATGAACAAGCCAGAGACTTCGATGGGGCCAATTTGTCTACTATCCAAAGCTTCGGAGACGGAATCCGTACTGTGGCACAGACGCATGGCTCACCTGCACCTGAGGAAGATGAATTACATTACGAAGCATGGACTGGTGCAGGGTGTGCCCATGAAAAGTTTTCAGTTCGAGGATAAGTGTCTACCTTGCATGAAGGGCAAACAACACAAGAAGACACACAAGTCCAAGAAGCAGAATTCCCTAGCCTCAACATTCGATCTGTTGCACATGGACCTTTTCGGCCCAATCAACAAAAGGAGTATTGGAGGTAGTTGGTACTGCTTAGTTATCACCGACGATTACTCACGTTTTTCTTGGGTTTTCTTTTTAGGTACAAAGGACGAGACGGCTGCAAGGCTCATCGGGTTCTTGGACCAAGTGGAGAACTCATACGGAACTAGGGTTAAAAATATTCGTAGTGATAATGGAACTGAATTCAAAAACACTGTAATTGGTGTATATTGCCTATCAAAGGGCATAGTGCATCAATTCAGTGCACCATATGAACCTCAACAGAATGGTGTGGCCGAACGTAAAAATAGAACTTTGATTGAGGCTGCAAGGACTATGCTTTCGGATTCAAAGCTTCCTACCATGTTTTGGGGGGAGGCAGTGAATACCGCGTGCCACATTTTAAACCGAGTACTTACAGTCAAATCATTGAACAAAACATGCTATGAAATTTTGAATAAACGGCCACCTAACTTAACTGGATTCGAACCGTTTGGAGTACCATGCACACTTTAAAGAACAAAACATCAACCGAAGTTTGGTGAAAAGGCTGACGAAGGATACTTCCTAGGTTATGTGCCAAACTCACCAAACAAACGGGTGTTTAACAAAACAACTGGTACTGTGGAGATTGTGTATAACATTGAAGTCACAAGTTATACACATGAATCCCAAACTGGTCCGGAATGGATATTTGACTATGATAAGTTATTTGAGTCATTTAACATTCCTCTGGATGATAATGCAGGTACAATCGAGAAGGACATGGCGACGTTGCATCTGAACGACGATGGCCAAATCTTTCCAAGGACCACGTTCGAATCTACGTCCAAGCCTACTGCGACTGTAGATGGATCTCCAGAAGTTGCTGATCAAGAGGCACCTAACACTGAGAATCATACTCAAGCTTCAAGTTCTAACTCTGAGGAAAACGTCCGTGAGGAGGAAAATGTAGAAGCTGAGCCTGTTCCCCCTTTAGGTGAAATAGGATCCAACTTAGGAGATAATCTAAGGGTTGATGAAATAGAGACCTCTAGGATTAACAAGAACCATCCAATAGAAAGCATCATAGGAAATCCTAACGAGGGTGTGAGGACTCGGAGTAGTGTAAATAACAACACTGTGTTGTTGTCAATGATAAACGACTCCGAGGCATATCACACATGTCTATATTCGTGTTTCATATCGCAAGTAGAGCCCAAAAATGTGCAAATGGCACTTAAGGACAACTCCTGGGTTGAAGCGATGCAGGAAGAACTTTCACAAATTAGGAAACTAGAAGTGTGGGAGTTAGTTCCGTTACCTCGAGGGGAGATTGCAATAGGAACCAAATGGGTTTTTAAGTGCAAGAGAGACGATCGGGGTATAGTCACGCGCAACAAGGCGAGATTAGTTGTAAAGGGTTTCAACCAAGAGGAGGGAATCGATTACAACGAAGTTTTTGCACCAGTAGCAAGGCTAGAAGCCATTAGGTTGTTTCTAGCGTTTGCCTCCTTCAAAGGCTTTAAGGTATATCAACTAGACGTTAAGAGTGCTTTCCTGTATGGGAAAGTGAAAGAGTTGGTGTATGTAGAACAACCGCCCGGATTTACAGATCCTAAATATCCTGATAGAGTATATCGCTTAGATAAGGCTCTTTATGGATTACATCAGGCACCTTGGGCGTGGTATGAGACTTTATCCAACCATCTTTTAGAAAACGGTTTTGAAAGGGGTAGGATAGATAGTACTCTATTTGTGAAGAGGAAGGATGAACACTTTATCTTGGTACAAGTGTACGTCGATGATATCATTTTTGGATCATCAGACGAACAGATGTGCAAAGATTTCGAAAAGGTGGATGAGTGCTATGGGGGAGTTGAATTTCTTTTTAGGGTTACAAGTTGACCAAAAGAAGGAAGGGATGTTTATCCATCAAACTAAGTATGTCTATGACATATTAGAACGGTTTGGGATGGAGGGAACTAAGTTGACTGCCCACTTCAGCACGCCGATTCAAGTGAATCACAATCTCGGGCCGGGTATTGAAAGTGATACCGATGTGGATCCGACTTTATATCGGGCCATGATTGGGTCACTTATGTATTTAACTGCTTCAAGACCTGACATAATGTTTGCTGTGTGTATTTGTGCTAGGTTTCAAGCGAATCCGAAGGAGATGCATATGAAAGCTGTGAAGCGTATTCTACGATACCTCAAGTCGAAACCGAAGCTGGGACTTTGGTATCACGCGGAGGGAGATCTAGAGTTGGAAGCGTTCACAGATTCTGACTACGGAGGATGCAGCTTGACGCGCAAATCTACAACTGGAGGTTGTCAGTTCCTAGGAGGGAGATTGGTATCCTGGCAATGCAAGAAACAAACATCGGTAGCCATTTCAACGTGCGAGGCCGAGTATGTTGCTGCTGGTAGTTGCTGCTCACAGGTTCTGTGGATACAACAACAATTGCGGGATTACGGTTTGGCTTCCACTCAAACTCCTATTAGGATAGACAATCAATCTACAATTGCTATAACTAATAATCCAGTTAAACACAGTAAAACAAAGCACATAGACATAAGGCATCATTTTATTCGTGATTGTGCTGAAAAGAACTTAATCAAACTGGTAAAGGTGGCAACAGAAGATAATAATGCAGATTTATTTACCAAAGCGTTTGATAAGTCACGGTTTGAGTATTTAATTCAACTGAATGGAATGCGCAACCCAGAGTAATTTGACCTTAGTAGTAGTAAGTTTATTTTCTTTTAGAGTCGTAGTATTTCTTTCTTTACAGTAGTCTGCTAATTTAGGAAAGTTTCTATTTTTAGTAAGTTTCTAATTTTAGTAAGTTTCTATTTTTAGTAAGTTAGTAGGTTAGCTTATTTTACTGCTTTTTCTTATGAAAAACAAAAGAAAAAAGAGAGAAAATTACAAAAATACAAAAAAAAGGAGAATATCAGAAAAGGAGTTAAGTCTTAGATACATAGGTTCAAAGTGACGAAAATTAGCACCGTCGTTACAGACTCTAAGTATTTAGGCTTTCACACATAATGCAACTAAATCCTAAGTGTTATACTTTATTTAGTTTGATGTGTTGGTAGGCATAATACATATAGGGAATCTCAAGGCTAATAAAATATTCTAGAAAAAGTCAAGCGTGTCACTAACTTAGATGTACGACCAATCGGTCTTAATTTTTATGTACAAGACATACAAACACTGAGTCTAAATTAGGTATGCAAACTTTCTGGGGATGTATGGTAACATCAAATACATCTGAAAATGGAAAGAATAGAAATATCATGTAAAACTGAGAGTCGAAAACATGCAACTCTGTTGTACGTAAGTACAGACCTGTTGTCTCTGTTTAGATTCGGGTTAGCAGACATGTCGCTTTGTTGTACGTCAGTACAGACCTGTCACCGCTATCTGCTAACTATAAACCTTAAGTCGAACTAGGACACTTTGTTGTATGAAAATACAGACCTGTGTCCGATGTTTGTCTTTTAAAGAAAGTTTGCAAATACCAACAAGTTAGAATCTTTGTCTGTGTGCCTTGATCATAAAAGTATGTCTATGTCTGAGTCACGTAAGATAATTTCCTGATAAATAAAAAGGCCAAGGGATATTTCGAAATGTAGAATGTTTAACAGGGTAAAATACCAACAATTGGCTAAATAGGTATGTCACAACAAACAATCAAAGGAATCAAAAATTCCTAGGTGTGAAAGTTTAAGTACTGAAAGTGAGTATCAGACATCGCTATCTGATTGAACCTTTCTTAGACTATACTCATCAAAAATATGTCGTTAAGTATTTAGCTTAGATTGTAAATTTTTCTTAAGTCTAGATTAATTTTTTGGTCAAAATTGTACTTTACATTATTTTATTTTATTTTTACCTTAGTTTATTTTATTTCATTTTAGTTTAGTTTAATTTTTACTTAGGTAAAAGGTCAAAAATTACTGAGGGTGCATTCAAAGTTGAATAAAATAATCAATGCGTGAATTATTTTAAGCTTAGGGTAAAAGAGTTGGCATAGTTTATCTGGTTACACGATACCGTAGAAAAAGTTGGAAAAGTTGAATTTATTTCAAAATTTTCGAAAATTTTTCTAAGTATTGGTGGTTTCGAATCTAAGACAGACTCGAAGCAGTAAGACTTCGAATCTGTCAGTAGATTCGAATCTACACTTAGACTCGAAGGTTGGTAGTATAAATAGGTTAACAGTAAAGGTCATTAACTCTATCTGTTTTCGAATCTATACTATCGAATCTATCAAGGCGATTTCGAATCTGTTCCTTCGAGTCTATCGTAATTCTCCTAAACGACATTTTGTCGACTCTCTTACTTGGTGTTTCGATTCTACAGATACATCTTGGTATAACCAACCGGATTGTACAAGATTTGTGTAGTTTTATGCACAATTTTAGACCAAATTCTCAAATTTTGAAGTTTTATAGGTTGAAATACGGTTTTTGCTAAATTACCAAGATTGGACCTATAAAAGATCAAATTAAAGGCATAAATCATTGATTAGAACCTAGTTGAACTAATGTATGTGATTTACCAAGTTCAAAATGGTTAAAATCGTGAGTTTTTGTTGAAAAATCAACCGTCGGAGCTTCGAATCTGTTTCAGGACCTTCGAATCTGTTCATGGGTTTCTCGAATCTGTCATTAGATTCGAGATGACCATGATATTCGAATATGTCCATTAGACTCGAATAATGACACTTCGAATCTGTCCATCACATTCAAATATGGACACTTCGAATCTGTTATTTTCGAATCTGTACTTTATTTATTTTGTTTAATTTAAATTTTATTAAACTTGTGGAAATTTAATTGTGTTAGATTTTGTAATTAAAAAGGTACAAAATAAAACAAATTTGAATTTAAACAAGTTTATTGATTTTTAATGAGTCTAACAGTTTTATTTATTGTGCAGATATGGCAGTTCGCGCTTTTGTTCCTAAGCATAATATGGTCCTTAATCCAGACATGAATCTCCCTGAGGCGCAGGGATTCCGTGAAGTACTGGATTTTCTAGCTGAATCAAGGATAGGACATGCACTATGGCATAATGTGCAGCTAGTGTTACCTTACATCCGTCAATTTTATGACCATTTGCAAGTAGACTGCTCGGTCACTCCGACAGTTCTACGCACTCGCATTGAAGGACAGCCGTTAGTATTTTCGGCTGATATGATTCGTCAAGTGCTGCAGTTGGGCACTCAGGAACAAGAAGCTGGTCCTATAGAATTTCCGATGAATATAAGGCAAGCGGCCTTTCAAAGAATGGGGTACAGCCTCGATGTGACAAAAGTGTCATACATGAAAAGTGGATTGATAGGACAATGGAGGTTTTTGGCGCATGTATTTATGGTGTGCTTTGCTGCGAAAAAGGCAGGGTTTGACTATATTGTCGCGAAGATTCAATCGGGGATTGTCGCAATGGTGTATAATCGCCCATATAGTTTTTCAGAGATGATCTTTTCGGAGTTTGTTCATCAGATATCTGCTCCCGAAAATCAGCAGTTTTTGCTCTTTCCGAGATTCATTATGATGTTGATTAGACACTTTTTGCCGAACTTGCCAATAACAAATGACTTTCAGAGTGTTGCCATCCTGGACAAAAGGATTTTCGCTGATTGTTCCTCACACCGAGGAAGATTGGCTGTTCCTGTTGCTCGTCCATTGTTCGGAGCTATTGTGGATAGGGATTTTCAAGCCCCGGAAGATGCCAACTGGGCAGGGGTCGTTGCGTTTCCACAACAACAACAACAGCCTCGTGCTCGGCCACGTGATCCAAGACGCCGACAGAGACCAGCAGCGAGTCAAATTCCGGCAACCAGGCCTTCGACAAGCCAGCAACCAGAAGTTACAGAAGCCGGGCCCTCAAATATTCAAGAAGCTGGGCCCTCAAATGTTGCGAGAGAAGCTGAACAGCTAAGCCAGACGCTTAATGAAATTTGGGAGGCAGGGCCTCATGCCAACGAAGACGTTGCAGCAGCGTTGGTTGGTGAGCTGCTTAGTCCACCAGCAGATGAAGATGATATTTTTAGAGATGTGGAGGAATACGAGCCAGAAGGGGCAGGTGACGGATTAACATCTTCGAAATCCGACTCAGAATCCGCGGAAGTTCCGACAGTTGCAGTTCCTGATATTCAAATTGGAACTTATGATTCGAGATTGATTATAAATGAGGGTGGTTCGAGGAGGCGCGTAAACAAGGAATTGGAGGAGTCTGATTTTGAAGAAGAGGAAGTTCCTCAACTAGTGACAAGGCAACGGGCCAAACGTCACAGGTTCATGCAAGGATCATCTTCAGCTCCTGAAGATCAACCAGAAATTCCACAACATCAAGAACCTCAAACCACCACTCCACCACCACCACCACCTCAAGATGAACCGTATATACCATCACCATTCATTCCTACTCCTATACAGTCCATTCCATCTACCTCGACCACATACACTGACAACCAAAGGTTTCTGCAGCTTAAAGCTCGCGTTGACTTCCAGAATGTCCAAATCTTAAGCCTAACAAAGGCGATCGGAGAAATTCAGACTCATAATGCAAATCTTGATAAAGAAAATGCCGATTTGAAGAAGATTGTGGAACAAGTCCAGGAAGAGAACGTAGAATTGAAAACTTTTGTTTGCGATCAGGCAGCTGAGTTAAGGTCGATGCGCTCCCTAATTGAGCAGTTAATGAAAAATTTACAGGCTCAGGGGGAGACATCGTGCCGAGATCAGGAGGTGCAGAGAAGAGATGATAATGAAGGCGATGATCCCGGTGCGAATAAAGAGATTGAGTCTGTAGATTTTCCTGCAGCTCAAGTTACACAAATTCAGGGGGAGCCAAGTACAGAAGGAGAAGTAGGAGGTTCTGGAAAAGAAGCAGGTTCCTCGAGGGTTCTGGACAGTGACATGATTGATGCACTGAAGGACATAGAGGAAGAGCTTATGGATTTTAACGATGAAGAAGAAGAGTTAGAAGAAGGAGAATTTATTCCAGAGGAGGTTGTGGACTGGAAATCAGACGATGAAGTTTTGGATGATGAAGACGATCAAGTCAATGAGGTTATTGTCGATTCACAACCTGTCACGGAGCTATATGAAGGACAAAATCATAATGTGATTGACATTGACTATATCAAGATAGCCTCGGTCGAGGACAAAGAACTTGAAGAGGCCGAGAAGGAGCCATCTAGAACTGACTTGATAAATCTTTGGTTCAAGAAAGAGGAAAAGAAAGATCGTTTGAAGATGAAGAAGAAAATGAGAGTTCCAGGTGCTGGAAACTTCTCAGGAGGCATTATAAGCTGGTTCTTTGACAAAGAACTGCAGCTATTTATCTTGAAAAGAAGAGATGGACTACAATACTTGAGGCGAACACTAAAAGCATTTAAGTCATTGCCCAAGATTGAAGTAAAGGAGCTTGCATGGAAAGAGTTAATTAATATAGGTGAAGACCAGTACGCTGAGGTTGTGGCAAGAATTATAAGGAAAGAAGGAAGATCAGGAAAGTTTGAGCGACTCAAGCCAAGGACCGGAAAGAGGGTCGAGGATCAGTCGAGAATAGATCCTCATACAGGTAGGCCATGGGCCAGGATGGTATACAAACCTGTGAGATGTCTAAAGAAAGTACCAATGAAATCGATGCCACAGAACGTTTTGAGCAACATGAAATGGTGGTACCTCGAGATTGACACTGCTGAAGCCATCATGGAGGATCAAGACGAGCAGGTCATTTTGAAGGTATATGATCCACTGCATTTGATAAACCTACCAAAGGAAGACCTGAAGAAGCTTCATGATCAGCCTATCTTCTTTACTGAACCATGGAGATCTGAAGCCAGGAAGTTCCAAAAGGTAGTTAAAGTTTGTATAGATGCTGGATTATATGCAGGTAGTAGTATATATAGCTCTAGTACTTAAATTTGATATAATGTAAATAATTAGAAGCTATCGTCAAGGGGGAGTCTGTTGGTACACCCTGTGTGACGATAGCAGTCTAATCGATCTGCATTATGGCTTAAGTAATATTCTGAGTATTAACAAGTGTTTTGATATATATGTTTATATGTGTTTGTCTGTTATTGATTGTGTGTTTGAACTTGATATAACATATTACAAGAAGTTCAAACATAAAGGTCAAAGATTAACTCAAGCATAAGTAAAACATAAGTTTCATCACTTAAGAGTTTAAGTGTTTTTGGGTAGATTCGAATTACTTAAGGGAATACATTCGAATCTGAGATAGATTCGAATGAGACTTTAGATTCGAATGGGCTAGATTCGAGACTGTCAATATGGACAGACTCGAATGGGCCTTGGGCCAGATTCGAGCTTGGCCCACAACAGACTCGAATCAGGGTCTATAATTAGGGATAGACTCGAATCATTAAGTGACTTTTTGCAGAATTCGTGAGGAATTAAGCAAGAGGCGATCTCGAGTTTATCAGCTAGGTGAGTGCCGTTTCGGAGAGAATTAGTTCGTAGGATCGTTCGTGTGTCGTTCGTTCAGCGTCTAATAGTCTCCGTGTTCCGTTGGTTGAGAGTTGTCCGTCTAACCGTCAACGAGGATTCCGCACTCGTTCACGGATCCGCGTCTAGATAGATCTTGCAGTTGTAGACCTTACATTGTGTGGTTTGGATGACTGACCAACAGCTTTTGACACACAGTCAACAGCTATATGGCCAGGTTTGCCACATTTGAAGCACTCAGCTTTCGACTTATCAAATGCCTTCTTTTTGACAGCACTTGAACTTCCCTGCAGCATGTTTCTTCCGAACCTTTTCTTGTTGAACCTTTTGACAAGCATGGCTATCATTTGCTCATCGTCCAGTTCAGCAAGATATGCATTGTCTTCCTCATCAAACACTTCCTCCTTATCATCAGTCTGTTGATCAGGTTGAGTGAACACATCACCCACCTGACTTACAGGTTGTCTCACACTGGCCACAAAGGCTGCACCACTCTTAGACATTTCCAAGGCATTTCTCTTCTGTTGCCTTGACTGCTCATCATTCAGTAAGGATCCATACAGGTTGACAAGATCCATACTTCTGATGGTACCTGAATTCCTTAAGATTGTAGAAAAATAATTCCATTCTTCAGGCAGGATGTCTAAAAATTTGTTCACCAGAGTCAGGCTGTCCTTGGTGATCCCAACAGCTTTGAGATCATTAATAAGAGCAGTAAATCTGGTGTAGGTTTCTGTGAGAGTCTCCTTTGGTTTTGCAAAGAAGAGTTCATACTGTCTAACAAGATTGTTAATCCTGTTATCCAACGTGATTGTGGGTCCATCATAGACGGTACACAAAGTATCCCACATTTCCTTTGCAGTCTTCATCTTCTCAACCTGTTTGAACACATCATCATGCAAAGAGATAACCAGGTTATTCCTGGCCTTTGCATCCAGAGCCACCAATCTTTTGTCTTCATCAGACCATTGAGCTTTTGTTTTCTCAAAGGTTCTGATTTCAGGAGCAGCTCCTTCAACCGCTGGAGTTATAGTAGTAACAGAGGTTGGCACATAAGGACCCTCCATTACCATCTCTGGTAGTTGTACATCCAGCTTCTCTAAATAGAGCATCATTCTGCACTTCCAGCCAGAGAAGTTCTGATGATTAAAGTTTGGAGGTTTGCCCATTGACCCATTGTCATAGTATGAGGAATTTGCAGCATTGTTGTCCATGGAAACTTTGGGATAATGAGAGATCTAGAGATGACACTCACTCTAAACTGCTCTAATACCAATTGTAGGTCCCGAGAGGTTTCCCAAGTATATAGCCTTAAGCTGTAGAGGGGGGGGGGGGTGAATACAGCAATTAAAAATCTACACACTATTTTCTCAATGTTTGTATGTATTATCAACAAATTTTAATTACAAACAAGCTTGACTGCGGAAAGGTTCAAGCTGAGATGACAGATACAACAGTATGTTAGCTAGTCTAAGACAGACTTAAACTAGTTACAATGAATACACTCACTAAGAATCACTCACTGTGTTTACAAGACTCAGAAGGACAGCTTGAATAAGAACAGCTTAAGCACAAAGTACTGTTTTATTCAAGCAGACTTGCATGCATGAAAAGACACACTCTAATGCAGGTTCTGATTTCACACTCTTGGCTCAGCACTTAGCTTTCTGCTTATTCTTTCAATCCTTGGAAGTTTCCTTTCATACTCAGTTAGAGGATCTAAGTGAACCTTCTTCATTGGACGAAAGGAAAAAGGTGGAATGTCTTGTTGAAAAGACAACATCACTCATCTGCATATTCTGAAAAGCAGACTTGTCTTCATGTTGGCAGAACTTTTGTCTTTTCACTTTTTCTACTGTTGCATAAGCTTTAACTAAATAAGGAATGTCAACTTTGCGTCTTTCTTCCTTTGTTAAGGCCTATTTTGATATAAGAAAAGGTCTGTCACCCTTTTTCAAATAACCTTTTGTCTTCATGTGACAGAAAAGCTTGGGCAGGCTGAGCAGTTCTGTTTTCCACTTTGTCTTCGACTTTGTAGACTGATCTTGTAGCCAAAAACAATACATGAGGACTTGGAAACATATTCCATAAAGTGTTTTAACCTGTTCACAAAGAACAGGTTATGTTCACAAAGAACAGAACACTTGTAAACTGCCCAAGCTGCTCACCAGTGTAGAGCAGCGTAGACAGTTTATGTCCAGCCTGTTCAGCAGACTGAACAGCTTGGACAAACTGCCTTTGTTGCAACACATGCAACATATAGAACAGCTTTAACTGATATTTCAAATTACTTTACAGGTTTCATTAAGGCATAAACAGGCCTTAAATTATACCTTTCAAGTGCATCAACAGGTTTGATTAAGAATCTCCCCCTTAGATGCAGAACAGGTTTGACTGAGGCCTTTTTGTGCCTAACAAGAAGCCCGGGTCATACAGCAGGCACCCACTTATGGAACTTACAAATGTATCCAAAGTTGAACAGGCCGAGTACAATCAGTTAATGCTCAGGGAGAGGAGGTCCAACATTTCTAAGTCAAAGATAAAGAAGCTACTTACTATCACAATGTGCAAAAGAGCAAAAGTATACTATCCTGCCTTTCAGGTAGAGAGTAGATTGTATAGTGGAGGAGTTTTATGAAAATGACTTGGACTTCGTAAATGTGGACGATGTTGAATTTTTACACGACAGACTGAAACATAGAATTAAAAAACTTCTGTCTCACATGACCGCCGTAGCTGCGCTTATACGAAGCATGAACCGCCGCTCAATCATCATGTGCCTAAGAGATTTTCAAATGGCTATAGAGAGCGCGTTGGTAAAAGTAGGTCTTCGTCCCCCTGAGAAAGACAGCTTTCTTCTTGATCGTCATCCTGCTTTCAGAGTGGTACTTAGAGGAGACCCGGGAGTTATTTTTGTGAATCAAAAAGGGCATAAAAGATTCATGCGCTTCGAGGATCTTCCTTGTTACTCCGATGGTACTATCAGAATGGTTAGAGCCGAACTTACACGAAGAGTACAAGAATTTGATGCTCTACCAGGTCTAGAACTTAGACGCTGACCAAAGGAGATACATGACATCCTCAGCGGCATCGAATACCTGAACGAACAGCTACACATGAGACAAGTGGTTAGACGATTTGATGTCATCCTTAGGCTCCGTGAATCTACTGATCATGCTAGAGTTCCAGGACCACCACAATGATTGAAAAGTGGGAGATTGTTAGATATTAAATTTCGATCTTGTGGATCTATTTTTTAATAATTATTTAGAGAATATTTAGTCTTGTAATTTATTTCTTAGTTAGTTTATTTTGTATGAGAAGTTCAAGGGCCAATTGTGTCATTCCTTGAAACTTAATTAAAGGAGCCTACAACTAGGCTCCTAGGGTTTTGTATCATTTACGGTTGACATTCTGACAAAGAATTGAATTGTATTGTTCCAGCCGCCACTTTTATTCTCTCTACATTCTCTTTGTCTTCTTTAATCATTTCACAATTATTGAGTGCATATTCAGATTGTGAGTGTTTATAGAACATTAATGTGCTGATATAATCTGGGAATCTACAACAACAAAACTTTTGCCATGTAAAAATGAATTCAAGTACGTTAAAATTTATTTGGGCTTTTTTATGTGATGTGTCAAAAGATTTTGGAAACGCATGCAATAAAGGGGTGGACTTAATCATGTTTTAGCCTCAAAAGTAAGTTAATTGTAGTCTAGATGGTTCGAGAAACTAAGTCCATAGGGGTACCACTGAAAACCATTTGGTTCAGGAGCGGTTGACCGAAATCTCGTTACATGGACCATCTAGCTAATCTAGTGAAAAGAATATAGATAGAAGCATGGTGTTAAAAAGAATATTTGTCGTAAACATGCAAAGAGGAAAAGATGGTCGGAAGACCCACATGTTTTAAGTATCGTAACCTTGAGCTAAAAGAGTATTTTCAAAAGTGAGATACATTATATAAATTCTAAGAGAAGTACATTTTAACTGAAAATGTCTTCAGTTTACATGTTAAGAATATTAATGCCTTAGTGCGAAGGCTAGCTTAACATAAAATTCCTAGAGTCACTGCTAATACATGCTCGTTACATAGTTAGTTCTGATTCCAAAAGCTTGTTCGGGGACGACCAACAGTTTAGTTGGGGAGACTTAAAATGTCTATAATTTATAAGGTTTCAGAGTCATATTATGATCATTTTAAGCACTGATACTTTATAAAATTCATATTATTACTCCAACTTTGTATTTTAGGGCCAAGATGTTAAAAAGAAGCAATCTGAGAGAAATTAGAGCAAACCGAGCTGGAGGGGGCGCAGGCTTGCACCACCCTGCGCTCCACAAAGAGTCCCGACTGTCCAGATACGTTCCAACGCATGCCAGCTAAACCCTAGCCGCATCCGGGCGTAGGGCGGGCGCAGGACTGCGCTAGTGCAGCGCAAGAACTCGTTTTACAGCCTGTGGAACCCTAATCTCGACCTCCCTATAATAGAAGTCGAGGGGCAGCCTTGGAGAGAGTCCTGACGTGTGTGAAAGTGTGCCGAAGCCTTGCCGGAGTGGATCTACGATACGAGAACGAAGACGGTGATTCGCAAGCTACGCTATGACTCAGATTTACGATTGTGAAGAGCATACGATGAGAGGCTAATCCCATTAGCCGTTTGCGGAGGATCTACGGCTAAGTTTACTCTACTTTCATTTCTCGTGCTTTGATGTATTTGTATTAAATGAGATCTATTATGTGTATTCAGATTATAAGCATTCGGCTATGATTATGATTGTATGTTTTGATTGGTAAAAGCAAGATAGTTTATCGTGGTACTATTATTTGTGCCGAGTCCATTAGCTTAGGGACTAAGACAAGTATTAATATTGCATACGCTATTTCGAGAGTTATTAGTTAAGACATGTTTGATTAATTTAGTCGCGCAATTGATTATGTCTATGTGATCGTTGCATGAAATTATAGTGAGTAATACTTATGTCGTGGTGATCCCGTGAATGGTTTTTCGTCTCTTAATTGTTTATCTTCTACGTTAGTTATTTCGTCATTAATTATAGTTACAAAGCGATACCAAACCATTACTCTAAACAAATCATTCAAATCCACAAATTCACAATTTAAATGCTTTCAATAAACTTATAAGGTTAATAACCTAATTCTAATTAAGAGCATACTCCTTGTGGATTCGACCCTTACTTCTCTAGCTTAATAGTGGATTTAAGGACTAAGTCTGCAGGTCACAACGACGGCCCATCAGCACATGGCAGTGATCCAATTGGTATCTTTCAGTGCATCATCAGCTTTCTTTAGCTCCATTAGGGACACAAAACTTGAACACATACAAAAGTTTCCAAGACTGTCCCACCTTGTCTGCACACCTTTATTGATGTCACCTATTATTTGATCATTTGGATGACACCGAATCCATTTAGGATCATGTTTCAATGATGATTCCTCTGTATCCTGAGCACCAGTTTCACTCACAACAGGTGTTGTAGAACAGCTTTCATGACTTTCAGACATACTGATATCTTGAGCTTGTTCAACTGTTGGGGAGGTAACATTGGTGTTGAACACATCAGCAGAGGATTCATGGAAATCAGTATTGATGGGTTCTGGACATGGTACATCAAC
Source organism: Centrapalus pauciflorus (assembly GCA_020465985.1). Taxonomy (NCBI): domain Eukaryota; kingdom Viridiplantae; phylum Streptophyta; class Magnoliopsida; order Asterales; family Asteraceae; genus Centrapalus; species Centrapalus pauciflorus. The sequence continues at coordinate 31,782 of JAANYP010005947.1, forward strand.
TATATCTGTGCACTTATTTACACAGGGTGAACCAATATAGTCATCATCATGTCCATTATGGTAAACAGGTCCCCCTCTGGATGATGTGGAAGCTTTAGAGTCAGTTTCTTTAGCATTTGAGTGCAAAAGATCATCAAAGCTGAAGTTTTCCTAAACCTGATTGAGGATCAGCTCTTAGTGAAGGATTAGCAGACTCTTCAAAGGTGACATTGATGGATTTATCTACCACCTTTTTCTTGTGGTTGTACCCTCTGTAGGCTTTTGAAACAACTGAATATCCAACAAACACTCCTTCATCAGCTTTAGGTTCAAATTTAGCCAGCTAATCCCTTTGACACAAAATGAAGCAAGGGCATCCAAACACATGGAAATAACTTATATTTGGTTTTCTCCCTTTGAGTAATTCATAAGGAGTTTTATTGAACCTTTTTACCACTATGGATCTGTTTTTAGTGAAGCATGCGGTGTTGACAGCTTTTGCCCAAAATGATGAATGGAGACCTGATGCACACAACATAGTTCTAGCAACTTCTATAAGAGTCTTGTTTCTCCTCCCAACAAGTCCATTTTGTTGTGGAGTTCTTACAGCTAAGAAGTTTTGAGAAATTCCTCTTTCTTCACAAAAGTCCTTAAGAGTACCGTTTTTAAATTCAATACCATGATCACTTCTAAGCTGCTTCACTTGGGCAGAATTTAGAACCTCCATCTTTTTGACAAATCCAATAATTTCTCTGGCAGCCTCTCTTTGGTCTTTAAGAAGATCACCCATGTATACCAGGAGAACTCATCAACCATTACTAAGGTGTATCTTCTACCTCCTAGACTTGAGACATTTACAGGTCCAAACAAGTCCATATGGATTAAGAAGAGAGGTGAATCAATAGAGAAATTATGTTTAGACTTAAAAGATGTTTTTCTTTGCTTACCCTACTCACAAGCTGAGCAGTGTTTATCCTTAACAAAGGTTATAGAAGGCAAACCTATAACTAACTCTTTCTTACAGAGTTTGTTGATATTCTTGAAATTCAGGTGTGAGAGCCTTTTGTGCCATAACCAGTTGAGGTATGCATTGCTCCTTGAGAAGAAACAGGTTTCAGTTGTTTGGTCAGCAGATTTCATGTCTACAATGTATACCCCTTTCTTTCTTTGTGCATACAGTACACTTTATCCATAGGATCCAATATGTACCCTAGGTGCTCATCAAAGTTAACCTTGTAGCCAGCATCTCACAGTTGACTGATGCTTACAAGATTATGTTTTAGCCTACACACATTGGCTACTCTGTTGAAAACTGCAGCACCTGCATGAAGAGTTCCATATCCTTCGGTGGATCCTTGGACATTGTCACCAAAGGTGACTTTTGGGACTTTTTCAGGCTTGAGGTCACTCAGCAGGTCCTTGCAACCTGTCATGTGGCCAGAGCAGCCATTATCCAAGTACCAAACCAAGATTCGTTGTTTTACCTTCAGAGTAATAAGAGGAAACATTAGTTCTTGTTGGTACACCCTGTGTGACGATAGCAGTCTAAGCGATCTAACATTTTGGTTTAAGTAATATTCAAGATATTGGAAATTATCTAGTGTTTGATATATATGTTTATGTATGTTTGTGAGTTATTGAATGTGTGTTTGAACTGATGTAACGTATTACAAGAAGTTCAAACATAAAGTTCAAAGATTAATTCAAGCATAAGTTAATAACATAAGTTTCAACACTTAGTTGTTTATGTGAAATGCTAGATTCGAATTTATTTAAGGCTTGGCATTCGAATCTGTGATAGATTCGAATGTAGCCATAGATTCGAATGAGCCCAGATTCGAGTATGTCATTGTGGACAAACTCGAATGGGCCTTGGGCCAGATTCGAGTTTGGCCCATAACAGACTCGAATCAGGGTCTATAATTAGGGATAGACTCGAGATATTATCAGACTTTTTGCAGAATTCGTGAGGGATTAAGCATAAAGCGATCTCGAGTTTATCAGCTTGGTGTGTGTTCTTTCGGAGAGAATCAGTTCGTAGGATCGTTCGTGTGTCGTTCGTTCAGCCTCTGATAGTCTCCGTGTTCCGTAGTTGAGAGTTGTTTCCGTCTACCCGTTAACGAGGATTCCGCACTCGTTGACGGCCCCGCGTCTAGATAGATCTCGTAGTGGTAGACCTTACTAGTGGTATCAGAGCCTACGGAGTGTTCTTGGTGTTCTTCGTGTTCATCTAGATACATTCTAGGTTTCTTGACGCTAGTTGGACGGTTTTTCTCTCAAAATCGTGTTTTCAAGCTTAGCAAATTCTTACTCGGGAAACACTTTGTGGTTTTTCACGTTTTTGATTGAAATCATTATTTTTCGTTGGAAAAATACTGATTTAATCTGCAAAACGTTAAAAAATCAAAGTGTTAGCCGTTTTTCGAGTTTACGGCGCTCGAATCTAATAGGGGTAATTAGGGTTGCACTTAGTTTCGAGTCTAACCAAAATCCGCTCCTTTCGAGTCTGATACAGAGGGTTTCGAATCTATTTCGAGTTTGTTGCTACATTCGAATAGGATCTCGAGTCTACTTATTTTCGAGTTTATTTCGAGTTTTGGTTAGTTTCGAATAGGGTTCGAATCTGCTGTTTCGAGTTTGTCTGCCTTCGAATCTAAGGACTTTCGACTCTGACATAATTTCGAGTTTAATTGAATTATAACACTTAATCGAATTTAATCCCAAATAAATTGGAATCTGATTACATTCGAATCTACATAGATTCGAAGGAATTAATTCACATTAGTTTCGAATTAAATTAATTAAGGTCAATTCAATTACTTTCAAAAAGATGTCTAATCTTCAAAAATTCCTAGAAATGGACCACGAGGTCGGGAAGGCAAACGCTCCGCCTAAGCTGATAAAGTCGAAGATTATTACTGGTGGAAAGATCGGTTTACCGATTTCGTGTGTTTTAATGACATGCGCATGTGGGTGTGTATCGACGAAGGGTATATTCCACCAGTGTCAGAAGTTGAAGGCCGTCTGAAAGTCTTGTCATACCAAATGATGAAGGAGGATGACAAGAAATTGTGTGAAGCCGAAAACAAAGCTTTCTCACTGATCCGAATGGCTTTACCTCAAGATATACTGCACACATTCAGGACTCAAAAGACGTCAAAAGAACTTTGGGAGTCTTTAGAGAAGAGGTGTGAGGGTAATCCTAGAGTTCGGAGAAAGCGTACTGAACTGTTGAAACAACAGTTTGCCATTTTCAAGGCGTTAAAGGATGAACAACTGGATGATATCATCACCCGGTTCTATCATCTATTGACAGAACTTGAAAGTCACGGGATTGAGTTTACTGATACTGACAAGAACAACAAGCTTCTTGATGCCTTACCAGCCAAATGGGCTATGTACGTGGCAATGATCAAGCTGAACGAGGACAAGTACTATACTCAATCTCTGGATGACATTGTGGGAACGTTGCGGGCATATCACTTCGAGCTACTGAAGGCCGAAACTGATTACGAACAAGTCCAGAATCCAGCAATGTATTTTGGAAAGACAACAAAGCCTTCAGCGACACCCGAACCGAAGACTGCTACAACGTTTTTCACTGGAGAAACGTCGTCACCAGCAGAGTCTGATGACACATTGAATCGCACGTTCTTAGGATTAGGAAGATCGGAAGAACCGCAGCCTCAAGTTCAACAGACATCGACATCTCAGAGCTACTCGAAGATGCCCATGAGCGCAAAGTCAGCAGAAGAACATTTGAATCTGCTTGCTTCTTTTGTGGCCGCATACGGGAATTGTGTTCAAGGGAAGATTAACGATCCTGCTCTCTGGAACGAAGACTACGATCAGGTCGACCCTAATGATCTTGAGGAAATGGATCTTAGATGGCAACTGGCCATGGTAACCCAAAGGGTTAAGAGATTCATTAAAAGAACTGGGAGGAATCTGCAGATGAATAATAAGGGGATAGGATTTGATAAGTCCAAAGTAAAATGCTACAACTGTCAAGGACTGGGACACTTCGCCAGGGAGTGTCACAGACCGAAGGTGGAGACATACCAAGGGCAGAGTCAGCATCAGGAACAGTTCCAAAATGAGTCCCAACAACGATACCTTCCTAGTTCATCATCTGGTCAAGCCAATCTAGCGGGTCTACTATCCAACGTCACTTCAGACAGACAGCTAGATGGTACCTATGACTGGAGTTCACATCCTGAGTCGAATGCTAGAGCCTTCATGGCTGAAGTCACAGAAACTGGGTGTGATGGGAACGAGCAGACCACACGGGACAGCAGTCCGATGTGGGTAGAGAAGGCGAATGATCAGACAGTGCTGGAGTTTGCTGCTGAGATGGCCAACGTGGAATCTGATAACTCTAAGGTTAGTCCGACTTACTCTCTTTTTCGTGAATTATGTGCGTTGTGTGTTAATTCTAACGATAGGTTAAATCTAGTCTTAGAATCACATAAAACCATAACTGCTCAAAATGAGAACTTAAAAATTGAAAACGCTAGCCTAAACGATATCAAGCAAGATCTTAAAGAAAAGCTTAAGGCTGATGCTCAAGACGTAATAGTTCTAAAAGACAAACTGAGTGAGCAGTGTGTTAGGATAGAACTTATGTATGAGCACGTAGAGGCCTTGACCAAAAGTCTTAAGGACAAGGACATAGAGCTAGCTGAAACAAAAGTAAAGGTAGCAGAGGCAAATAGCAAGTTGGAGAAGTTTAGGAATTCGAGCCTAAACCTAGGGAAAGTTTTAGATGCCCAACAACAGTCTAAGAAGCCCGTAGGTCTAGGATTTCACGAAATTCCTCCACCTTTCAATGCAAACTACGTGCCTCAGCCTCAGGAGAAAACTGACAAGTCAGTAGACTTAGAGGACCTACCTACACCGACACCAGAGCCTATAGTAGAAAACACACCTAAGGTGGCTGACTCAACCGTCAAGGTTAAGAAAGTCAAATTTGTGTCTTCCTCCAGTGAAACACCTGCAGGAAAACAGAAAATTGTCTGGGCTGATCAGGTCGATGAGCCAGTCGCCATAGATGTACCAAAGGAAATAGACACTAGTGAGACACCTAGATCTAAGGGAACACACAAAAAGTCCATAGATAAGATGTCTTGTTTCAGATGTCATGAGAAAGGGCATGTTGCTTCTCACTGTCCACTTAGGAAAGCCGATGTTACACCTAAGACAGTGACTCCAACACCTGTTAAGCCCTCAACCAGTGTGGCAAGCACCAGTAGTTCTCAAAGTACCGAGAAAGCTGTGTAGGTCGCACCCAAACAAGTTGTGAAAAACACACCGGTTAAGGTTGGACCAAAGGAAGTGATTAGGACAAATTCACCGAATCGTGTCATTAATCAATCTAGGTCAGCACCACAACAAGTCTATAGGAGCACAACACCTAGCAGGTCACACACTCCAGTTAGGTCTCATACTCCAGTTAGACAGTACGCACCGGTAAGAGCTCAGGGATCACAGTCCGAAATGCCATATAATAGGTACTATTCTAGAGCTCCACAACAAATTCCTACTCCAAGGCAAAGAGTGAACTTAAATCACTCGGCACCACAACAGACTCCAGTTCAAAGACCCAAGTCACCTGAAAGGCGAGATGGGTATTTGAAAGAGTTCAAGTATGTGGACGAGAATGGTATAACCAAGTCAGTTATGGCTTGGGTTCCCCGTGATAACTAACCTATTTTCTTTCATGTGCAGGAGATTACCACAGGTCCAAACAACAAGTGGTTCGTCGACAGTGGATGCTCCAGGCACATGACAGGGAAAAGAGGTCTACTTACAGACTTCAAGGGTGGGAATCGGGGATTCGTATCATTCGCGGGTAACAAGGGTGGAAATATCACGGGTACCGGAGTGGTCACTAATGGGACAATCAAGTTGGACCAAGTTTATCACATTGATAAACTGGTTCACAATCTCATTAGTGTATCTCAAATCTGTGATAAGAAGAACTCAGTATTATTTACTGACACTGAGGCGTTAGTGCTAAAGCCGGGATTCAAGATTCCTGAAGAATGGGTGTTGATGCGGGCGCCAAGGAAGAATGACTTGTACATGTTGGATATGAACAAGTCGGAGACTTCGATGGGTCCAATCTGTCTATTATCCAAAGCTTCGGAGACGGAATCCGTACTGTGGCACAGACGCATGGCTCACCTGCACCTAAGGAACATGAACTACATAACGAAGAATGGACCGGTGCAGGGTGTGCCTATGAAGAGCTTTCAGTTCGAGGACAAGTGTCAACCGTGCATGAAGGGCAAGCAACATAAAAAAACACACAAGTCCAAGAAGCAGAACTCCATATCCTCAACATTCGATTTGTTGCATATGGACCTTTTCGGCCCAATCAACAAAAGGAGTATCGGAGGTAGTTGGTTTTGTTTAGTTATCACTAACGATTTCTCACGTTTTTCTTGGGTTTTCTTTTTAGGTACAAAGGACGAGACGGCTTCCAAGCTCATCGGGTTCTTAGACCAAGTGGAGAATTCCTACGGAACAAGGGTTAATAGAATACGGAGTGATAACTGGACTGAATTCAAAAACACTGTAATTGGTGTATATTGCCTATCAAAGGGCATAGTGCATCAATTCAGTGCACCATATGAACCTCAACAAAATGGGGTGGCCGAACGTAAAAATAGAACATTGATTGAGGCTGCAAGGACTATGCTGTCGGATTCAAAGCTTCCTACCATGTTTTGGGGGGAGGCAGTGAATACCGCGTGCCATATTTTAAACCGAGTCCTTACAGTCAAATCTTTGAACAAAACATGCTATGAAATTTTGATTAAACGACCACCTAATTTAACTGGATTCAAACCGTTTGGTGTACCATGCACTTTATTGCGTACAAAACATCAACCGAAGTTTGGTGAAAAGGCTGACGAAGGATACTTCCTAGGTTATGTGCCGAACTAACCAAACAAACGGGTTTTTAACAAAACAAATGGTACTGTGGAGATTGTGTATAATATTGAAGTCACAAGTTATACACATGAACCCCAAACTGGTCCGGAATGGATATTTGACTATGATAAGTTATTTGAGTCATTTAACATTCCTTTGGATGATAATGCAGGTACAATCGAAAAAGACATGGCGACGTTGCACCTAAATGACGATGGCCATATCTTTCCAAGGACTACGTTTGAATCCACATCGAAGCCTACTGCGACTGTGGATAGATCTCCAGAAGTCGATATTCCTGAAGCACCTACCACTGAGAATCAGACTCAAGCATCAAGTTCCAACTCTGAGGAAAACGTCCATGAGGAGGAAAATGTAGAAGCTGAGCATGTTCCCCCAGTAGGTGAAATAGGATCTAACTTAGGAGATAATCTAAGGGTTGATGATATAGAGACCTCTAGGATTAACAAGAACCATTCATTAGAAAGCAGTATAGGAAATCCTAACGAGGGTGTGAGGACTAGGAGTAGTGTAAATAACAACACAGTGTTGTTGTCGATGATAAACGACTCCGAGGCATATCACACATGTCTCTATTCATGTTTCATTTCGCAAGTAGAGCCTAAGAATGTGCAAATGGCACTTAAGGATAACTCTTGGGTTGAAGCGATGCAGGAAGAACTTTCGCAATTTAGGAAACTAGAAGTGTGGGAGTTAGTTCCATTACCTCGAGGGGAAATTGCCATAGGAACCAAATGGGTTTTTAAGTGCAAAAGGGACGATCGGGGTATAGTCACGCGCAACAAGGCTAGATTAGTTGTAAAGGGTTTCAACCAAGAGGAGGGAATCGATTACAACGAGGTTTTTGCACCAGTAGCAAGGCTGGAAGCCATTAGGTTGTTTCTAGCTTTTGCCTCCTTTAAAGGCTTTAAGGTATATCAATTAGACGTTAAGAGTGCTTTCCTGTATGGGAAAGTGAAGGAGTTGGTGTATGTAGAACAACCGCCCGGATTTACAGATCCAAAGTATCCTGATAGAGTATATCGTTTAGATAAGGCTCTATATGGATTGCATCAGGCACCAAGGGCGTGGTATGAGACTCTATCCAACCATCTGTTAGAAAACGGTTTTGAAAGGGGTAGGATAGATAGTACTCTGTTTGTTAAAAGGAAGGGAGATCACTTTATCTTAGTACAAGTGTACGTCGATGATATCATCTTTGGATCATCAGACGAACAGATGTGCAAAGATTTCGAGAAGGTGATGAAGTCTAAGTTCGAGATGAGTGCTATGGGAGAGTTAAATTTCTTTTTAGGGTTACAAGTTGACCAAAAGAAGGAAGGGATATTTATCCATCAAACGAAGTATGTCTATGACATATTAGAGCGTTTTGGGATGGAAGGAACAAAGTTGACTGCCCATTTCAGCACGCCGATTCAAGTGAATCATAATCTCGGACCGGGTACTGAAAGTGATAACGATGTGGATCCGACTTTATATCGGGCCATGATTGGATCACTTATGTATTTAACTGCTTCAAGACCTGACATTATGTTTGCTGTGTGTATTTGTGCTAGGTTTCAAGCGAATCCGAAGGAGATGCATATGAAAGCTGTGAAACGGATTCTACGATACCTCAAGTCGAAACCGAAGCTGGGACTTTGGTATCACGCGGAGGGAGATCTAGAGTTAGAGGCGTTCACAGATTCTGACTACGGAGGATGCAGCTTGACGCGCAAATCAACGGCTGGAGGTTGTCAGTTCCTAGGAGGGAGATTGGTATCCTGGCAATGCAAGAAACAAACGTCGGTAGCCGTGTCAACGTGCGAGGCCGAGTATGTTGCTGCTGGTAGTTGCTGCTCACAGGTTCTGTGGATACAACAACAATAGCGGGATTACGGTTTGGCTTACACTCAAACTCCAATTAGGATAGACAATCAATCTACAATTGCTATTACGAATAATCCAGTTAAACACAACAAAACAAAGCACATAGACATTAGGCATCATTTTATTCGTGATTGTGCTGAAAAGAACTTAAGCAAATTGGTAAAAGTGGCAACAGAAGATAATAATGCAGATTTATTTACCAAAGCATTTGATTAGTCACGGTTTGAGTATTTAATTCAACTGAATGGAATGCGCAACCCAGAGTAAATTGACCTTAATAGTAGTAGCTTATTTTCTTTTATAGTCGTAGTATTTCTTTCTTTACAGTAGTCTGCTAATTTAGGAAAGTTTCTATTTTTAGTAAGTTTCTATTTTTAGTAAGTAGTAGGTTATCTTATTTCTTATGAAAAACAAAAGAAAAAAAAAAGAGAGAAAATTATAAAAATACAAAGAAAAAGAGAATATCAGAAAAAGGAGTTAAGTCTTAGAAGCATAGGATCAAAGTGACGAAAATTAGCACAGTCGTTACAAACTCTAAGTGTTTAGGCTTTCACACATAATGCAACTAAATTCTAAGTGTTATACTTTATTTAGTTTGATGTGTTGGTAGGCATAATACATTTAGGGAATCTCGAGGCTAATAAAATATTCTAGAAAGAGTCAAGCGTGTCACTAACTTAGATGTATGACCAATCGGTCTTAATTTTTATGTACAAGACATACAAACTTTGAGTCTAAATGAGGTATGCAAACTTTCTGGGGATGTATGGCACCATCAAATACATCTGAAAATGGAAAGAATAGAAAAATCATATAAAATTGAGAGTCGAAAACATGTAACTTTGTTGTACGTAAGTACAGACCTGTTGCCTCTGTTTAGATTCGGGTTAGCAGATATGTCGCTCTGTTGTACGTCAGTACAGACCTGTCACCGCTGTCTTGCTCACTTTAAGCATAAACTTTAAGTCAAACTAAGACACTTTGTTGAATGAAAATACAGACGTGTGTCCGATGTTTGTCTTTTAAAGCAAGTTTGCAGATACCAACAAGTTAGAATCTTTGTCTGTGTGCCTTGATCATAAAAGTATGTCTATGTCTGAGTCACGTAAGATAATTTCATGATAAATAAAAATGCCAAGGGATATTCCGAAATGTAGAGTGTTTAAAGGGGTAAAATACCAACAATCGGCTAAATAGGTATGTCACGAAAAACAATCAAAGGAATCAAAAATTCCTAAGTGTGAAAGTTTAAGTACTGAAAGTGAGTATCAGACATCGCTATCTGATTGAACCTTTCTTAGACTATACTCATCAAAAATATTTCGTTTAAGAGCTTAGCACAGGTTGTTAATTTTAATAAGTTTAGCGTAAGTCTTAGTTAAATTTTAGTCAAGTTTAAACTTTTCTATTTTTTACTTATCTTATTTTATTTTATTTTATTTTATTTTACCTTAGTTTATTTTTAGTTTAATTTTTTCTTAGGTAAAAGGTCAAAAATTACTGAGGGTGCATTCAAAGTTGGATGAAATAAACATTGCGTGAAATATATTGTGCTTAGGGTAAAAAAGTTGGCATAGTTTATCTTGCTACACAATACCGTAGAAAAAGGTTGAAAAAGTTGAAGTTATTTCAAAAATTTTCGAAATTTTCCTAAGTGCTTGGTGTTTTCGAGTTTAGGACAGACTCGAATTGGGAAAGCTTCGAATCTGTCAGTAGAGTCGAGTCTGGCCTTAGATTCGAAGGTTGGTAGTATATATAGGTCAACAGTGAAGTCATTTAATACTTACTGTTCTCGAATCTACCTTCTCGAATCTAATCCAGCGATTTCGAATCTGTCCTCGAGTCTATCGTTTCTCTCATAAACGACAATTTGTCGAGATTATTGCTAAAGTGTTCGATTCTACTCCTGTATCTAGGTATAATCACCTTGATTGTACAAGATTCATGTAGTTTTATGCACCATTTTAGGCTAAATCATCGATTTTTGAAGGTTTAAGGGTCGAAATAGGGTTTTTACAAAATTACCAAGTTTGGACCGATAAACAGTTAAATTAAATTCATAAATCAATGATTAGAACCTAGTTGAACTAATGTATGTGATTTACTACGTTCAAAATGGTTAAAATCTTGGGTTTTTATTAAAATCTTGGCCGACGGGGATTCGAGTCTGTTCATGGATTTTCTCGAGTCTACTGACAGACTCGAGAAGGGCATGACATTCGAATCTGCCATCAAACTCGAAAAAGGAATAATTCGAATCTGTTACATTCGAATCTGTTTTTTTTTATTTGCATTATTTAATTTAAATTTTATTAAACTTGTAGAAATTTAATTGTGTTAGATTTTGTACTTAAACAAGTTCAAAATAAAACAGATTTGAATTTAAACAAGTTTATTGATTTTTAATTAATCTAATAGTTTTGTTTATTGTGCAGAAATGGCTGTACGAGCGTTTGTGCCTAAGCACAATATGGTGCTTCATCCTGATCATAACTCCTTGAGGCGTAGGGATTCAGACAAATGCTTGATTTCCTAGTAGAATCTAGGATTGGTTTTGCACTGTCTCATAATGTTCAGCTCGTTTTACCGTATATTCATCAATTTTATGACCATCTTCAAGTAGACTGCTCGGTCACCCCGACAGTGCTACGAACTCGGATAGCTGGACAACCGCTGGTATTTTCGGCGGATATGCTGCGTCAAGTGTTGCAGCTTGGAACTCAAGAAGAAGAATCTGGACCGATTGAATTTCCTCTGAATATAAGGCAAGCGGCCTTTCAGAGAATGGGTTACAGTCTCGATGTGACGAAGGTGTCATATATGAAGAGCGGGTTAGTAGGACAATGGAGATTTCTTGCTCATGTCTTTATGGTATGCTTTGCTCCAAAGAAAGCAGGGTTTGACTATATGGTTGCAAAGATTCAGTCTGGGATAGTTGCGATGGTGTATAATCGACCATATAGCTTCTCGGAAATGTTTTTCTCTGAATTTGTTCACCAGATCACCGCTGCGGAAAATCAACAGTTCTTGTTATATCCGCGGTTCATCATGATGCTTATAAGGCACTTCTTGCCAAATCTGCCGCCATCGAATGACATTCAAAGCGTTGCTGTTATGGATAAGAGGATCTTCGCTGACTGTTCCTCGCACAGAGGAAGGTTAGCTGTTCCAGTTGAGCGTCCATTGTTTGGAGCCATCCTGGATAGGAATTTTGTAGCCCCAGATGTTGCCAACTGGGCAGGGGAAGTTGAAGTTCGAGCCGGGCAGCCTCCACAACAACAACAACAACCACAGCCACCGCGTGCACAAAGGCGTTGGCAAAGACCATCCGCGAGTCAAACTCAGGCGTCTAGGCCTTCCACCAGTCAGCAGCCGGAAGTACAAGAAGCCGGGCCTTCAAATATTCCAAGTGAAGCTGAACAATTATGCCAAACGCTTAATGAAATTTGGGAGGCAGGGCCTCATGCAAATGAAGATGTGGCTGCAGCGCTAGTAGGTGAATTACATGAGCCACCTGAGGGAGAGGAAGACGTGTTGAGAGATGTTGAAGAATATGTGCCCGAGCAGGCCGATAATGTTTTGTCATCATCTGCAACATAATCGGAAGAGATGGAGGAGTTAGAGGTTGAGGCTCCTGAGTCAGTTTCGACTGAACCTACTGTTCAAATTGGAACGTATGGATCAAGATTGGTAGTTAATGAAGAAGCATCGAGGAGGAGAGTAGTAAGGGAATCTGATGAATCAGATTTTGAAGAAGAAGAGATTGCTCCCTTAGTGACTCGGCAAAGGGCCAAGCGTCACAGGTTCATGCAAGGGTCTTCTTCAGCATCAGCAGACCAACCAGAAATTCAACAATCTCAAATCCCTCAATCCCAAGAACCTCAAGCCACCATACCACCACCATCACCTCAACATGAACCATATATTCCATCACCAATCCGCCCATCTCTTAAATAGTCCATTCCATCTACCTCGACCACCTACGCTGACAACCAAAAGTTTGTGCAGCTTAAAGCTCGCGTGGACTTCCAGCATGTCCAAATCTTAGGCCTAACAAAGGCGATCGGAGAAATTCAGTCTCATAATGCCAATCTGGATAAAGAAAATGCCGAGTTGTAAAAGATTGTGGAGAATGTCAGGGAAGAGAACACAGAGTTAAACTCATTTGTCAAAGATCAGGCCGCAGAGATAAGGGCGATGCGCTCCCTAATTGAGCAGTTATTGAAAAATTTACAGGATCAGGGGGAGACATCGTGCCGTGATCCTGAAGTACAAAGGCCGGGAGATGACGATGAGGAAGATAATCAAGGCAATGATCCCAGCCCTAGAAGTCAGAATGAGCCAGTAGATTTTACTGATGCTCAGACTGCTCAATCTCAGGGGGAGCCTAGTCTAGTAGAAGGTGAAGGAGGAGAAGCTGGTTCGTCAAGGACTTTGGATAGCGACATGATCGATGCGCTAAAAGATATTGAGGAAGAGCTTATGGAATTTGACTTTGAAGATGAAGTCGAAGAGTTGGAGGAAGGGGAATTCATTCCAGAGGAGGTTGTTGACTGGAAATCTGACGACGAAGTCATAGAGGACGAGGACGATCGTGTCAACGAGGTGATAGTAAATTCACAACCTATCACGGAACTATATGTGGGCAATAATCATAATGTGATTGATATAGACTACATCAAGATAGCCTCAGTTGAAGACACAGAGCTTGAAGAGGCAGAGAAAGAACCATCTAGAGCTGAGTTGATAAATCTTTGGTTTAAGAAGGAAGAAAAGAAAGAACAGCAAAAGATGAAAAAGAAGATGAGAGTTCCAGGTGCTGGAAATTTCTCAGGAGGGATCATAAGCTGGTTCTTTCACCGAGAACTGCAGCTCTTTATTTTGAAAAGAAGAGATGGCCTCCAATACTTGAGGCGAACACTGAAAGCATTCAATACACTGCCCAAGATTGAAGTTAAGAAATTAGCATGGAAAGAACTGGTCAATATCGGCGAGGACCCGTACGCTGAAGTCATGGCAAAAATAATAAGAAAAGAGGGTCGTTCGGGAAAGTTTGAAAGACTTCAGCCGAGATCAGGCAAAAGAGTTAAGGATGGATCAAGGATAGATTCTCATACTGGAAGGCCTTAGCCAGAATGGTTTACAAGCCAGTAAAATGCTTGAAAAGGGTGCCTATGAAATCGATGCCACAGAATATTTTGAGCAACATGAAATGGTGGTATGTCGATAATGACACTGCTGAAGCCATCATGGAGGATCAAGACGAGAAGGTCATTTTGAAGGTATATGATCCACTGCATTTGATAAATCTATCAAAGGACGACCTGAAGAAGCTACATGATCAGCCTATCTTCTTTATTGAAGCATGGAGATCTGAAGCCAGGACGTTCTAGAAGGTAGTAAAAGTTTGTATAGATGCTGGTTTATATGCAGGCAGTAGTATATATAGTTCTAGTACTTAAACTTGATGTAAATAGTTAGAAGCTATCGTCAAGGGGGAGTCTGTTGGTACACCCTGTGTGACGATAGCAGTCTAAGCGATCTAACATTTTGGTTTAAGTAATATTCAAGATATTGGAAATTATCTAGTGTTTGATATATATGTTTATGTATGTTTGTGAGTTATTGAATGTGTGTTTGAACTTGATGTAACGTATTACAAGAAGTTCAAACATAAAGTTCAAAGATTAATTCCAGCATAAGTTAATAACATAAGTTTCAACACTTAGTTATTTATGTGAAATGCTAGATTCGAATTTATTTAAGGCTTGGCATTCGAATCTGTGATAGATTCGAATGTAGCCATAGATTCGAATGAGCCCAGATTCGAGTGTGTCATTGTGGACAAACTCGAATGGGCCTTGGGCCAGATTCGAGTTTGGCCCATAACAGACTCGAATCAGGGTCTATAATTAGGGATAGACTCGAGATATTATCAGACTTTTTGCAGAATTCGTGAGGGATTAAGCATAAAGCGATCTTGAGTTTATCAGCTTGGTGTGTGTTCTTTCGTAGAGAATCAGTTCGTAGGATCGTTCGTGTGTCGTTCGTTCAGCCTCTGATAGTCTCCGTGTTTCGTAGTTGAGAGTTGTTTTCGTCTACCCGTTAACGAGGATTCCGCACTCGTTGACGGCCCCGCGTCTAGATAGATCTCGTAGTGGTAGACCTTACAGTTCTTAAGGGAACTTATCACGGGGATGAGTTCTCATTCTTCATAAAAATTTGTTGATGGACCACTTAGATCAATACTGATATATTTAATTTGGATTGTATCTACTGGGATACTCTCCTCAATGACATTATTACTTTCAACACTGCTTGATTTAGTAGGAGAAGAATTAATAGAGTCAATGGGCCTTATGTCTTCAATTTACGGACAATCTTTGGCCATGTGAGTCTTCTTTCCACATCTATAACATTTTACCTTTTCAGATTTCTTGAAACAAGAACTCTTAGAAACACATTCTGAAGTTTCTCTATTGGTCTTATCAACAGGTTTTGCAAAGATTTGACTTGTTTTGGATGCACCAACGGGTTTTATGGGAGGTTCCACTATTACAGCTTTGCCTATATCTTTTTTCCTCTTTTTAGGAGGACAAAAATCAAAAACAGGAAATTTAACTATCTTCTGTCCTTCCGAAGGTTTGAAAAACTTATTTCCAATTTTCTCAGGTTGAGCAATAGTTTTTCCTTTACTGAGTTTTGATGACTTTTACAAACTTGTTTTAGCATTGTCATCTTGTTTGGTTTTAACAATACGTTTTCTTTCATTTACAACCAATTCACCACTATGATTTGAAAACTTATTTGAAACCATAGCAGTTTTACTTCCAACATTAGACTTACCCTTGTTGGATGTAAGCTGCGTTCCTTTTGAAAGTTTCTTTTCAAAGAATTCAGCATTGAATGGAGACACAGGTTTCTTACAGTTAATCTTGGTTTCAGAACCTGACTTGTTGACAGGCTTAGGAACCAACTCTAGAAATTTAGCACCTTTTTCCATTTCTTTGTTCATGTGCGGCTGTTGGGCACTTAGCAGTTTTGTTTGATCGAGAACACATTCCATCACTAGAATTTACAATTGTCACACCCCGTTACCCCGGTTAGCAACTAGGCGTGATGTCGCAGAAACAAAGACATAATCATAATGAACAACCTTTAAATGGGACGTTTTCGAAATACATAAAATATAAATATCGTTTTACAAGCATCTCAAAGTACAAAGTCACTAGTGCGGAGATTAAAATACATGAAAAAAGGTTTACGTTATGAAAAGTAATCTCCGCAATGTTTGGAATGCACGAAGACTCTAAAAACTTGTTCATCTTGTAAACGTGCCATGAACATGATACCTTAGCATTTACGGTACTAAGAAAAACATGCTAAATTTTCAACCTAAAGTTGGTCAGTTCATAGGTTTACTCGATAAGTAAGACATTTTATGAAAACACAAGATTTCAGTGAGTTGTAAAATAAAAATGAATCATATAATTTAAGTATTAACATAAGCCACGTGACCCCGAAAGTTAACTTATGAGTTCCCTTGTGGTATCCAACACCATAATACCAATATATGTCAACTAATTATGCCCTTGTTAATTCACTTATGAGTGCCATTGTGGTATTCACGTTTACGTAGTAGTTAACGGTTAATGATTGAGGGCAGTGGTGAAGTAACAATCTTATGTAATACGAAAAATGATTCAAGTACTGGTGTCCATATAAAACAAAATGTTGAACATGTATTCTCCCCCGAAATATTACGAACAATTAAGAATGGGGCTATGAAAACTCACCGTAAAAAGTGATGGCAAAATGAGTGTAAAATGGAAGTTTCGTTGATGACTTATGATGAACTAGATGTGTTTAACCGAGTCTTAAATAATGTGAGGGACTTAATAACTCGCATAAAATGATAATATGTATGTATCTTGGTTTTTATATTTTTAAATCACCCAACTTCACAAGTTCAGAAATAAAACCCACTTAAAAACGTCAAGTTTATATATATAATTTTCCAGCTTTTATCAAGGTTTATCGGCTTACTTTGTGGCTGTTTTTGACCAAGCTCCAAAACTATTTGGGCTTTGGCTTTCATAGTCATAAAACTACTATATACAAGGAACTTTTCAAGGTAAAACGACCATTTTTCGAGGTGTTTAGGTTAGGGAAAAGGCTCGTTAAAAACTCTATGTTGGCTATTTTTGAGCTGTTAGACTTTTCGGTTCCCAAATAATACTTGGGGTTCCAAACACCATATTAAATTATGAAAAACTCCAGATCTAGCTAAAATATAGATCTAACTTTTGAAACAATAATCAACTCATTTCGCTAAGTTTTGAATTAGCTATGATTTTTCAAAGTCGATGTAATATTTCTGCCGAAAATCCTGATTTCATATCCTTGAAACAACTTGTGATTGTTGTTGTTTATTCAAAAATCACATGCATAAAAGGCTATGAAACATATTTATATATCTTGTTTTCATATTATTCATGCTTTGATTTTGTGTTTATATATTTATAAACACATTTGAAGAAACAAACATTACAAATAAAAGCTAGATGTTCATAAACTTGGGTTTTTCTGTTGTTGTTGATTATATATTATTATGCAAGACTTGTAATTACATATATAAAAGAAGCAATAAGTTAGTATTAAGGTAATTTTTACTTACTTTGATGAAGTAAAACAATGAAAAAGTGTAGAAGACTTGATCTTCAATTGTTGCACCAAAAACTTTCTTGAAAAAGTTGACGAACAAAAGTTGCAAACTTTTGGTCTTTTCTGGAGCCTCTTGGCCGATTGTTTTGAGAGAAAAGGAGAGTGTTTTTGCTCTTAGATGGTGTGAAGAATGAGAGGAAAGAACTCTCTATTTATAGAGGAGTTTGGCGTTGAAATGGAGGTGGAGTGTGAATCTAAGATGAAGTGAAAGGGAAATGAAGAAAAGGATTTGATTTAGATGGTGAATGAGTTGTGTAATAAACAAATGAAGTCAAACTCTATGAAGCACTACCTATGGCAAGATTTTTGAAGATTTTATAATGTATTTTCTTTTTTCTTTGTATAAAAGTATTTCAAAATGTATTCTTCCATTTCCCTTTTTATGTAAATTCATAAATACTTATGAATGCATTAGTTTAATGAATTGTTTTAGTCTTGCATAATTAATGTTAAGTAAGTTTGTTAATGCATGATTAGTATCACATTCTTAATTTAATTTTGTACTTAGTTGAATTTGTTATATTCAGTTTAATCAACCACAAACATTATATCAAACAATTAAGAACAATTAGAAGCACTAACCGAATGATTTGGTTGCACAAAATAGGACTTACAAAATGAAGATCAATGCGAACACTGTAGCCCTATCCATGCAAGATAATTCCGTGCAAAATAACAATGTCAGATCCGTACCTTTCACTATACAACATTTTCTATTTATACAAGAATTCATAACTATGAACTAATTACAATTCAGTCCCTAGACTAATTATATTCATCTACTAAATAATATCCAACAATCTCCCCCATTGATGAAAGATAATCGATCTTCAGTTTGTTAGCCCAAGCTTCATTTCAAAATGACGAATACTCCTACTGTTCGATAACCTCCGGTTAATATTTGAAATAAACTCAACAATGAGTTTTCTGTCACCAACACTTAAAGTACCCTTCTTTGTCTTCCTCTTCTTGTCGGCAGCCAGCTTTCCTTTCAAACCCGTCCTAACTTTCTGCAAAGTTCCATCACAAAATTTATTTTAACTCAACACTTCGCATAGCCCTCAGCTTTTGATCTTTGTCTTTGTAAATCACAATTGGATGCTTTGCCATAACTACATGAAATTCTTTCAAATTCTCCATGTACTTGATAAAACGATTAGGAGAAGTGATATTGATCTTCCACATACCTCTCTCAACACCAATTTGCAGATCTTGCACAGGCATAAACACCAGTTTGGTGTGCATGAAGTGAAACAATGTCTTGAGTGCAAATCTACAATGTTCGTCTCTTTTATTTTTGCATAATTCATCAAAAAGATCTTCAATATCCACCAAATTCATACCAAACCTGTCAGCTTCAGTGAAGACATATGTATTCCCATCGATCTTGTCACGGTGAATGTAGGATAAAATAATTTCACAAATCGATCCTTTTATATTTACCAGATCTACTATCCTGAATTCACTTCTGACCATTTCGACAGGTTGAGCTTTGTTTTGTAGAAAATTGGCATAATTCACCAAGTTTCGTATGTTAGGCTCCAACACTTTAAACAACTTCAAGAACGGGCAAGGTGCTTGCTTCTTACAAAATATCTTCTTCTTAAGATGATCTTCTAAGTACGCAAGCTTATTTCTTTTTCTGATGTACTCAGCAGATTGTTTCGTAGACAAATGCAACACCTTTATCTTTTTCTTACTTACTTCATCTTCATTTAGCAGTGTAAGCATGTCATTAATTTCATTCTGGACAACCTTTTGCACTTCAAATCTTAACTGATGTTGTCTTTGGGGTCATTAGCCAAAATGTAATGATTAAAAAATTTATCCATAAGCTCTACTTCATTCAGCTCTGACATTGCAGGAGGCATCACCATTTCAATTGGAAAGGTATCCAATTCATCTTTGACTGTAACCTTCACCTCGGGCTTTTCAAACATTGGCGTCGGTACATCATCTTTCAAGATCTGCCCAACTATTTCTTCTTCCTCTTCTATCCTTTCAGCTCTTAATGATATTTCATTCAAATCAAGCATATCGTCTTCAGACATCTCAATTACTTTCTCAACCTCCTCTATCATTAATGTTTGACTTTGTTCCTTATTGTCGGAATCATCTTATTCTTCAAAATTATATATTCCTGATTGAATACTTAAAGGAACTGGAACATCTTCATAAAGAATCAATTCCAGCACACTTTGAGCATCAACAGTTTTTTCTTTTGAGCTCCCAGGATCTTCTCCTCCTGTTTCTTTTTCTTTCTGAGGATGTGTAATAATTAAAATTCTAGTATCCTGTTCTCCAAGCTTCCTCCTCTTATCCCCCTCATGAGGAGCATCATCGGAGTCATCGTCATGCTCATCATGTTTCCGTTTAGGACCAGAAGCTTGAGCTTTGCAGGTTTGCTCAAAAGCTGATATTCTCTCTGACATTGCTCCCAAAGTAGTAACCACTGGACTCTCCAGTCCAATCATTCTTTCTCTCATCTCGTCAAACTGATCATAAACAAAATCTCGGAGCCCATTAATAAATTGTTGCGGATCTCTTTCTTTAACTCTTTCAGCAACATTCTTCCCTTTAACAACTTTTGAATATTTGACATTTGGTCCATCATTTCCGAGAATTGATTTGTCATTTTAGTAGAAACTCGAGCAATGGCTTCATTGAGCTTGTCTTCAGTGACAAAGGGTGACATTCTAACCACTGGGTCACGTAGACTTCTAGTTGACACAACAGTAGACCTTGTAAAAAGAACTTTTGTGCGGCCTACGGTCAGAGTTGGTATTGACATCTCTCTGGTAGGACGTCCAACCACTTCAAGTGAAGGAGCAACAGATGCTTCCAACACTATGGTTGTTCATGCAGGGACACTCAGTCCTTCTGCACTTATTCAACGAATGAAGTCGACGCAAATTGAATTTTGTCACTCCATTCCTTTTCATATCACTTACCAGATTGACGAACCTCAAATAGGTACTTTCTAGCAACTCTCCTTCTCTCGCTCTAAAGTTTTCAAAGGTTATCAGACTATTTCTGGCTGTATTTGTTGTTGCTTTGTCTGATCTTCGCATCAGTTTACACAACTCATCCCAGATGGATTTGGCTGTTTTTGTGTTGGTAAGACTGATATAAATATCATTCGATATTGAAATCGGTTGGTGTGAAATCGGTGAAAAATTTCAAGCCTTAAGCTAGAAAATACACTAACCTACAAGTACAAATACTATAATAATAAAGAAATCACTAGGTGTGAAACGTCTCGGGGGTCTCTCCCTGCTCTAGAGTGTTGAGCCACTGTGCTAGTGTGGCGTTGCGTGCCTCGCACTCTGCTAAACGTGGTCGGGGCTCTTCTATTCCATCTTAGTTGATTGAATGGACATGCTGGTTGGCCTAGTAGATGCTGGTGTTTAGCAGTTCTTCTCGCTCTATCCTGGCGATGATCTCCCCGACCTCTTGGCTAAGCTGCCTTATTTGGATGTTGTGTCGGGTGGCTCTTGCCACCAGTAGAGGCACAGTTTGCCCTGCGGGTTCCTGAGTGAGCGATTAGGTCGTCTCAGAGGATGGTCCTCCGAGATCAAAATGGGAGGGGATTCCCTCCTCCCAACTCCATTCCTGGAGGGTGTCTAGCATCCAATTCCAACGTTGGGCGTCTACCCGTCGCCATTGCGGCGGGCTTGGTTGGTAAACTGGGACTGGGATAGACTCCCGTCGTGGTATTATTACCCTTTTACGTGCGGTGAATTTCATGAGGGGCCCATTGGGATGTGGGCGATAGGTTTTGTGCGAGGGGACTTGGGGATGTTAAAGTATGTATGAAGGGGCCACAAGAGATGGAGGATCCTCCTCAGATGGTTCTCCCCAACCGCTAGAGGGTTCTTCCTCTTCCATGGGTTCTTCTTCAGATTTCTCCATTGGTTCTTCTTCAGAGGGGTCTTATGACTCGATAAAAGTCCCGGTATCCTCTTGGTCCATGGGTACATACTCTTCCTTGGAATCAGAGAGAATAATGATCGTATTGTTCGACATTTTCTGAAATCAGGGTCCAATTGTAGTTGTTTTAGTCACTAGCAAAATGTTTTAGTTTTCTTGTAACAGTTATAGTCTTTGGTACTAATGCAATCTAATTCACTATAGCCATGTCTCTGATACTAATCTGTCACACCCCGTTACCCCGGTTGGAAAGTAGGCGTGACGTCATCGAAACAAAGGCATAATCATAAGGAACGACCTTTAAATGGGATGTTTTCGAGATACATTAATTTAAATATCGTTTTACTAGCATCACAAAATACAAAGTCACTAGTGCGGAGCTTAAAATACATGACAAAAAGTTTGTGTTATGAAAAGTAATCTCAGCAATGTTTGGAATGCACGAAGACTCTGAAAAACTTGTTGATCTTGTAAACGTGCCATGAACATGATACACTAGCATTTACGGTCCTGAGAAAAACATATTAAATACGTCAATATAAATTCGGTGAGTTCATAGGTTTACTCGATAAATAAGACATTGTATGGAAACACAAGATTTCAGTGAGTTGTAAATTAAAAGCGAATCATATAATTAAGTATTAACATAAGGCTCATGACCTCGAAACTTAACTTATGAGTGCCCTTGTGGTATCCAACACCATAATACCAAGATATGTAAAATAATTATGCATCCGTATACAATTGGCGCGACCAACCCGGATGGGTGCCTCAACCCAGATAGATCTATCCACAATATTCACGTTTATGTAGTAATTAACGGTTCATGAATGAGGGTGGTGGTGAAGTAACAATCTTATGTAATACGAAAAATGATTCAAGTACTTGTGTCCATATAAAATAAAATGTTGAACATGTATTCTCACCCTAAAATAATACAAACAATAAAAAAAATGGGGCTATGAAAACTCATCGTAAAAAGTGATGGCAATATGAGCGTAAAATGGAAGTTTCGTTGATGACTTGTGACGAACTTGATTTGTTTAACCGAGTCCTAAATGATGTGAGGGACTTAATAACTCCCATAAATGATAATATGCATGAATCTTGGTTTTTATGTTTTTAAATCACCCAACTTAACAAGTTCATAAATAAAACCCACTTAAAAACGTCAAGTTTATATATATAATTTTCCAGCTTTTATCGAGGTTTTTCGGCCTACTTTTTGGCTGTTTTTGACCAAGCTCAAAAATGATTTGGGATTTGGTTTTCATAGTCATAAAACTACTATATACAATGAATTTTTCAAGGTAAAAACAACCATCATTGGAGGTGTTTAGGTTAAGGAAAAGGCTCGTTAAAAATCCTATGTTGGCCATTTTTGAGCTGTTAGACTTTTCGGTTCCAAATAATATCTAGGGATTCAAAACTCCATATTAAATTATGAAAACCTCCAAATATTCAGTTAACACATAGATCTTACTTTTGAAACAAGAATCAACTCATTTTTTTATGTTTTGAATTAGTTATAATTTTTCAAAGTCGATGTAATATTTCTGCCGAAAATCCAGATTTCATATCCTTGAAATAACTTGTGATTGTTGTTGTTTATTCAAAAACCACATGTATAAAAGGCTATGAAACACATTTATATAACTTGTTTTCATTTTAGTCAAGCTCTTGTTATGTATTTATATATTTTTAAACACATTTGGAGAAACAAACTTTAAAAAATAAAAGCTAGATGTTCATAAACTTGGTTTTTGATGAACTTTGTTGTTGTTGGTGATTATATATTATTATGCAAGACTTGTAATTACATAAATAAAAGAAGTAATAAGTTACTAATAAAGTAGTGTTTACTTAGTTTGATGAAGTAAAACAATGAAAAAGAGTAGAAGACTTGATCTTGAATTGGTGCACCAAAAACTTTCTTGAAAAAGTTGAAGAACAAAAGTTGCAAACTTTTGGTCTTTTTGGGAGCCTCTTGGCCGATTTTTTTGAAAGAAAAGGAGAGTGTTTTTGCTCTTAGATGGCGTGAAGAATGAGAGGAAAGAACTCTCTATTTATAGAGGAATTATGTCTTTCAAGTGGAGGTGGAGTGTGAATCTAAGATGAAGTGAAAGGGAGATGATGAAAAGGATTTGATTTAGATGGTGAATGGGTTGTGTAATAAAATAATGAAGTCAAACTCTATGAAGTAGTACCTATGACCAGATTTTTGAAGATTTTATGATGTATTTTCTTTTTTTTTTTTTGTATAAAAGTATTCCAAAATGTATTCTGGTATTTTCCTTTTTATGTAAATTAATAAATACTTATGAATGCATTAGTTTAATGAATTATTTTAGTCTTGCATAACTAATGTAATGTAAGTTTGTTAATGCATGATTAGTGTCAATAATCTTAATATAATTATGTACTTAGTTGAATTAATCCATCATATCGTAAATCGATCGGATTAATTAATTTGTCGTTTCATCATACGGATGAAATTGTTTCTAACTGAAATGAATTTCCTTATGAAATTTATTAATCACATTGATTAATTTCTAATGACCACTGATTAGGTTATAACTTGCTAATAACACCTGATTAAGTTATAATTGCTAACCTGATTTTTTGACGGTTGTTACAGTCTCCTCCTGTTAAGGGAATTTCGTCCCGAAATTTTATCGTGTATCCTCAAGGGTCTTGTTAGTTGAGAAGAGGTGAGGATACTTCTGTTTCATTTGATCTTCGCATTCCCAAGTGAATTCTAGACCATGTCTTGAATTCTATCCGACTTTAACAATAGGAATGCGACTTTGCATTAGTATTTTCACCTCACGGACCATGATATCTACCGGCTCTTCAACAAAACGAAGTTTATCATCAAGTTGAATCTCTTCCAAGGGAATGACAAGTGTTTAATCTGACAAACACTTCTTCAAGTTTGACACGTGGAAGGTATTTTGCACGCTGTAACGTTCTGGCGGTAGGTCAAATCAATAGGCTACAAGACCAATTCTCTTCAAGACTTTGAATGACCCGATGTAACGAGGATTCAACTTTCCTCGTTTTCCAAAACGTACTACGCGCTTCCATGGCGACACTTTCAGCAATACTATTTTCCCTACTTGAAATTCCAGTGACTTCCGCCTCACATCCGCATAGCTCTTCTTACGTTCGCGAGCAGCTTTTAATCGATTCCGAATCTGTACTATCTTTTCGGTGGTCTCAAGTATGATATCTAGGCCCGTGACTTGACTATCCCCAACTTTGGCGAAGCATAGAGGTGATTGACACTTCCGACCACACAGTGCCTCAAATGGAGCAGCCTTGAGACTCGTGTGATTGCTGTTGTTGTACGAGAACTTCACTAACGGTAAATGAGTATCCCAGCTCTTTCGGAAATGAATTACGCAGGATCTTAACATATCTTCTAGGGTTTGGATTGTTCTCTCACTCTGACCATCAGTCTGTGGGTGATATGCGGTATTCATATCCAGGTTTGTAACCGAAGCATGCTGTACTGACTGCCAAAACCTGGATGTGAATCTGCTTTAGAGATGATTGAAACAGGCACTCCATGCCTAGAGACAACTTCCTTGAGGTAAATTTGAGCCACCTTATTCATCTTGTCGGTCTCCTTGATGGGTAGAAAGTGTGAGGATTTTGTTAGGCGGTCGACTATTACACAAATGGTATCGTACCCACTTAATGTCTTTGGCAGTTTTGTTATGAAATTGATGGTTATCCGTTATCACTTCCATTGGGGAATCTCTGGTTGTTGCAATAATCCAGTGGTTTCTGGTGTTCTGCCTTAACCTTGGAGCACGTTAAGCACTTGCTGACATATGTGGCAATGTCACCCTTCATGTTTGGCTACCAGTACAGCTCCTTGAGATCATGATACATCTTATCAGATCCAGGGTGAATGGCGTATCTTGACTTGTGTCCTTCATCCATAACGAGCTTTCTTACTCCACCAAAGCTGGGTAACCAGACTCTGTTCAAGAAGTATCGATTCTCGTTAGCCCTTATCTTAAACTATTTATCCATTCCTCTCAGGACTTCATTCTTTATATTTTCCTCCTTAACTGCTTCCAGTTGCGCATCATGAATTAATGAAGGAAGGTTTGGCTGAATGGTCATCACTAGGGCTCATAGTCTTAACGGCTTAGCTCGTTTTTTTCGGCTCAGGGCGTCTGCAACCACATTTGCTTTCCCCGGGTGATAGCGAATCTCAAAGTCGTAGTCACTCAGCAATTCCATCCAACGGCGCTGCCTCATATTCAATTCTTTCTGGTTCAACATTTGTTGGAGACTCTTATAATCTGTGAATACATTACACTTATTACCGTACAAGTAATGTCTCCAAAATTTGAGGGCAAAAAGTACTGCTCCCAGCTCTATGTAATGCGTTGTGTAATTCACCTCGTTGACCTTCAGTTGTCGTGAAGCGTAGGAATAAACACACAACCCAATCCATTGTGCGAAGCATTGCAGTAAACTACAAAGTTCTCGCTTCCTTCAGGTAAGGAAAAAATAGGTGCGCTGCACAACTTGTGCTTGAATAACTAGAATGCCGCCTCCTGGTCATAACCCCAATCATACTGAATGTCCTTTCGGGTCAGTTCCGTTAGTGATCCGGTAACCTATGAGAAATTTTCCATAAATCGCCTATAATACCCGGCAAGACCTAGGAATTGGCGTATCTCTGTGAGGGTCCTAGGAGTTGCCCAGTTCTTGAGAGCTTTGATTTTTGTAGGGTCAACTTGAACAAAAATTCGCACTTTGAAAGTTTGGCATACAGCTGTTCTTTCTCCAACAACTCCAAAATTAGCTTCAAATGTTGTTCACGCTCCTCCTTGTTTCGTGAGTAGATTAAGATGTCATCTATGAAGACAATCACAAACTTGTCCAGGAATATGGCCGGGGCATTGGTCAGTCTAAATGGCATTACTTGGATTTCATAATGACCGTACCGGGTTCTGAAAGTTGTTTTGGAAATATCCTCCTTGCGAACTTTGACTTGATGATAATGATAAGACTATATTATTGCCTGCTTTCAGTAGTTCTAAAGGCTCATATAAGCACATATATTGTGTAACTCTCATACATTTACATCATATTTATGTTTTAGGGTCCGAGAAGTCATTTCAAAGCACCACGAGAAAATTCAACGCGAACCGAGCTGGTCGGGGAGTAGGGCTACGCCCAGGTCTATGCCTACCCTACGCCGCAGAACAGTAAAATTTCATGTTCAATATCAGTACCAGCGCAGGCTGGCGTACCCCCGGGTGTAGGGGGTGCAGGGCTACGCCCCTGCGGCGTAACCTGCAGTCGCCTTTTTGAGCAAGAAACCCTAATTTTCATCTCCTCTATAAATAGAGGTCGTTCGCAATCGTTTTTGGAGAGCCTTGGAAGTGTTGAAAGAAGCGGCGAAGCCCTGCCTGAGTGGATTCACGATTCAAGTGCGAAGCAGGTGTTTGCATCCGTTTGAAGCCTATGATGATGTCTTCAACCATTCCTGGTGAAGAGCACATGATGAGCGGCTAAACACCATAGCCGTTTGTGGAGGATCTACAACTATGTTTTACTTTACTGAATTTCAATTATGTTTTTGATGTAATTTGTGTTTCTTGAATATCTTATGTGTAATGCAAATGAAAGCATTCGTTTATTGTTATGATTATATGTTTTGATTGTAAAAAGCAAGATAGTTCACAGTAGTGTTATTATTTGTGCCAAGTCCATTAATTTAGGAATTAAGACAAGTAATGAATGTTGCATGCGCTATGCCGAGATTTATTTATTAAAATATGTATGATTAATATAACCACGCAATTAATTATGTCTATGTGATTGTTGCATGAAATTCAAGTCAGTTATAACTTAAGCCGTAGTGATTCCTTAAATGGTTACCTTCAATTTGCTTTGTTAATCGATCCGTTAGTTGCTTGCCATTATTTTAGTTACAATTTAGTCGTAATCATTATTCCAAACAATTCAATCATTTTACAATTTAATCGCTTTTAATAAACTAAAGAAACTAGCCAATTAATTCACATACGCACTCCCTGCGGATTCGACCCTTACTTCTGTAAGCTAATAGTTAGATTTAAGGTTATTTCTACGGGCCACAACGACGGCTCGTCAGATTTTGGCGCCGTTGCCGGGGAGTGGAAACGTTAGTTAGGGCTAGAAGTTAGTTTTGGCCTTAGTTTTAAGTTTTAAGTACTTTATTTTAATTATTTTTAGTTTATATTTCCTATTATTAAAAAAATTCACATGACAAATCTAAAAATCCAAAAAGGTAATTGTAGTCCTCCACTTTACCACCAAATATTTAATTAGTTTAATTAGGTATTTTAATTTAAAGTTTTAAATAGTTTATGCTCACACTTCGATTGGCCAAAGGATTGCCGCTACAATTCGAAACCGTAATCGAAAAAGTACCTATATCTAACCAAAAGATTGTCAGGATTCAAAAACAACAAGGATTAATCACGGATAATTCAAACGAACATGAGGAAGAAATTCCCACTTTAGAAATCCCTAATTTAGAAGGTTAGCCGATATCACCAAGAAATCGTGAACAAGAAGAACTTGAGCGCGTGGTTGTTATGATGGGTGAACAAATGAGACGTACGGTTGAGTCACATTATCGCCCTGGTGATGTGCCTGATCAGTCACCTATTCCATATTCGAAAAATGAGAATGAACCCAAAGTTTGTCCGCAATCAAATTCTTCGGATCTTCCGAAGGATGCCAAGTGAGGAACTATACGAACATCTAGCTGAATTCACGGCTATTTGTAAAGCAAACCATGTTCGAGGTATAACCACCGACGGTTTAAAACTTCGATTATTTCTTTTCTCATTGAACGAGAAGGCGAAAAATTGGTTTGTATCATTACTGACCAATAGCATTACGACATGAGATCAAATGAAGAGATAACTTCTTAACGAATATTATCCCATTAGTAAAACCACTGAAAAACGAAAAGAAATCACCGGTTTCAAACAAAACCTTGGTGAACAATTCTATGAAGCATTTGATCGGATGAATGAGCTGCTAAAAGCTTGTCCACACCATGAGGTTCCCAAATGGATGCTCGTCAAAACTTTCTTTGATGGTGTGAATCAAGAAAGCCGGAACATGATCACCACCATTACTGGTGGAACATTCTTAGCTAAAGAAGACAATGAGGCTAAAATTACTGAATCAACTCAGTAATGGTCTCAAAGTTCAAGCCGGTTCTGAAAATAATATCGGATTTCAGGTAATGGGTATACACAACACCTGGAAACATGAAGTAAAGATTGAAATCTCAGAACTCGGAAAGAAGATAGATCAACTGATAAAGGGTTTTAGCAAAAACCCAGTTGCATCAGCTAACTGTGTAATATGCGGAGATCCATCTCATCAGTCTGAAGCATGTTCTCGAGTGCAATTTACTGAGGAATATGCTAATGAAGTCTGCGGTTTTAGAGTTCATCGAGAGAGGGATAACCCATTTTCGGAAACCTATAATCCGGGATGGAGAAATCATCTTAATTTTCAATGGAAAAATGATCAGCCTACCGATCATCAGTCTAAACCAATGTATGAACAACCACCAAGAAGAGAAATTCAATATGGTTTAACCTCTGCTGCTAAGGATGAGCGATATTACAATCTGAACCAACGTGATCAACCTCACATTCATGTGGAGACGAATATGAGTTCTTCGCGGAATTCATGAAGCAACAATCGGCTTTTAACGAGATGCTGAGTCGCCAAATGGGTCAGATAGCTGAATCGCTCACAAAAAGAGAGGACAGGAAGCTTCCAAGTGACACTGTTCTAAACCCTTCGCACGCACACGACAAAGAGAAGAAACATGAGGTTAACGAAGTATCTAAGGTGACCACCCTGAGAAGTGGTATACTGGTGGATAATACGATCGAGATGTGAAAGGAACAAAAAATAGAAGAAGATACCGACACTGAAGTCGTGTATGAAGAGACAATGGATCCTAAAAAGAAGGATAGTTCTAAGAAATTTACTGTCAAAGAACCAATCAAGGCAGATATCCCAACTCCCAAGTTGGGGAGGAGTTTAAGAATCAGGACACCACAACTCCTCCTCCTTACCCCGCTACTTTAGAAAATCCAAATTCTTCTCTATATGGCAAGAGAGGTCCACAAGCCGTGGATTTGTGGGATTTATTCGATCAAGTCAAGATCAATATCACATTGGTCAAGGCTATTAAGAAAGTACCCTCTTATGCCAAATTTCTAAAAGATCTCTGCACGCAGAAAAGAAAGTAGAAGGTCTCGCTTCCCAAGCAGATCAATTTAACTGAGCAAGTGAGTGCAGTGATCCCCAATTCTTAGCCTCCAAAGCTGAAAAATCCTGGATCACCTTTGATTCCAGTGACAATTGGCAATGTGCAAATTAAAAATGCGTTACTCTACCTTGGAGCCAGTGTAAACATATTACCTGGAAATTTGTTTGATAAACATGATCTGGGCCAGTTACAAACCAATGACATAATTATGCAACTGGCAGATCAGTCAAAAAAATATCCAAGGGGTATCTTATCGGATGTTATCGTAAAATTAGAAGATTTTTACTATCCGGTTGACTTCCTAGTCTTAGATACAGATAGTTCATTTGGAGAGAATCAACAAGCCATTATCTTAGGCAGAGCGTTTTTAGCCACTATTAATGCTCACATCCATTGTAGAACGGGGATTGTTGATATTGCCTTTAGGAATCATAAGCTATGATTAAACGTGTTCAATGCTTCTACCGCTGTTTCAATTGATTCAAAATGCTACATGATAGACGCGGTGGAT
The DNA here is from genome assembly GCA_020465985.1 of Centrapalus pauciflorus. NCBI lineage: Eukaryota > Viridiplantae > Streptophyta > Magnoliopsida > Asterales > Asteraceae > Centrapalus > Centrapalus pauciflorus. The sequence goes on from JAANYP010005947.1 coordinate 62,075, forward strand.
GAGCTTAAGCAACACGGTTCACTAATCAATGCCAAGGACACCACCAGATTATTCCTTGCTAAGCACTACACTGCCATAGTGAACACTGAGAAATGTATTGAACTTGAGGCAGCCATGGAATCCACACTTAAACCTAAAAAACCACCATGGACCCATAAGACTGAGGAATTTCCAACTAATTTGCCTCAATCTGCAAGGCCTTCAACAGTACAACCAGCTGTTCGAGAATTAAAATCCTTGCCTATGCATTTAAAATATGCCTTCTTAGGTCAGAATGACACTCTATCAGTTATTATCTCCTCTGATCTGACCAAGGCACAGGAAAAAGCTCTACTACAAGTGTTAGTAAAATATAAAGAGGCAGTAGGTTCGACACTAGGAGATTTGAAAGGAAGCAATCCTACTTTGTGTATGCGTCGAATCATTGTTGATCCCGGAGCTAAACCAGTAAGAGATGCACAAAGGACGCTGAATCCCGCATAGATGAATTACACCACTACGGAAAAGGAATTACTAGCCGTATTATTTACCCTTGATAAATTCAGATCATATATTTGGTGGGGGGGGAGGGGGGGAAAAAGTAATTGTATACTTCAGTGATCACATTATGGATTCCTTCCCCTATTGAACAATTATTATCAATTTTCAGAAAACCATGGTTTCCATTAGACACAGGTTAAAATTATAGGTACAATGGGTCACCAATATGCTAGCCTCTAATCAAATCATGTTAATAGGTCCCAAACATAATTAGGCTAGTATAGGAGCAGTACGTCTGGCTGAAGACGTAAAACTTAGCACTTCCTGGGAGGCAACTGTTGGGAAATAATCTAAGTATGTCAAGATGTTAGTTAGGATTTCTCAAGCTGTTAGTAGTATTTCTGCGTAATTACAAAGTTCGAGCTGCCAGTTCAACAAACTCGAGCTGCTAGTTCAAAAGTTCAAACGGCTAGATTTAAAGTTCAAGCTGCTCAACAGATTGATAACAGAAAGTGCTGAAATTTTGGAAGTGATATATATTTCAAGATTTGAAGATCTTCCAAGCATATCTACTACCAGAGAAATCAGAGTCCGTCAAGCAAACAAATCAGAAGGCTATAACTATAGATAGACAAGGTCTTTCTATTGTAATCGTGGTGCTTAAGTTTCTCATTATTGTAATTGCATTCTAATAAGTTTCTCAAGCCTCTAAAGTTGTAAAACCCTAAGAACAATCTGTGTTCATCATCTAATCAAAACAGATTAGAGGTGATTGTAATAATAGATTTTGGTAATATAAAGGTTTTGATATCGGTTATGTTTATTTGAATATCTGTTCTTTATTGTTCTGAAAGTTTTTCTTAAAACAATTAAGTGTCATTCCGCAAACTTCTTAATTGGACTTTGATTCAAAACAAGGTTATTGGTTTAAACTCTGATATATTGAAACCAATTAATCTTAGGTGCTTTTGATCTTGACAAGTGGTATCAGAGACATGTTTTATTTGTTTTTTTTTTGTTTTCAAAGTCATAAATTTTCACCGTTTAAAATTTTGTTTTTCTGCAATGGAGATTGAAAATAGCAGTAGTGGATCTGGGCAAGGACTCAAAGTTCCTATGCTCAAACCCATGAGTTCGAGATGTGGAAAGTCAGGATTCAACAACACATTCAATTCATTGACTATGCCCTATGGGAAGCTGTTGAAAATCCTCCTACAGTTGATCCTGAACTAGATGATGAGGTCAAACCAAAAAGAACACCTCCAAAAACTGAGATTGAAAGAAAGGCTTGAATGAATGAAGTCAAAGCTCTTACTATTTTACAAATAGCCATTCCTAATGCTTATCAACATCAGTTTAAAAAGTTCTATACTGCTCATTCTCTTTGGCTTGCTTTAGAGAAAAGATTTGCTGGCAATGCTAGCACCAAAAGGATCTTTTAAAACAGCAGTATGAAAACTTTTCTGGTGGCAAGAATGAAAACCTTACTCAAATTTTTGATAGGTTTAATAAGCTGATAGGTGAGTTGGAGAGTGCTACGATCAGCCTGGATCAAGATGAAGTGAGCAGAAAATTCCTCAGATCTCTTCATGAAGAATGGAAAGTCTATGCTGCCCAATGGAGTACCAAAGACACTCTAGATGAAATAGAGTTGGATGACCTCTACAACAGCCTGAGAGTGTTTGAAGCTGCAATTCAAAATAAAAAGAAACTCATTTCTTATAATCAAAACACTGCTATTGTGTCATCAGCATTAAATGATAAATCCACCTGCTGTGACTCTTTTTCAGGAACAGATGAAAACTCTTCTGAAGTTCATTATGATGCATTTGTTGCAAGAGATGGACTTTTTGCTCTTAATGCTGAAGATCTGGAACAAATCCATCCAGATGATTTAGAAGAGATGGACTTAAAGTGGCAACATGCTATGCTGACTATGAGGGCCAAAAGATTTCTTAAAAGGACTGGTAGATCAAACTTTCAAGCCAGAACAGAAGGCAAGCCAGCATTTGACAAATCAAAGGTTGAGTGCTTCAAATGCCACAAACTTGGCCATTTTGCTAGAGAGTGCAGATCACAAGGTCAGCAGCCACCAAGACCCTAGCAAACCAGTCAAACATCATCTTCACAAGCTCTTGTCTCTCAAGAAGACAATGTGTTTGACTGGAGTGACCAGACAAAAGAGGAGTTTCAAAATCAAGCTCTTATGGCAGAAACTACAACTGTCACTTCCACTGAACTACCATCTGAGGTAACTGCTAAACTCTGCTCTCAAACATGCAAAAATATGGTTAAAAACTAAAGAGATCATAATAAGAGCATGTCCAAAACTCTAGCTAGGATGGAAGCGAGGAAATATGAGTATATGTAGGCAATAGAGGATCTTGAAAAACAGATCAATGACTATAAGGATAATGAGATTCAGATGGGACATGACAGAACATATCATGAGTGGGAGAAAAAGGAACTAAATGAGAAAATAGAGACCCTAGATAAGAAATTAGATGAGGCTGAGCAGAATGTGTTATAAGCTAACAAGAAAGTAGAATCTATAAATATAGACTTGGGCAGCTTCAAGCTGGCCAATCAAAAGCTAGAACACCTAATGGAAGTCCAATTTAAAGATAGGGTAAAATATCAACTCAATCCCAAGGAAGGTATAGGCTATAAGGCTACTCCACCCCCATATAACAATAAATACATTCATCCTATGAGTGAAGTTGCAGACAGGCTTGTGAATTAACCGTTAGATGAGAAAATGAAAACTGTATCCTATCCTTGAGGACAAGCCTGAACCTAAAGAAGAATTGGTTCCCATAGGCTGTAAGAGTCAGGAAGCTGAGAGTAACTCCAAAACCATGAGTGCACCTATAGGACCTCCTATTTCCAACTCTATCAGCACCTACAGTCTGAAAGGGAAAGAGAAGATGAGTAAATGCAATAATGCTCCACATGTTTCTGTACCTTCTAACTTTAATATTGCATCCTCTTCCAAAATAAATAAAAAGGGTAAAACTGTTCCAGTATGCACATGTCAAAAGCACGGTGTCCAAAAGTTTCCCACACATCAGCAGGTAAGGGGAAATCAAAGGAACAAGAACCAGTTATGGTCACACAAAACTGGTTTCCCTATCAAAACAATCAAAAGATGTTTCCACTGTGGCAGGAAAAACCATTTGGCCAGGCATTGTTTATATAAACCATCTGGTGCAAAACAGACTGTGTTTCAAAAACATGTCATTGCTCAAAATTCAAAAATTCCAAAGGCCCCAAAACCTGTCACCCCAGTTCCAAAGAAGACAGTTGATCCTAGGTTCATAAAAGTCAACAAAAGGCAGCCTGTACACCAAAAACAAGTTTTAACAAAATCTAAATCAAGCATGAAAAAGGTATGGTGTGTCAAAGGCAAAAACACAGCCCAAACTGCTAATGCAAAAGTTGAAACTGTTAAGTCAAAAGTTGGAACTCGTAGTGCAAATCCTGAAACTGCTGACACTCAACATCAAGTTCCAACTGCTAAGTCAAAAACTGGAACTGGTAGTGAATCATCTGAGACTGTTAAAGAAAAGATTGGAAAGAATACCTGCAACCTCATGTCATAACTAAGTACTCCTCACAGAATCCACCAGTGGATCTCACTAAGTTTAAAAAGACACAAACAATATTTAGTTATGTCAACGCACAAGGACAACCCAAAACCAATTTGGTTTGGGTTTACTCCACTACTAACTGAGCTTTTTCTCTGTGCAGGGCAACCACAGGAGCCAACATTAGTCAAGATGGCATATGGACAGTGGACGCTCTAGACACATGACAGACAACTCTAAATGCCTGTCAAATTTCAAAAGCTTTGAAGGCGGGTTTGTTGCATTTGGTGGAAATTCCGAATGAGGTAAGGTAACAGATAAGGGTACTGTCAAAGCAAAATATTGTTTTGTTCACAAACTCTGAATGCATTGTCCTCTCAAAAGATTTTTAAATACCTGAAAATCTTGTTTTACGCAGAACACCAAGAAAGGACAATGTCTATTGCTTGGACACAGAACTTTTATCCAAATCAAATACTTTAAGTTGTTTAATATCCAAAGCATCATCAAATGAGTCTGCTCTATGGCACAAAAGGATGTGTCACATGAACTTCAATCCATGAATGTTTTAGTCAAAAAGAACTTGGTAAGTGGTTTACCACAGAAGGAGTTCGTATGTGATGATCATTGTGTGGCCTGTCTCAAAGGCAAGCAACACAAAACTTCTCATAAGGCCAAGGAAGTAAATTTAATCTCATCTGCTCTTCATCTTATTCATATGGATCTTTTTGGTCCAACATCTGTTTTGAGTTTGAATAAAAGAGCCTACTGTTTAGTTATTGTTGATGATTTCACCAGGTTTACATGGGATTATTTTCTTAGGACTAAGGATAAAACTGCTGAGTTGGTCAAATCCTTTATTCTAATAATTGAAAACCAATCTAACTTAAAAGTTAAGGTGATCAGGTCAGACAATGGAACTGAATTTAAGAATCATATCCTAAATAGTTTCTGTGAGTCAAAGGGAATTAGAAGGCAATTTAGTGCACCTAGAACTCCACAATAAAATGGTCTAGCTGAAAGGAAGAATAGAACACTAATAGAGGCTGCTAGAACCATGCTAGCTGATTCCAAATTGCCAATGACGTTCTGGGCAGAGGCAGTAAATACAACCTGTTATGTTCTAAATAGGGTTCAAGTTGTTCAGTCACAAGGAAAAACTCCATATGAGCTATTCCATCACAGGATTCCCCTAGTAGCCTTTCTAAAACCATTTGGCTGTTCATGCACTATTCTACATACTAAAACTCATTTAGGTAAGTTTCAAAGTAAGGCTGAAGAAGGATTCTTTGTAGGATACTCTACTCAAAGCAAAGCCTATAGGGTATATAACAGTGTGTCTAAAACCATTGAAGAAAGTGCCAATGTTGAGTTTAATGAAAACACTGCAAATGTCAAAGGCACTGGTCCTGACTGGTTGTTTGATTTAGATTCACTATAAAATTCTCTGAGCTTTCTTGAGTATTCTACAGGAGCTGTTGGAAACAATGTTGAAACTGCCAGTATAAATTCTCATGCTGTTAACACAAACATTCAAGCTGTTGGGACAAAGTTTCCAACTGTTGAAGATTCTGATAAATGGGATGAGTATACTGCACTACCACTTCTCTCTTGTGACCCACCTGGGGTCCTGATTGACCAACAAGACATACATACAGAGTTTGAAGTGCGAATCCTAATACCTGATGTAATAGCTCCAACCAATAGGGAAACAGTCCAATCTCCAGATCAGACTGTTACTGAAGCAGAATCATCAAGTGGTGCAGAAGGTGATGATACGAATCTGGGAAGCTCATTTCAGACAGAAAGTGAACCTGCACTCAGGGTTCACAAATATCATCCTCTTAACCAGATCATGGGAGATCCACGCACTCCTATGAAAACAAGGATAATGATTCACAAGGAATCAACTGCTACTGAATCAGCAGTCCCTGAATTCAGTCTAGCTGCCTTTGAACATGCATGCTTCTTGGCACAATTAGAACCAAAGAAGGCATCTGAAGCACTGAAGGATACATCCTGGATTGAGGCAATGCAGGAAGAACTTTTGCAATTCAAGATTCAGAATGTGTGGACACTAGTTGATTTGCCTAAAGGAAAGAGGGCAATTGGTACAAGATGGGTGTTCAGAAATAAGAAGGATGAGAGAGGTGTAGTGATCAAAAACAATGCAAGGCTGATAGCTCAAGGCTACACTCAAGAAGAAGGAATAGACTATGATTATGTCTTTGCCCTAGTAGCAAGGATAGAAGCCATCAGACTGTTCCTAGCATATGCTAGCTACAAAGGGTTCAAGGTGTACCAAATGGATGTGAAATCTGCATTTTTATATGGTACAAATGAAGAAGAGGTTTATGTGTGTCAACCCCCTGGACTTGAACCCTATAAGTATCCAGACAGAGTCTACAAGTTAGACAAAGCACTCTATGGGCTTCACCAAGCTCCAAGAGCATGGTATGACACTTCGTCTTCATATCTACTACAGAATGGATTCAAGAGAGGTACTCTGGACAAGACACTATTCACAAAGTCCATCAAATCAGAGATCCTTCTTGTTCAAATCTATGTTGATGACATCATCTTTGGGTCAACAAATGACATTCTCTGCAAGGAATTTGAGACTTTAATGCACAAAAAGTTTCAAATGAGTTCAATGGGGGAACTTTCTTTCTAGGATTGCAGGTCAAGCAGAAGCCCACTATACTTTTCATCAGTCAATCAAAGTATGTGAATGATATGCTGGAAAAGTTTGCATACAAAGACACCAAGGTTGCCAACACACCAATGGACACTCATAAACAGCTTGATGCAGATAAAGAAGGAGTGGACGTGGATATCCATTTGTACAGATCCTTGATAGTTTCACTAATGTATCTTACATCTTCTAGACCTGATATAATGTTTGTTTTTTGTGTTTGTTCCAGGTTTCAATGTGTCCAAAGGATTTACATCTATTTGCTATTAAGGGAATCTTTAGATATCTCAAAGGTCAACCAGAATTAGGCCTATGGTATCCTAAGGACTCTCCTCTTAAACTAATAGCTTACTCTGATAGTGACTATGGAGGTTGCAACATAGACAGGAAATCCACAACTGGTGGATGTCAATATCTAGGAGCAAGACTAGTCTCTTGGCAGTGCAAAAAGCAAACAACTGTCTCCACTTCATCCATTGAGGCAGAATATGTTGCAGCTGCCAGTTGTTGTTCCCAAGTTATGTGGATACAGAATCAACAATGAGACTATGGTATGAACTTTCTTTCCACTCCTATTTACATTGACAATTCAAGTGCAATCAGCATTGAACAAAATCCAGTGAAATTTCCTAAAACCAAGCACATAGACATTAGATTCCATTTTATAAGGGACTGTAATGAAAAGAAATTAATCCAAGTTACCAAAATTCACACTGATGATCAGTTAGCTGATCTTTTTACAAAATCATTTGATATAGGAAGATTCACCATTCTGGTATCAAACATTGGTATGGTAAATATGGATAAATTTATTTTTCATCATTCTCCCTTATTGTATGTGAAAAACACTTCTTAAATGTGCTTAGTTAAGGGCGAGACACTGTTTCATTAGCTACTGTTTAATAAACAACTAACAGCTTCAGACTATTCTCAAGCTGCTAGTTCATTTTCTCGAACTGTTATTTGTTTCACTTGGTCTGTCAAGTGTGCAAGGCATTTCTGTCATTACTAAAGAGATTGTGCGCGGGACTAGATATTTTTGAAAAGCCAAACCCTTAAAAGTCTCAGTTTCGTTTGATTGCAATTATCAGTTGCAAAATATCTTCTACAATCCTTTCACTTTCTCTCTCTGTGCGATTCTCAAGTAATCATTCAAAACCCTAAATCCTCGCCTTTGTGATCACCAATGGAGTTCGTTAAAGAACATAGCTGCCTACCCTACTCTCTCAAACACGCTGAACTGCAGCCGTTCCATGAAATGATGGATTTTCTTCGAAGTTCTCATCTCCATCATGCTCTAACTGTCAATCCCACTATCTACATCTCTCATATAGAGCAATTTTAGAAATCAGTCACTGTGAATAACAATGAGGGAATCACTTCTCTTGTATCTACCATTGATGGTAATCCCATTACCCTCACAGAGGAGACCATACGAACAACATCTGCATCTGCAAGATGCCTCAGGTATTTCTGATCTCTCCCTCACTGCTTTACATGAAGGTCTTTTTAAAATAGCGTATAGGGGCCCATCAGATTCTTTTACCTTCTATAAAGCACATTTTGGTCCTAAATGGAAGTATCTTGTACATATTATTCAACAATGCTTAAGCCCTAAAAGGACTGGTTGGTCTGAATTTTCTTCAAATATTGCCACTGCTTTAGTGTGCTTATCCACTGGCCAACAGTTCAACTTTTCTAACATGATTTTCAAGGAATGTTAAGGCACCATGCCTTAAAGAATGGGAAATTTTTGATGTATCCACGGTTTTTGGCAGAAATAATTGCAAAATCTTGCAATTCTTTTAAAGTACATAAAAGGATACATGTTTCCCATAGGCACTCTTTATCTACTATAAAAAGACTTTTAAAACCAAGTGCCAATTTTCACAGTGTAGATGTCTCTTTGCCTCACGCAATGCAGGCTATCTATCCAAGAAATAGAGGAGAAGATCCTGAGCAGGCTGAGCCCAGTATTATTGCTTCACCCCCAGGATCCCACCCCCTCCTCATGTTACAAATAATCCTTTTGATCCTTCTACTATACATATCTCCCCAACCCCATCACTAAAAATATATAAAAGACAAAGGGCTGTAGGAGCTCCTTCCTCCTCAGTCCAATATCCAGAGCCAAATAGCTCTGTGCAAGAGGACACTCTTGCACAACATATCGATAGGGAACCCATTGAGGACACTCTCACCCTCAATTTGGAGGTGAACATCCAATCTGAGGATGTTCATATGGGTTTTGTGGCTGGTGCTACTGATGTCTCTACACAAGGGGCACAGGACAGTACCAACATCTCTAAGGCCACACCCATGGAAACAGAGGGTGTGCAAGCACCTTCTGAAAGTCCCCAGTACCAAGAACAAAGGGTCCCAGATGTTTCAACTTCTGGAATTGATGCCAGTAATAGATCTCAAATCCCACTATCATTTGAAGATCTTGAGGCTAGTCTGTAACCTATGGCATTAACGGATAAACAACTGAAACCTGTTGTAGCCGTTCTAGAACATTACAAGTCCATAATTGCTGCACAGGGTTCCCAAATCACTGCTCTACAACAACTCACAACAGTCTAACAACAAAAACTTGCCTAGTTTCAGCTTGGGTTGAAGTTATGTGGAAACAAGATTGTGCAGCTTGAAAAGATGGTTCAAACCCTACTAGCAAAGGTTTTTGGTCCCCCTGATCAAACCAATGCATCCAAAAAGGGGGAGAATCAGGAGATCCCATCATCAGTCCAAACAGCTTCAACGTCACCAGTAACAGCTTCAGCCTCTAGGTTAACAGTCCCAACAGTTTCTCAAACTGTTAGTCTGGATGCTCAAGCTGTTCCTATTAATAACAAGAGGAGTGTTAATCAGAGAAGGTTTTCAAGCACCTGCCCCAGCAGTCCAAGCCACGGTAACATCCTCAGCGGCAACCACAGACAAAGGAAAGGGCTTTCTGATTGAGCCTCCAAAGATCAAATTTATTTCTAAAGAATCCCAAGTTGCTCATGATGCTGAATTTGCCAGAAGATTGGCAGAAGAACAAGATCAGATCCTAGACCAGCAAGCCCAGGAACCTATAGGAGATGATGAAACTCTAGAGGATTATCTGAGAGGGTTTGTGGTAAAAGAAAGCCAGAAGAAGAGGAAAAGGCCAACAGGGCCTTCAAAGGCAGAACACAGAAGATTTTTGATCAATTTCTTTGCAACAGCTGTTGTGTCTAAGGTTATAGCTCAATCATGGTCAACAGAGAAGCTTCAGGCCTTATGTAACAGAGAAAAATAAAAGGAAAAAGCCTCCAAACAAGTCCAGGATTCCCAAGACCTCCGTCAAACTGTTGACGATGCTCCTCAACCTGAAACTATCCATCAAGCAAAGTTTGATCAAGTAAAGAGAGTTTTGTTTGACCAACAGTTGCTAAAGGCTATGGAGATAGAAAAAGCTCTTGATCAGCATGACTTCTCCAAACCTCCAATTACTTACTGGTATGCCAAATCAATGGATGGCATTGATCTGGTATATCATTCTGTAATAAAAAGAGAAGCTGGCCCAGAGGAAGAGTACAAGAGCCTAATCCAACTGGTTCAAAGAATGACTAGAGATGAGCTAACACAAATACATAATATCGGGACTGCTAGCCACTCTAGGTCACCAATAGTGTGGGTTAAGACCAATCTAAAGGATTTCAGGAGTATGTTTAACCCAGAATCCACCAGAGTGGATATAGAAGCTTCCAAGGAAATGAAGATTGTACAGGTTGATTTATATGTAAAATCTATGACATATAGACTCAGGCTTGCAGACAGATCCAGCAGATTCTACAGTTTTGAGTTCCTTGATTTGCCAAAAGAATGGCCACTCCAAATGAGCTCAATAAAGATTGAATGTGATAAAGAGGAGTTAAAGAGAGAGTTCATAAAAGCTATAAGGCAGAAGCTTTCACAGTTGTAAGTTTTTGGATGCCTTAGTTTGTATATAATAGTTTTAATTTTTTTTATTTCCTTATTTGTATAGGAACTTAAAGTCTTTTGCAAAGAATCTAAGTTAAGGGGACATTGTTGGGAAATAATCTAAGTATGTCAAGCTGTTAGTTAGGATTTCTCAAGCTGTTAGTAGTATTTCTGTGTAATTACAAAGTTCGAGCTGCCAGTTCAACAAACTCGACCTGCTAGTTCAAAAGTTCAAACTGCCAGAGTTAAAAGTTCAAGCTGCTCAACAGATTGATAACAGGAAGTGCTGAAATTCAGGAAGTGATATATATTTCAAGATTTGAAGATCTTTCAAGCATATCTACTACCAGAGAAATCAGAGTCCCTCAAGGAAACAAACCAGATGGCTATAAATATAGATAGACTAGGTCTTTCAATTGTAATCGTGGTGCTTAAGTTTTTTCATTATTGTAATTGCATTCTAATAAGTTTCTCAAGCCTCTACGGTTGTAAAACCCTAATAACAATCTGTGTTCTTCATCTAATCAAAACAGATTAGAGGTGATTGTAATCAGAGATTTTGGGGATATAAAGGTTTTGATATTGGTTATGTTTATTTGAATATCCGTTCTTTATTGTTCTGAAAGTTTTTCTTAAAACAATTAAGTGTTATTCCGCAAAGTTCTTAATTGGACTTTGATTCAAAACAAGGTTATTGGTTTAAACTCTGATATATTGAAACCAGTTAATCTTAGGTGATTTTGATCTTGACAGCAACCCAGTGAACTTTGTGGGTGTGTTTCTGGAAACCCTCATGAGACAACTCTCGTCCACTCGGGATACCGAGGTGTTTAACGACTTATTGCACGTACTAAGTGCAATCATGATTCCCTACGAAAAGGCAGATTATTTTTAACTATTTCTTCGTGTTAGTTAAATGTTAATGTCACCAACTAAGTTGGGGAGGATTTCCAACCCAATTTTAGTTGTCTCTTGACTTAGTTTTTACTTTTATTTCATCTTTCCCAAATAAGCAAAGAATTTATAAAATGTTGATCAAACGAGCCTCCACACAAAAAAAATAATTTTTTTAGACTGAATTTGATCACATGGGCAGAGAGCTACGATATATCATGAACAACAGAACTAGGTATATTGAGAGGGGGTTCGACATCATGAGGATTTTCACGCTGGTGGATCTTTGGTCTTCTTCCTCCTAACTAGTGATCAGGTACCATCATTCCTTGTTCCTCACATTTATCATATTTAGGTTTGTGTAAGGTCACCACGTTTACGGATCGAATCAAGGCGCGACGTCGTCCAACGAGTGCGGAATCCTCGTTAGACGCTTAACGGATCGATCATGCGTGAAACACGGAGCCAAACACAATGCCAGCCGATAGGATACCGACCCCACACGATGTATCGATCCAAAAACTCTCTGAAATCGTTCCAGTTCGTATGCGCACTGTTACAAACTCTAAAATCGTGTTTCACCAAAAGTACCTCAACTCTAAAAATTGTCTGCAGTCCAATTCTATGAGCTTCTGAGACTCTGTTGTCTCTCAAGTTTGCCAAAACCTCTGAGCCTTTTAAAAGCTTCTGAATTCCCAATGATAAGTTCACTATATAACCATTAAGTTCGTGCATGGCCCAAGCCCACGAACTTACCAAGGTTAAGTTCGTACGAACTAAACCTCCTTAAGTTCGTGACCTCCTCAAGAACTTATTTTCATAAGTTCTTGAGCCTATGCCTTAAGAACTTATTCTCATGAACTTAGGTGACCTATGTTCGTGGCCTATGCCTTAAGTACTTATTCTGATAAGTTCATGAGCCTATGCCTTAAGAACTTATTCTCATGAACTTAGGTGACCTAAGTTCGTGGCCTATGCCTTAAGAACTTATTCTCATAAGTTGATAGCCTCATGAACTTATCACCATATGTTCTTATCATGCAATCATGAAGGTATCAAGCCATTGCATTAACAAGACCATATCTATTGCAATACACTATCAATAACAAAACTAGACTACTGTCGTCACACACCAGATGTACCAACAGACTCCCCCTTGACAATAGCTTCTAGTTGTTGTTCATTGATCGCAATTGACTATTAAGGTCAATAGACTATGAATACCAAATCTAGACAGCCATTGTCACATCGAGTGTATCAACAGACTCCCCCTTGACATTAGCTTCTAGATGTTACTCATTGATCTTCAATTCTAGGCCTGTTCAAATTGCTTCCTACATAAAGATCCTGTTCAACGCAACCTCTAACCATTCTCTGGTGTTTTCCACCTTCCGAACTCCAACCTTCATGAAAGAAAATCGACTGCTCGTAAAGCTTCTGCAGATCACCCGGAGAAAGGTTCACAAGATGCAAAGGGTTATAACGTTATCATCTTCATCCTCCATTATAGCGTGAGCTGTTTCCTTGTGAACAATCCATTGCATCATGTTTCTTAGAACATCCTGTGGCATTGTCCTCAACGAAACCTTCTTCAAGCATCTTACCGGTTTGTAGACTAACTTAGTCCATGTCCTACCAGTCAGAGGATTTATTCTTATTTGAACCACTGCTCTTTTACCAACTCTTGGATTAACTTTTCAAATCTTCCCGATCGACCCTCCCTTCTAATAGTTTTTTCAAACACCTCTGCATAAGAATCGTCTCCTAGATTTATAAGGTCTTTCCAAGCTAAATCAATCACTTCATAGTTCAGAATCTGATTCATCATTTAGGGCAGATCTCAGCACATCTAGATCTATCACATCCTGATCTTTATTCACAACTTCTTCATCGTCTGACATCCAATCATGTACATCTCCAGGAGTAAACTCTCCTTCCTCAAGATCCTATTGTTCTAAGTCATCTTCGAAGTCGAACCTCATTTCTTCTTCATCCAACCCTGACAATGCTCCGATCAGACCTTATCTTCAATTACTTATGTCGCCTCTGAAGCCTTGTCTTTTCCCTTGTCAGCGGCTGATGATCCAAACTCCCCCTAAGGATGAGCAAGCTGAGCAGATTGTTGTTTTGAAAGATCTGCCTGCTCACTGTTGTCATTTTGTGCACTTGGGTCATGGACCTTTGTTTTCTACAATGCTTTGCCTGAGATGGACGATCTTTCAACAATTTTTCCAGTATAGCCTTCATATTTGCAATCTGCTGCTGCTGATCAGCCGTTGGCTGATCCAACTGGGTATTATGATGTTGAAGTTCAAGAATCTTCGTTGTCAGCTGAAGAATCGGTACAGCCTGTTCATGGTCTGCAATTATAAGCTTAAACTCCAAACCGAACACTGTTTAGACTTAGTTAATCACATGAAACATGTCCCAATATGTTAGCCGGACATCAAAATGTCCTATTCAACAAAAGAAAACTGTAATGAAAATCTCTCTACCTACTTTCTTTGATGGTTTAGAAGGTAAACCAAAATCACTAGAATTAAGCTCGAGATAGACAGTTGTTATCTTAGTTAAACAGTCACAAAATTGTAAGTCTTGAAAAACTTTGAACAATTTTCAACTTTTTCGAATTATCACGGAACCCTTCACTTTGAGCAATTTATTATCACGCAAATTTTGTTTTTCCAACTAGAATGCATCCTACTAACCTACCTCGATCCTATTTATTAAAGATAAAATGAACTACACTAAAATAAAATAAATGAGATTAAAATTTGCAAAAATTCAAAAATAAGTACATAAACAAAATCTTTTTGGGAGAGTGTCATAGAAAGTTCAATTAGATGGCTTTGCCAACGCACTTTCACACTTTGGAATTTTAGATTCTTTTGATTGTTTGTCGTAACATACACACCATGTCGATTGTCGGTATGTTACTCAACACTAAGAATTTTCCTTTGGCCTTTTTATTTATCAAGAAACTACCTTACGTGTCCCACACTTATACATACTTCTATGATCAAGATAAACATATAATGATTATGACTTTTTTGTATTTGCAACTCATCTTTAAAAGGCAAACATCGGACACAGTTCTGTATTTACATACAACAGAGTGCCTTAGTTTGACTTAGGGTAGAGCATAATTCTTTTATTTAACAAGACAGCGGTGACAGGAATGTACTTACGTACAACAAATGGACATATCTTGCTAGTTTAAGTCAAAACAACGGTGAAAGGTCTGTACTTACGTACAACAAAGCGACATGTTTTGACTTTCTTTACGTTTCAAAACTTGCTCTTTGATTAAGATGTATTTTGATGAAGCCATACATCCCCCGTATTAATTTACATACCTCATTCATAATTAATGTATGTGAGCCTCTAACATAGAGATTAACCATTTGGTCAAAAATCTAAGTTAGTCACACATATGACATTTTCTTGATTGGTTTATTAGCTTTCAGGAAAACCTACATGTTTATGCCTACCAACATATTAGAACATGAACATGTATATCACTTAAAATTTTTAGTGCATTACGTGTGAAAGTTTAATACTTAGAGTTTGTTAGACTGTGCTAAGTTTCGTCACTTTGAACGTTACACTCTAAGACTTCTCTCAATTTTAAATATTATCTTTTTTTGAAAGTTTTATGGTTTTCTCTCTTTTTCCTTTTCTTTTTCTCTCTCTTTTTTTTAAGTAAAGTAACTAATAAGATAAACCAATAACTTAAAATATTTAAAAATAAAAAAAAGCAACTGAGGTCAGGTTACTCTGGATTACGCATTCCGTTTTGTTGGACTAACAACTCAAAGCATGATCCATCAAATGCTTTTGTCAATAGATCCGCATAGTTGACTTTTACCAACTCACACACTTTACCATTTTCCCATAACAATTCTCAACTTGATCTAAGGACCTACTCAGCATGCCTGCTGGTTTGTCCTTTGTACCATTGTCCTGTGCCGAGAGCCACCACTATCCATAAACCATTTGTTATTAGGACTTGTAGATAACTCCTGCACACTAAACAAGCCATGTTACTTATCACGGGGAACCCAAGCCATGACTGACTTGGTAATACCATTTTCATCCACAAACGTGAATTCTTTCAGATACTCATCTCTCCTTTTAGGTGACTTGAGCTTTTGATCAAGAACATGTTGTGGATTTGAGTGATTAACGTCCACTATTGGCCTCTGGTTTGGCCTTTGCAGTTCAGCCCTAGAATAATCTCTATTATGGTATATCTCAGCATTATAAATCAGGACTCTTCCTTGTGTCTGATATTCATTAGGAGTATGAGACCGAACTGGATTGTAATTCCTCTTTAGTGTATGACTCTTAAGGAGGTCTTGGGGGCCAGACCTTGATTGACATTGGAATCTATTTGGTGAATTGTTCCTGTTAGGCACAAAAAGGCGTTAGTCAAAACTTCTCTACATCTTAGGGGGAGATTATTAATCAAACCTGTTTGATGCACTTGAAGGTATAATTTAAGGCATGTTAATGCCTTATTGAAACCTGATAAGTGATTTGCTATATTAGTGAAAGCTGTTTACCCTGTTGCATTTGTTGCAACTAAGGCAGACTATCCAAGCTGTTGTACTCTGTTGAACAGGCTGGACATAAACTGTCTACGCTGCTCTAACCTGTTGAGCAGTTTGGACAAATTCTAAGTGTTCTGTTCTTTGTGAACAGAACCTGTTCTTTGTGAACATACTAATAGATAGCTCTAGGGGCTTGTTTCAGAATATAGAGAGTTTTTTCTAACTTATAGACAAAACCTGGATGTTGTTCAGTTTCAAAACCTAGAGGCTGCTTGACATATACTTCTTCTTGCAGCTTACCATTCAAAAATGCACTCTTGACTTCCATTTGAAATACCTTCATGCTCTTATGGGTAGCATAGGCCAGAAACAAACCAATTGCTTCTAACCTGGCCACAGGAGCAAATGTTTCATCATAGTCTATGCCTTCTTCTTGCTTATACCCTTGAGCAACTAGTCTTGCCCAGTTTCTTATGACATGATCTTGCTCATTAATCTTATTTCTGAAAACCCATTTGGTGCCAATTATTGTTTTACCTTTTGATACATGGACTAGCTTCCATACTTTGTTTCTCTCAAACTGATTGAGTTCTTTTTGCATGGCAGTGATCCAATTGGCATCTTTTAGTGCATCATCTACTCTCTTTGCCTCCTTTAGGGACACAAAACTAGAAAACATACAAAAGTTTCCCAGGCTGTCCCACCTTGTTTGCACACCTTTGTTAATGTCACCAATTATTTGATCATTGGGGTGACACCTGATCCACTTAGTATCATGTTTAAATAAAGATTCTCCTATATCAGTTTCTTTTTCACCAGGCCTTGCAGAATAGCTCTCTGGATTATCAGACACACTGATATCTTGAGCTTGTTCACCATTGAGAATGACTCGTTATTGTAGAACACATCAGCAGAGGATTTAGAGAAATCAGCATTGATTTGTTCTAGACATGGTGCTATAACTATACCAGTACACTTATTCACATAGTGTGAACCAATATAATCATCATCATGCCTATTGTGGTTAACAGGTTTCACTCTGGGTGACGTGGAAGCTTTTGAGTTCTTTTTCTCATCATTAGAATGCATAATATCATTAAAACTGAAATCTCCTGAAACTGATTCGGAAACAGCTTTGGGAGAAACATCCTTGGACTCTTCAGAGGTGACATTGATAGATTTATCTATCACCTTTCTTTTGAAGTTGTATACTCTGTAGGCTTTAGAAACAGCTGAGTATCCAACAAACACTCCTTCATCAGCTTTAGGTTCAAACTTAGCCAGCTGGTCCCTTTGATTCAGAATGAAACAAGGGCATCCAAACACATGGAAGTAGCTTAGATTGGGCTTTCTCCATTTGATTAATTCATAAGGAGTCTTGTTGAAGCTTTTAACCACTAAGGATCTGTTTTGAAAGCTTCAGCCTAAAATGAGAAAGGCAAACCTGATGCCACATCATGGTTCTAGCAGCTTCTATGAGAAATTATATTCCTTCTTTTAGCAACTCCTTTTTGTTGCGGAGTTCTCACAGCTGAAAATTTCTGAGAGATTCCTCTTTCTTCACAGAAGTCCTCAAGAGTACGGTTTTTGAATTTAGTACGATGATCACTTCTAAGCTGCTTGACTTGGGCAGAGTTCAGAATTTCCACCTTCTTGATAAATCTGATGATCTCTTTGGCAGCCTCTCTTTTGGTCTTTAGGAAGATCACCCATGTAAACCTGGAGAACTCATCAACCATTACTAGAGTGTATCTTCAACCTCCTAGACTTGAGACACTAACAGGTCCAAACAAATCCATATGGATTAAGAAAAGAGGTGTATTAATAGAGAAATTATGTTCGGATTTAAAAGATGTTTTTCTTTGCTTACCCTTCTCACAAGCTGTGCAGAGTTTATCCTTAACATAAGTTATAGAAAGGCAAACCTGTTACCAACTCTTTCTTACAAAGTTTTTTTTTAATATTCTTGAAGTTCAGGTGTGATAACCTTTTGTGCCACAACCAGTTGAGGTCTACATTGCTTCTTGAGATGAAACAGGT
Source organism: Centrapalus pauciflorus (assembly GCA_020465985.1). Classification (NCBI taxonomy): domain Eukaryota; kingdom Viridiplantae; phylum Streptophyta; class Magnoliopsida; order Asterales; family Asteraceae; genus Centrapalus; species Centrapalus pauciflorus. The sequence goes on from JAANYP010005947.1 coordinate 80,269, forward strand.
TTCAGTTGTTGGATAAGCAGATTTCATATCTACAACATATACACCTTTCTTTATTTGTGCACACAACACAACTTTGCCTTGGGAATCCAATATGTACCCCAGGTGCTCATCAAAGTTAACCTTGTAGCCAACATCATAAAGTTGACTAATGCTTACAAGATTATGTTTTAGGCCAGACACATAGGCCACTCTGTTGAAAATTGCAGCACCAACATGAAGGGTTCCATATTTCTGTGGATCCTAGACATTGTCACCAAAGGTGACCTTTGGACCTTTTTCAGGAGTGAGATCACTCAACAAATCTTTGCAACCTGTCATGTGGACAGGAAGCTGTTGTCCAAGTACCAAACCTGGCATTGTTGTTTAACCTGCTGAGTGACATGGGAAATATTAGTTTTTAGGGGAACTCATCATAAGGATGAGTTCTCATTCTTCATCAACATTTGTTGATGGTCCACTAAGATCTACACTAATATTCCCAATTTGGATTGTATCAGCTGAGATACTCTCCTCAATGACAATGTTACTTCCAACACTGCTGGTTTTGTAATGTTGGAGCTAGCAGTATCAGCAGGCCTCTTATGTCCTCAGTTTTAGGACTATCTTTGGCCATATGAGTCTTCTTTCCACATTTGTAACATTTTATCTTTTTAGACTTTTTGCAAGAAGTACTCCCAGAGACACATTTTGGTTTATCTTTGTTGGGTTTCTCAACAGGTTTTAACAAAGTTTCACTTGTTTTAGAAGACCCAACAACTTAGGTGGAAGATACAACAACAACAGCTTTACCTGTGTCCTCTTTCCACTTTTGATTGTCATTTGCCCTTCCACAAGTCGGGAAACTTATTCCCAGTTTTCTCAGATTGAGCAATGGCTTTGCCTTTGCCTTTACGGAGATATGATGACTGTTGCCTATCAACGTGATCATCAAATCTGGTTTTACCAAAATATTTTCCTTCATTTATAACCAGCTTTCCACTATGATTTAAAAACTTATATGAAATCACAGCAGATTTGCATCCAACATGAGACTTACCCCTCTTGGAAGTAGACTGCTTTCCTTTTGAAAAGTTTTTCTCAAAATGTTTAACATTAAAACGATTAACAGGTTTTCTTGCCATCAGCTTTAGATCCAGAACATGTCTGGTTGACAGGTTTAGTGGCCAAAGCTGCAGTTATAACTTATTTTCCCTTCTTTTGTCTATGTGAACTGGCTAGACACATAGCAGGCTGGTTTGATGGAGAACACATTCCATCATCAGCCTTTGTAGCTTTGTCACATAAAATGTCAGTGTTTTGAGGCCTGACAAACCTGTTTGTTGAGACCAACATTCCATTTACTCTTTGTATAAAAGTATTTGGAAGCTCACCAAGAAAGGATAAGTCTTTTTCAAGATTATTGACCTTAACAATAGAAGCTGTTGTATCAAGATCTCCTCCAAGATAGGCTTGGATTTGAGCTAGAATCTGTTGATTGATACAATGACTGACTCTCTTAGCCAAATGTGTAACATCCCTATGTTTTTTTGAGCACATGTTATTTACAATTAAAGACTCAGTTAATGTATTAATGGATTATCATTTCGATTTAAGCAAATTCCATTCACAAATTTAAATATGAAGAATAATGAGGAGAAATTCTCATCGTAGTTTTTTGAGCAAGCAAAGCAATAAGATCCCGGTTCAGATAATTAAAATAGTGTAAATAAGAAATATACAATGTTAAGGGGTGTAAATTGCATTATAGGCAAAATAGATATAAATAATATGAATTAACCGTTCATTTTGCCAATTCTATTTCTTTCTCTAAAACCCACCGTCTCTGTCTCCATCTCTCTCTAAACATCACGGATTCAAAATAAAAAACACAAAATCTTTGAAATTAGGTGCTGAAAATATGGATACAAAAGGGACTGATTTGGTACATAATATGTTATGGTTTATGTTAAAAGAGTATAAGTAAGCTTATATCAATAGTTTCAGTCACAAAACATGCATAAATTACCAAAAGTGAAATCTGGAAAATAGTAGAAAAGTATAAGTGTAAAATTCGGATCTGATGAACACAATTCGGATCACCCGAAATTCAGATCTGAACAAATCTCATATCGATCAGAGTTCGGGTCATATCCGAGTTTCAGATCAAGTGAATCACGGATTGAAAATCTTCAAAAATGGACAAGTTAAAACACAAATTTTGGATGAAGAGTCATCCGAGTTTCGGATTAAGTATTATCCGAATTTCGGATGAATGTTACAAAGGAAATGCTAAGGATGGGAGCTCGGGCCATCCGGATTTCGGGTATATCCGAATTTCGGTTCAAATCAATTAAATTCCAAATATTAAGTTTTAAGCTGATACTAACACTAATAAACCATTATACAGACTTAATAGGATCTTTGTGGTGTTGAATAACACAGATTGATTCAGAGCCTAATGGCACTGAGTAAAACCACTGTGAGTAATAGATTAATATTCGAACATTTATTGTCTTTGCATTCAAATTTCACATATCAATGGCGTGTTCTTGTTGTTCAATATACATCATTTGGCACTCCCATATGATTCATTGGATTGATGCATACTCGTAGTTGACATGTGATAAACATGAAGCCAGCGTTCAATTGAAATTGCATCATTGAGATCATGTTCTATCATGATTACACTTCATAATCTGGTGCGACATGGACTGGGGCTGACAGCAGGCCACTGTCGGGGACTGATCATCCCATACACTTTCCTGGTTAGGTTCGGCACATCTCCGATCAGCATTTTTGAACTGCCAAACCCCATGCTTTTGCATGGTTTCTCACTTGTTATGGGGCTTGCACTGCCCATTTTCACACTAGTTTGTAAAGAAATTATGTTGATTAATTAATCTATTATCTCACTAAGCATAGCTTACCCGTTGACTTTAAATGTTTTCAGGCAAAGGAAAAGGTGTAGCTGGGCCTTCCAATTAGGCTATCATTCTCAATTTCCTGGTGTCCTTAGAAGCTTATTGATACATTGATGATATAGCTTTGGAGCTGGGATTTCATGGTTTGAAAACAATTTTATGATGTTGTAATAGCTAGCTTATGACACTGTGTCTTATACATTTTTCTTTCTTTTGTGTGGAGCTACTTAAAACTGATTTAAGTTTATCAATTTAATTGCATGATGATTATTGAGTTGTATGTTGATCCTGGTGTTATCAAATATATCACTAATCAAGGAGGATTTGTCAGTTTGGTATCAGAGCATTAGTTTGAGGTTTCAAGTGTCCGCGAGGACTTGAACTCAAACATATGTTATGATATTAGAATGGACTTCTAGGTTATGATCTGAACTAAGATAAGATTGACATGCACATGGGGACAAATAAAGGGTAACTGTAAACACTTAGGACTCAGAAATATATGTTCTAAATATTATTTTTTATATTTCAGAACATGTCAGGAGATGATATGACTCCTCAGCATATGTTCCAAATGATGCAAAATCTAATGGAACAAAACAACGAGTTACAAGCTAAAAGAATGGTTGAGTAGGCTCAGTCATTCGCCGATCAGTTAAGGGCCAGAGATGAGGCCGAGGCCAAACAGAAAGCTGACAAATGAAAGAATAAAGAACAACAACACGGAGAACAAGAGGATAGACAAGAAGACACTGGTTCTTCTAATAAAGAAAAGGGATGTAGGTTTAAAGACTTCAAGAGTAATGGGGCCATTACATTCAATGGGACTGGAGATGCTTTGACGGCATTGGAATGGATTACAATGACCAAAAGAACCTTCCGAATCACCGACTGCGCTAAAAAGGACATGGTTCAATTTGCCACGGTAATGTTTGCAAGAGATGCCGTTATGTGGTGGGATGCAATGATATATGTGCTGACGATGGAGGTAGTGTCGTACATCTCCTTGAGTGAGTTTAAGGAAGTATTCTCTCAACAATATTTACCTGCCGACGAGAAGCGCCGTCTAGAGTTGAATTTTTTATGTCTGACCCAAGGAACAAAGACAGTTACTCAATATGCTGTCGAGTTCAATCCTATAATTCTGTTCACACCTCACGAGGTCGATACTAAGGAAAGAAAGATATGCCTGTTCGAGGCCGGTTTAAATTATGGGGCACGCCGTACAATGAGAAGTGTTCGGTACACAACTTTCGCTGGACTGTTGGAGGCTGCTCGTGTCAAGATCAAATTCACTTAAGATTAATTAGTTTTAACAAATAAGTCCAATTAAGAAGTTTGTGGAATAACACTTAATTGTTTTAAGAAGACTTTCAGAATAAATAACACATAAATATAACCAATATTAAATCCTTTATATTGCCAAAATCACTGATTACAATCACCTCTAATCTGTTTGATTAGACGAAGGACACAGATTGTTCTTAGGGTTTTACAACCTTAGAGGCTTGAAAAACTTACAGAACTTGCACGCATACACTTGCAATAGAAATACCTAGTCTATATATATATATATAGCCTTCTGATTTGTTTCCTTGACGAACTCTGATTTCTCTGGTAGTAGATATGCTTGGAAGATCTTCAATTATTGTAATATATATCACTACCTGAATTTCAGCACTTTCTGTTATTAATCTATTGAGCAGCTTGAACTTTTAACTCTGGCAGCTTGAACAATTTAACTAGCAGCTTGAACTTGTTGAACTAGCAGCTTGAACTTTGTAATTACACAGAAATACTACTAACAGCTTGAGAAATCTAACTAACAGCTTGACATACTTAGATTATTTCCCAACAATCTCCCCCTAACTTAAATTCTTTACACAAGACTTTAAGTTTCTATACAAATAAGGAAATAAAACAAACTAAAACTGTTATATAAAAACTAAGGCATCCAAAAACTTACAACTGTGAATGTTTCTGCCTTATGGCCTTTATGAAATCTCTCTTTAACTCCACTTTATCACATGCAATCTTCATAGAGCTCATTTGGAGTAGCCATGCCTTTGGCAAATTGAGAAATTAAAAATTGTAGAATCTGTTGGATCTGTCTGCAAGCTTGAGTTTATATGTCATGGATTTGGCATATAAATCAATCTGTACAATCTTCATTTCCTTGGCATCTTCTATATCCATTCTTGTGGATTTTGGGTCTAAATGCTTCTAAGATCTTTCAAATTTGTTTGTATCCACACAATTGGTGACCTAGAGTGACTGGCAGTTGCAATATTATGCATTTGTGTCAGCTCATCTGTAGTCAATCTTTGAACGAGTTGGATTAGGCTCTTGTATTCTTCCTCTGGACTAGCTTCCCTTTTGACTACAAAATGATATACTAAATCAGTGTCATCCATTGACTTAGCATACCAGTAACTAATTTGAGGTTTGGAGAAGTCATGCTGATCTAGGACCTTTTCAATTTCTGTATCTTTTTGTTGGTCAAACAACACTCTCTTTACCTGATCAAACTTTGCATGTTGGATGGGTTCAGATTGAGGAGCATCAGCAACAGTTTGAACTGGTTCTTATGGAACTTGGACTTGTTGGGAGGCTGTGTAGGTCTTTTCCTTTTCCTTTTCTTTGTCATATAGAGCCTGAAGCTTTTCAGATGACTAGGATTGAGCAATAACTTTTAATATACCAGCTGTTGCCGAGAAATTGATCAAAAATCTTCTGTGTTCTGCCTTTGAAGGCCCTATTGGCCTTTTCCTTTTCTTCTGGTTATCTTTGACCACAAACCCTCTTAGGTAGTCTCCTAAGGTTTCATCATCTCCCATTAGTTCATGGGTTTGCTGGTCTAGAATCTGGTCTTGTTCTTCTGCTAATTTTCTGGCCAGTTCAGCATCATGAGCAACTTGGGCTTCTTTTGAAACAAATTTAATCTTTGGAGGCTCAATCAAAATGCCATTTCTCTTGTCTGTGGAGGATGATACTATGGCTTAGACTGCTGAGGTAGGAGCTTGAGAAACTTGTCTGATGCATACTCCACTTGGCCTGATGGGAACAGCTTGAGCTTCTAGACTAACAGCTTGAGAAACTGTTGGGACTGTTAGCCTAGAAACTGAAGCTGTTGTTGGAGAAGTTGAAGCTGTTTGGACTGGAGTAAGGATCTCCTGATTCTCTCCCTTTTTGGATGCATTGGTTTGTTCAGGGGGACCAAAAACCTTTGCAAGCAGGGATCGAACCATCTTCTCGAGCTGGATGATCTTGTTACCACACAAAGTGAAACCAAGATGAAACTGATCATGTCGTTGTTGTTGAGCTGATGTGAGTTGTTGTAGGGCTGTGATTTGTGATCCCTGTGCAGCTATAATGGACTTGTAATGTTCCAAAATGGGTACAACAGGTTTCAGCTGTTGATCCGTTAATGCCATTAGTTGCAAACTAGCCTCAAGATGTTCAAATGATAGTGGGATTTGAGATCTATCACTGGCATGAATTCTAGAAGTAGAATCATCTGGGCCCCTTTGTTCTTGGTACTGGGGACTTCCAGAAAGTGCTTGCACACCCTCTGTTGCCATGGGAGTGGTCTTAGGGACGTTGACACTGTCCTGTGCCTCTTGTGTAGAGACTACAGTAGTACCAGTCACAAATCCCTTATGAACATCCTCTGATGGAATGTTCACCTCCAAATTGAGGGTGGAAGTATCCTCAATGGGTTCCCTATCGATCTTCTGTGTAGAAGTGTCCTCCTGCACAGGGCTATTTGGTTCTAGGAATTGGACTGAGGAGGAAGGAGCTCCTACAACCCTTTGTCGTTTATGAATCTTTAGTGAGGGGGCTGTGTAGATATGTATAGTAGAAGGTGCAAAGGAGGTATTTGTATCATGAGGAGTGGGTTGGGGTCCTGGGGGTGAAGCAGTAATAGGTGGCTGAGCCTGCTCCGGACCCTCTCCTCCGTTTCTTGGATGGACATCCTGCATTGCAGAAGGCAATGGGATATCCACACTGTGAAAATTGGCACTTGGTTTCAAAAGCCTTTTAATAGTAGATAAAGAGTGCCTATGGGAAACATATATCCTTTTATGTATTTTAAAGTTACTGCAAGATTTTGCAAATACTTCTGCCAAAAACCGTGGATACATCAAAAATTTCCCATTCTTTAAGGCATGGTGCCTTAACATCCCTTGAAAAATCATATTTGAAAAATTGAACTGTTGGCCTGTTGATAAGCACACTAAGGCAGTGGCAATATTTGAAGAGAATTCAGACCAACCAGTCCGTTTAGGGCTTAAACACTGCTGAATAATATGTACAAGGTATTTCCATTTAGGACCAAAATGTGCTTTATAGAAGGTAAAAGATTCAGTAAGGCCCCTATACGCAATTTCAGAAAGACCTTCGTGTAAAGCAGTAAGGGAGAGATCAGATATACATGTGGCATCTTGAGGATGCAGATGTTGGCGTATAGTCTCCTCAGTGATGGTAATGGAATTACCATTAACGATTGATGCAAAACAAGTGAGTCCATCAATGGTATTGACAATGGCTGATTTCCAAAACTGCTCTATATGTGAGACGTATATAGTGGAATTGACAGTTAGAGCATAACGGATATGGGAATCACGTAGAAATTCCATCATGTCATGGAATGGTTAGAGTCCAGCGCATTTGAGAGAGTGGGGAAGGCAGTTATGTTCTTTAATAAACTCCATTGGAGATCCCGATGGAGATTTAGGGTTTTGAACGACTATGCGAAAATCGCACAGAGAGAGAAGAGGAAAAGATTGTGGAAGATATTTTTGCAACTGGTAGTTGCAATCGAACGAAACTGGGACTTTAAAGGTTTTGGGTTTTAAAAAAAATCTAGTCCCACGCACAATCTTATGTAGAATGACTGAAATACCCTGCACACTTGACAGACCAAGTGAAACAACTAACAGTTCGAGAAAATGAACTAGCAGCTTGAGAATAGTCTCAAGCTGTTAGTTGAAAATTAAGCATCATCTAATGAAACAGTGTCTCCCTCTTAACTAAGCACATTTAATAAGTATTTTTCTCATGAAATAAGGGAGAATAATGAAAACAAAATTGATCCATATTTACCATACCAATATTTGATACTAGAAAGGTGAATCTTCCTACATCAAATGGTTTTGTAAATAGATAAGCTAACTGAACATCTGTATGAATTTTGGTAACGTGGATTAATTTCTTCTCATTGCAGTCCCTTATAAAATGGAATCTAATGTCTATGTACTTGGTTTTGGGAAACTTCACTGGATTTTGTACAATGCTAATTGCACTTGAATTGTCAATATAAATAGGAGTACATAGAAAGTTCATACCATAGTCCCTCAGTTGGTTCTGAATCCACATCACTTGAGAACAGCAGCTGGCAACTGCAATGTATTCTACCTCAGAGGATGAAGTAGAGACTGTGGTCTGCTTTTTGCACTGCCAAGAGACCAGTCTTGCTCCTAGATATTGGCATCCACCAGTTTTGGATTATCTTGTTGGTACACCCTGTGTGACGATAGCAGTCTAAGTGATCCAACATTGTGTTTTAGCAAGTGTTTGATGTATATGTTTATATGTGTTTGATATTTATTATTGTTTGTATGTTTGAACTTAATGTAACATATTACAAGAAGTTCAAACATGAAGATCAAAGATAAAATCATCATAAGGTAAAAACATAAGTTTCAATACTTAGTTAATTATGTGAAAAGGTAAATTCGAAATCTCTAAGGACTAGGATTCGAATCTAGTTAGATTCGAATGAGTCTTATAGGAAGATTCGAATTTGCCCACTTTGGCAGATTCGAGAGTGTCAGATGGGACAAACTCAAATGGGCTTTGGGCCTGATTCGAGTTTGGACCATGACAGACTCGAATTAGCCTTTATAATTAGAGATAGACTCGAAATATTATTAGACTTTTTGCAGAATTCGAGAGTAATTAAGCATTAAGCGATTTCGAGTTTATCATCAGTGTTAGCATTGTTTCGGAGAGAATCTTCTGGTAGGTGCGTTCTTGTGTAGTTCGTGCAGCTCGTTGATAGTCTCCGTGTTTCTGGTGAGTGTTGTTACCGTCTACCCGTTAACGAGGATTCCCCACTCGTTGACGGTTCCGCGTCTAGATAGATCTTTGTTTGGTAGACCTTACAAGTGGTATCAGAGCCTACGGGGTGTTCTTGGTGTTCTTGGTGTTCATCTAGATATATCCTAGGTTTCTTGACGCTTTTGGACGGTTTTTCTCTCATCTTCGTGTTTTTCGTGTTTTTCGAGCTTAGCAAATTGTCATCCGGGAAATACTTTGTGTTTTTCACGTTTTTGATCGAAATCAATATTTTTAGTTGTAAAAATAATGATTTATTCTGCAAAATGTTAAGAAATCAAAGTATTAGCCGTTTTTCGAGTTTGCGGCGCTCGAATCTATTAGGAGTAATTAGGGTTATTGTTAGTCTCGAGTCTAACCAAAATCCGCTCCTCTCGAGTTTGATAAACACTGTTTCGAGTTTAATTCGAGTTTGTGCTAGTTTCGAATAGGTTCCCGATTCTGCTGACATTCGAGTTTGATTCGAATTTTGACTAGTTTCGAATAGGGCTTCGAATCTACTGCGTGTTCGAGTTTGCCTTGACCTTCGAGTTTGAGGACTTTCAAATCTGTCATTAGTTTCGAATTTAATTGAATTACAAAACTTAATCGAATTTAATCCCAAATAAATTTAAATTTAATTATATTCGAATCAACCTAGATTCGAAAGAATTAACTCAAATTAGTTTCGAATTAAATTAATTAAGTTCAATTCAATTACTCTCGAAAACGATGTCAAATCTTCAAAAGTTTCTAGAAATGGATCACGAGGTCGGGAAGGCAAACACTCCGCCTAAGCTGATGAAACTCGAGGATTATTATTGGTGGAAAGATCGGTTTGCCGATTTTGTGCGTTTCAATGACATGCGCATGTGGGTATGTATTGATGAAGGATACATTCCACCGATTTCTGAAGTAGAAGGCCGTCAGAGAGTCTTATCATACCAAATGATGAAGGAGGATGATACGAAACTGTATGAAGCCGAGAACAGAGCTTTCACGATAATTCGAATGGCGTTGCCTCAGGATATACTACACACATTTCGGACTCAAAAGACATCTAAGGAACTTTGTGAGTCGCTAGAAAAGAGGTGTGAGGGTAATCCTAGGGTTCGAAGAAAGCGTATGGAGCTGTTGAAACAACAGTTTACTATTTTCAAGGTGTTGAAGGATGAACAGTTGGATGACACCATCACCCGCTTTTATCATCTATTGACGGAGCTTGAAAGTCATGGGATTGAGTATAATGATACTGAGAAGAACAATAAGCTTCTTGATGCCTTACCAGCCAAATGGGCAATGTATGTGGCAATGATCAAGCTTAATGAAGACAAGTATTATACCCAATCTTTGGAGGATATTGTGAGAACGTTGCGAGCTTATCACTTCGAGCTACTGAAGGCCGAAACGGATTACGAACAAGTCCAATCCAGCAATGTATTTTGGAAAATCAACAAAACCTTCAGCAACAGCTGATCTGAAGACTGCTACAGCGTTTTTCACCGGAGAAACGTCGTCACAAGCAGAGACTGATGACACACTGAATAGAGCGTTCTTAGGGTTGGGAAGATCGGAAGAACAGCTACCTCAAGCAACTCAGGCATCAACATCTCAGAGCTACTCTAAGATGCCCATGAGCGCAAAATCAGCGAAAGAACATTTGAACTTGCTTGCTTCATTTGTGGCCGCGTACGGGAACTGCGTTCAGGGGAAAATAAACGATCCTGCTCTCTGGGATGAAAACTATGATCAGGTCGACCCTGACGATCTTGAGGAAATGGATCTAAAATGGCAACCGGCCGTGGTAACCCAACGGGTTAAAAGATTCATCAAAAGAACTGGGAGAAATTTGACGATGAACAATAAGGGGATTGGCTTTGATAAGTCCAAAGTCAAATGCTACAACTGTCAAGGTCTGGGACACTTCGCCAGAGAATGTCAGAGACCGAAGGTAGATACATACCAAGGGCAGAACCAGCATCATGGACAGTTTCAGAATCAGTCTCAACAGAGATACCTTACGAGTTCATCTGCCGGTCAAGCCAATCTAGCTGGTCTACAATCAAATGTCACATCAGACAGACAGCTGGATGGTACTTACGACTGGAGCTCACATCCAGAATCAAATGCTCGGGCTTTTATGGCTGAAGTCACGAAAAATGGATGTGAAGGGGAATGAAAGACCACAAGGGACAACAGTCCGATGTGGGTGGAGAAGACGAATGATCAGACGCTTCTAGAGTTTGCCGCTCAAATGGCCAACGTGGAATCTGATAACACAAAGGTTAGTCTGCCTTACTCTCTTTTTCATGAATTATGTGTGTTGTGTGTTACTTCTAATGATAGATTGAATCTAGTCTTAGAATCACATAAAACCATAACTGCTCAAAATGAGTCTTTAAAAGCTGATAACGCTAGCCTGAACGACATTAAGCAAGATCTTAAGGACAAACTTAAAGCTGATGCCCAAGATGTCATAGTTCTAAAGGACAAGCTGAGTGAGCAGTGCGTAAGATTAGAACTAATGTATGAGCATGTAGAGGCTTTAACCAAAGATCTTAAAACAAAAGAAGTAGAGCTAGTTGAAACAAAGGTGAAGGTAGCCGAGGCGAATAGTAAGCTAGAAAAGTTTAGGAATTCAAGCCTGAACCTAGGGAAAGTTTTAGACGCTCAACGCCAATCTAAAAAGCCTGTAGGTCTAGGATTTCATGAAATTCCTCCTCCTTTTAATGCAAACTACGTGCCTCAACCTCAGGAGGAAACTGATAAATCAGTAGACTTAGAGGACATACCTGCACCTATATCTGAGCCTGTAAAAGAGAATACACCTAAGGTGACTGATACAACCGTCAAGGTTAAGAAAGTCAAATTTGTGTCTTCCTCCAGTGAAACACCTGCAGGAAAACATAAAATTGATTTTAATGATCAGGACGGTGAACCAGTCGCGATAGATGTTCAAAAGGACCAAGACTCTAGTGAGACACCTAAGTCTAAGGGCACACACAAGAAGTCCATAGATAAGATGTCCTGCTTTAGATGTCATGAAAAGGGGCATGTTGCTTCTAACTGTCCGCTTAGGAAACTTGAAGTTACACCTAAGACAGGGAAGCCAACACCTGTTAAACCCTCAATCAGTGTGGCGAGCACTAGTAGTTCTCAGAGTACCGAGAAAACTGTGCAGGCTACACCAAAACCAGTTGTGAAACAATTACCGGTAAAGGTTGGACCAAAGGAAGTGGTTAGGACTAATTCACCAAATAGAGTCGTTAATCAATCTAGGTCTGGGCCTCAACAACAGTATAGGAGCACAACACCTAGCAGAGCGTACACTCCGGTTAGGTCACACACTCCTATTAGGCATCACACACCGGTTAGACCTCAGGGATCACAATCTGAAATGCAATATAATCGGAATTATTCTAGAGCTCCACAACAAATGCCTACTCAAAGGCAGAGAGTGAATTTACATCACTCGGCACCACAACAAACTCCTGTTCAACGAGCCAAGTCACCTGAAAGGCGAGATGGGTATTTGAAAGAGTTTAAGTATCTGGACGAGAATGGTATAACCAAGTCAGTTATGGCTTGGTTTCCCCGTGATAACTAACCTATTTTCTTTCATGTGCAGGAGATTACCACAGGTCCAAACAACAAGTGGTTCGTCGACAGTGGATGCTCCAGGCACATGACAGGGGAAAGAAGTCTTCTTACAGACTTCAAGGGTGGGAATCGAGGATTTGTATCATTCGCGGGAAACAAGGGAGGAAACATCACGGGTACCGGAGTGGTCACTAATGGGACGATCAAGTTGGACCAAGTTTATCACGTTGATAAACTGGTTCACAATCTCATTAGTGTATCTCAAATCTGTGACAAGAAGAATTCAGTGTTGTTCACTGACACTGAAGCGTTAGTGCTAAAACCGGGATTCAAGATTCCTGAAGAATCGGTATTGATGCGGGCACCAAGGAAGAATGACTTGTACATGCTTGATATGAACAAGCCGGAGACTTCGATGGAGCCAATCTGTTTGTTTTCCAAAGCTTCAGAGACGGAATCAGTGTTGTGGCACAGACGCATGGCACATTTGCACCTAAGGAAAATGAATTATATAACGAAAAATGGGTTGGTGCAAGGTGCGCCTATGAAGAGCTTTCAGTTCGAGGACAAGTGTCTACCATGCAAGAAGGGCAAACAACATAAGAAAACACACAAGTCCAAGACTCAGAACTCCATAACCTCTACATTCGATTTGTTGCACATGGATCTTTTCGGACCAATCAACAAAAGGAGTATAGGAGGTAGTTGGTACAAGTGTACGTAGATGATATCATTTTTGGATCATCAGACGAACAAATGTGCAAAGATTTCGAGAAGGTGATGAAGTCGAAATTCGAGATGAGTGCAATGGGTGAGTTAACTTTCTTTTTGGGGTTACAAGTTGACCAGAAGAAGGAAGGGATGTTTATCCATCAGACGAAGTATGTTTATGACATATTGGAACGTTTCGGGATGGAAGGAACGAAACTGACTACCCATTTTAGCACGCCGATTCAAGTGAATCACAATCTCGGACCGGGTACTGAAAGTGATACCGATATGGATCCGACGTTATATCGGGCCATGATTGGATCACTTATGTATTTAACTGCTTCAAGACCTGACATCATGTTTGGTGTGTGTATTTTTGCTAGGTTTCAAGCTAATCCGAAGGAGATGCATATGAAAGCTGTGAAGCGGATTCTACGATACCTCAAGTCGAAACCGAAGCTGGGACTTTGGTATCACGCGGAGGGAGATCTAGAGTTGGAGGCGTTCACGGATTCTGACTACGGAGGATGCAACTTGACACGCAAATCAACAACTGGAGGTTGTCAATTCCTAGGAGGGAGACTAGTATCCTGGCAATGCAAGAAACAGACGTCGGTAGCCGTGTCAACGTGCGACGCCGAGTATGTTGCTGCTGGAAGTTGCTGCTCACAGGTTCTGTGGATACAACAACAATTACGGGATTACGGTTTGGCTTACACTCAAACTCCAATTAGGATAGACAATCAATCTACAATTGCTATAACTAACAATCCAGTTAAACACAGTAAAACAAAGCACATAGACATAAGGCATCATTTTATTCGTGATTGTGCTGAAAAGAACTTAATCAAATTGGTAAAAGTGGCAACGGACGATAATAATGCAGATTTATTTACCAAAGCATTTGATAAGTCACGGTTTGAATATTTAATTCAACTAAATGGAATACGCAACCCAGAGTAATATGACCTTAGTGGTAGTTTATTTCCTTTTATAGCAGTAGTATTTCTTTCTTTTTATAGTAAGTCTGCTAATTTAGGAAAGTTTCTATTTTTAGTAAGTTAGTAGGTTATCTTCTTTTATTGCTATTTCTTATGAAAAACAAAAAAAAACAGAGAAAATCATAAAAATACAAAAAAAGAGAATATCAGAAAAAGGAGTTAAGTCTTAGATGCATAGGTTCAAAGTTACGAAAATTAGCACAGTCGTTACAAACTCTAAGTGTTTAGGCTTTCACACATAATGCACCTAAAAATCTAAGTGGTATACTTAATTTTAGTTTGATGTGTTGGTAGGCATAATGCATATAGGGAGCTCAAGGCTAATAAAATATTCAATAAAAAGTCAAACGTGTCACTAACTTAGATGTATGACCAATCGCTCTTAATTTTAATGGACAAGACATACAAACTTAGAATCTAAATGAGGCATGCAAACTTTCTGGGGATGTATAGCAACATCAAATACATCTAAAAATGGAAAGCATAGAAAAATCATAAGGAATTGAGAGTCAAAAACATGTAACTCTGTTGTACGTAAGTACAGACCTGTTGCCTCTGTTTAGATTCGGGTTAGCAAGATACGTCGCTTTGTTGTACGTCGGTACAGACCTGTCACCGCTGTCTTGCTAGCTTTAAAGAATAAACCTTAAGTCAAACTAAGACACTTTGTTATATAAAAAATATAGACCTGTGTCCGATGTTTGTCTTTTAAAGAAAGTTTGCAAAATACCAACAAGTTAGAATCTTTTTCTGTATGCCTTGATAATAAAAGTATGTCTATGTCTTAGTCACGTAAGATAATTTCATGTAGGTCCCGAGAGGTTCCCAAAGTATATAGTTATAAGCTGTAGAGGGGGGGGGGTGAATACAACAATTTAAAAACTACACACTCTTTTCTCAATGTTTGTATGTATTATCAACAATTTGTTGATTACAAACAAGCTTGAATGCGGAATAGTTCAAGCTGAGATGACAGATACAACAGTATGCTTACTAGTCTAAGACAGACTCAAACTAGTATACAATGAATACACTCACTAAGAAGCACTCACTGTGTTTACAAGACTTAAAGGAACGGCTTATGTAAAACAGCTTATACACACAGATGCTGGTTTACACAGAAGGTTTGCATGCATGAAAATCACACTTGCACGTTCACTCTTGGGTTTTAGCACTTAGCTTTCTTCACACTTCTTTCTGACCTTAGAAGCTTCCTTTTATACTCACTTAGAGGATCTAAGAGAAACATCTTCATTTGACGGAATGAAAAAGGAGAAGTCTTGTTGAAAAGACAACATAACCTTTTCTGCACTTTTCTGAAAAGCAGACTTGTCTTCACATGTGCAGAACTTTTGTCTTTTTACTTTGTCTACTGTTGCATTGCCTTTAACTAATTTAGGAATGTCAACTTTGCGTCTTTCTTCCTTGTAAAGGCCTATTTTGATATAAGAAAAAGGTCTGTCACCCTTTTTCAAATAACCTTTTGTCTTCATGTTACAGAACAGCGTGGGCAGGCTGAGCAGTTCTGTTTTCCACTTTGTCTTCGACTTTGTAAACTGATCTTGTAGTCAAAAACAATACATGATGACTTGGAAACAAATTCCATAAAGTGTTTAGCCTGTTCACAAAGAACAGGTTCTGTTCACAAAGAACAGAACACTTTAAAAATGCCCAAGCTGCTCAACAGTGTAGAGCAGCGTAGACAGTTTATGTCCAGCCTGTTCAGCAGACAGATCAGCTTGGACAAACTGTCTTAGTTGCAACACATGCAACATATAGAACAGCTTTAGACTGATATTGCAAATCATTTTCAGGTTTCAATAAGGCATATAACAGGCCTTAAATTCAACCTTCAAATGTATCAACAGGTTTGATTATAAATCTCCCCCTCAGATGTAGAACAGGTTTGACTGAGGCCTTTTTATGCCTAACAATAAAAGATATCACGATGATTATTTGGAAATCCTACCAGTGTTAATGCCACGCCAGCGCTGAACGTAGGTCACATAGACTTAGTCTATTATGCAAACAGAATCCTATGTGGAACTGGATTGATACTAACAAATGAATTTGTTTCATTTTCTTATATTCAGGTTGAAAAGCCATGAACTTCATTGTAATATCCTTTTGGTCTTGAATATTTTTTAATGGGGGACAGATTGTTGTTTTTGAAGGCAAGAGAAAGTTCTATGATGTAAATGTTTGTTTTCTGTTATTGAGGGGGAGAGTTACTGAATGAGTTTGTAACATGAGAGAGATAAGTACTTACGTGTCTGTAATGTTATTAAATGTAATATTTTCTCTCTAAGTGTGTAATCATCTGCTTCGACAAAGAAAGAAGAATTGAAGACACATTGAGGTTATTCATTTGAAGTGGAGAGCTGAAGTGACTACATGATGAACATAATTCTCATGATCATCATGAAGGGGGGGAATGTTCTGAAAAGAGTTGCAATGTTTTGAAAGACCTACTAAACGCAAGAGGAGGCCACCGATCTGAATGATTAAAGGGGAGAGTCATCTAAAGAAGATCAATGATGTACTTCAAAGTTCAGAGATCAAAGTCACTTCAAATTTCAAAGACTTCAGAAAGATACAAGCCTTGATTACAAGAAGGGAGAGATTGTTAGAAATTTTAATTCTTGTAATTCAAGCTTGTGTAATTGCACTTAATTGTAAATATTTAATTATACATTAAAGAGGAGATTGATAGCCCTAAAATAGTGTATAATTAAATATATTAAAAGTCTAGGTTCAATTTATTATTAGAAATAGTTTACTTTGGGGGGGATCTTAATTTCCTAGTCTTTAAGGGGAGTGTTTGCACAAACTCCCAAAATAAGCTTAGGTATAAATAATATTGTTCTCTTAGGGTTTTAGGAGAAGCCACAAAGGAAGCCTCCACCTAAGTGTGTGTTTTGAGAGTGTGAAATTCCTAGAGATTGAGAGCATAATTTCTCTCTTGTAATCTTCATTAATACCTATCCTTTGATTATTGTGTTTGAGTGCCAAATTGTAAGGTCACCACTGTCACGGATCTAATCTTGACACGAAGCTGTCCAGCGAGTGCAGAATCCTCGTTAGTGGCTTAACGGATCGATCACGCACGGAAACCGGAGACAAACACAATGATAGCCGATATAACGAACAACCCCACATGGTGTATTTCTCCAAAACAGACTCTGAAATCACTTCTAGCTCGCACGTGCACAAATACAAGCTCTGAATCTCGAATTTCACACAACTCTCAAAAGTTTGTTAATAAAACGAATTAACATGTAATTATACTAATTAGGTTCAAACTTAATCAATTAAGTTCGTTTAGGCCCAAGCCCACGAACTTGTCCAACACCCTACGAACTTAGCTTCACTAAGTTCATCTGGGTTTGGATAAGTTCGAACCTTATCCTAGAACTTATCTTAGAACTTATTCTAGAACTTATCCTAAAACTTATTCTAGAACTTATCATGCAAATGTAGACATCATACATAAATGTGAATTAACACACACTACTTCTATTAATAAAGCTTCATCTATTACAAATGACTATCTATTACATATCTAGACTGCTATCGTCACACAGGTGTACCAACAGACTCCCCCTTGACGATAGCTTCTAGTAAGATATTCATTAATCTATAGATCTAGGCTTATTCAAAATACTACCTGCATGAAGTCCCTGTTCAACACAAAGCTTTACAACTTTCTGATACTTTCTGCCTTCATCTTTCAAATGCTCATCAAAAGAGATTTCCTGATCATGAAGCTTGAGCAGATCATCCTTAGACAAGTTGACTAGGTGCAAGGGATCATACACTTTCAAAATCACCTTTTCTTTTTCATCTTCCATAACGGCTTCGCACGTCTCACTGTCCACATACCACCAGTTAAGTTTACCTAAGACATCTTGTGGCATTGGTTTTAGAGGCACTTTTATAAGAATCTAATTGGCTTGTAAGACATTTTCATCCAAGGTCTGCCAGTTAGAGGATCTATCCTCGTATGGTCCATTACTCTCTTGCCTATTCTCAGATTGAGTCTTTCAAACTTCCTAGATATTCCTTCCCTTCGAATGATCTTAGCAATGATTTCAGCGTAGGGATCGTCTCTGATGTTGACAAGCTCCTTCCAGGCTAAGGCCTTTATCTCACACTTGGGTAAGAAGTTGAAGTCCTTCATCCTTCTCCTCAGATATTGAAGTCCATCCTTTCTCTTAATAATGAAAAGCTGCAATTCTCTATCAAAGAACCAGCTACGTATGCTTCCAGACAGTTTTCCAGAACTAGGCACTTTTATTTTTTCTTTCAATGTCAATGCCTTCTTCTTATATTCTGTTTTGAGCCACAACTTTCTCTTTTCTTCATTTGTGAGCTCTCTATCAGACACTTGAGATTCTGATTTAGCATCCAAGGCAGCTTTAAGCACCTCTATGTCAATCACATTCTGCTCTTCAGTTGTATACGCCTCTGTGATATGCTGCTTCTATATAACAATCTCATCAACTTCGTCTTCTTCATCCACCAATACTTCGTCCTCTGATTTCCAGTCTGTAACTTCTTCTAGAATAAACCCACCTTCCTCAAGATCTTCTAAATCGTCTTCAAAGTCAAAGTTCACATCCTCATCATCTAATCCGGCCAAGGCTCCAATCATTTCCTGTTCAATAAACTCTGATGCTTCGGGAGCCTTGCCTTTTTCTGAGCCTGAGCCTTGTGATCTAGACTCCCCCTGTAGTGTAGCTTGCGGAGCAGTCTGTTTTGTAAGATCTGCTAGCTCACCTTCTTTCTGTTGCGCACTAGAGTCATCTCCTACATCATCTCTACGGCTCCCCCTTAATTGATCACCCCTGCAACTACTCTCCCCCTGAGCTTGAAGATCTTTCAATATTTGCTCCACTATGGTCTGAAGAGTTAGAATCTGAGATTGTTGGGTGGTCATGGTGTCATGTTGAGCAGTCACTTTTTTTTGAAACTATACATTCTGCTGCTCCAAGCGAGAGTTGTGTTGTTGTAGCTCATTCACTGCTTGCGAAAGCTGAAAGATTTGGACTGTTTGGTGATCTACCTTGGCTTTCAATTCAGAGAAGCTTCGGTTTTCAGTAGATGGAGCAGCGGTTGATGTGAATGGAGTGGTGGTTGCGACGGATGGAACGACAGTAGATGTGGATGGAGCTTCTCTCGCTAGCCGTTGGCGCTTGACCCTTTGCTGCGTTGTGATCATTGTCTCCTCTTCCAAAACAAAGTCCTCATCTCCTTCATCTTCGTCTCTGGAAGCAGGACGAGTCATTTTTCATCTGCTCACCACTAGTCTGGATCCATGTGTGGCAAAGGATGTTGGAGGACTGGTGGCTTCCCTTAACACTTCTTCAGAACTCGAATCTGATTCGGATTCGTAGGTAGTCTCTACCTGACCTTTTGCGGCTTCAGTTGCTGTTACTGGAGGCTGATAGTCATCTATCTCCCTGAAAATATTGTCCATATCGGAAGGCGGTTCCAAAATGTTACGCACCAGCTCCTCAGATATATTCTCTTGAGCTGTTGTGCCTTGCGCAAAGATTGCTTCCAAAGTCTGCGCCTTAGGGTCAACCTAGGGTCCCGATGTTGATGCCCTAGCTACCGCTGTCGCTGTACTTGTAGGAGGGACTCCTCGAGCAACCGGTGCTTGCTGTGTCGGTGCTTGTTGTTGTGGTGTTTGTTGCTGAGGTGAATCAATTATCCATTCGTCTCCTTCTAGAGCTATGAAATCTGGATCAATTACTGCTCCAAATAACGGAGCCAATTGAGGCCTCACTTGTTCTGCCCTTCTTGCGTTGTGAGTTTGGCAGTCTGCAAAGATGCCCTTATCAATGGCAGCTACTACAGTTTGTTCTGGTAGCATTGGTAATTCTGGCAGAAAGTGTCTTATGATCATCATAATGAATCTTGGGTATAGCAAGAATATTTCGTGGGCTGGAGCTGTGATTTGGTGAACAAACTCCCCGAAAAAACCTTGAAAAACTGAAGGGCTTATTGTATACCAATGAAATCATCCCCGATTGCAGTTTGCTGACCATCGTGTCGAACCCTGCCTTCTTTGGAGCAAAGCATACCATCATTACATGCATTAGGTATCTCCATTGGTCAATAAGTCCACTCTTGACATAGGACACATTAGTTATATCCTGAGCGTATCCCATCCTCAGAAAGGCAGATTGCCTAATGGGAGCTGGAAAGTCTATGGGACCATGTTCTTGATCACTTGTGCCCAATTGCAGAATGACCCTCAAATGATCAGCATTAAACGAGATGGGTCGGCCACCAACTGTTGCCCTCAGGAGGGTTGGAATTGTAGAGTTGTCCACTTGCAAGCTTTGCTAGAACTGGTGGACATACGATAGTATGATCATCGGATTATGTCTTAGCGCATACGCGACCCTGATTTGGACAAGAATTCCAACATCTGTCTGTATGGCTGAGCTTCTGCTAGCTGAAGGTCTACCGCCATGATCATATTGTGCTTGTTATAAAAAGCACGATCTGCCATTTCTGCACACAAATCAAACATTTAAATTGTTAGAAATCAATTCTGGAAAAATTTAAGTTATTCGAACTTGATTAAGTTCGAATTTAATCACCTTCGAACTTACATAAATTCGAGAATATAAGTCCTTCGAACTTACTTAAGTTCGAACAGTCTATTGACCTTTGAACTTATTTAAGGTCGAGAATTCTTTTCGAACATGTCTGTCTTCGAACTTATAGATTTTTTAAACAAGTTCGAAGACCTGACAAGTTCGAATCCTAAAAAACAAGTTCGAAGCCTGTTGAACAAGTTCGAAGTCGAAATTTTAAACTTCAAAATCATGATTTAAACCTTTTTAGACTTAATTAACTGTTGAATCTAGTCCTAATAGGTTCTGATCAATTTTATTTATGATTAATTTCAAGTTTTATGACCTTAAACTTTGTGATTTAAATCACCTAGTTTTTTGTTATTTAAAACGTAGAAATTTTCGATTTTTAACCACTTAAACCAGCATAAAATCCACTTACTTAGTTATGGATGATGTAAATCAACTAAGTGCTTGTGTAAGTTCAAGGTACTGTTTGAAAGATTCGATGAATGATCAACGAAGTCGAAAATCGACAAGTTCGAGAGCAAGTTCGAGATCGCCTGATTATGTTCGTTAGGATAAGTTCGAGTGTAGGTGCAATAAATGAACACTGTTGACCTATTTATATTCAATCTAATTCAAACTTATCTTTAGTTCGAACTTACATTAAGTTCGAATATGAATTCGAACTTAACACCTGTTGGAACTTAATTTGAAATTTTTGAAATTTTTTGAATAAAATCCAACTTTTTCATTTGATGAAACTTTTTAAACTTTGCGAGACATTCACACTTGTAAGGTCACCACTGTCACGGATCTAATCTTGACGCGACGCCGTCCAATGAGTGCGGAATCCTCGTTAGTGGCTTAACCAATCGATCACGCACGGAAACCGGAGACAAACACAATGATAGCCGATATAACGAATGACCCCACACATTGTATTTCTCCAAAACATACTCTGAAATCACTTCTAGCTCGCACGTGCACAAACACAAGCTCTGAATCTCAAATTTCACAAAAGTCTCAAAAGTCTGTTAATAAAACGAATTAACATGTAATTATACTAATTAGGTTCGAACTTAATCAATTAAGTTCGTTTAGGCCCAAGCCCACGAACTTGTCCAATTCCCTACGAACTTAGTGAACCTAAGTTCGTCTGGGTTTGGATAAGTTCGAACCTTATCCTAGAACTTATCTAAGAACTTATCTTAGAACATATTCTAGAACTTATCCTAGAACTTATTCTAGAACTTATCATGCAAATGTAGACATCATACATAAATGTGAATTAACACACATTACTTGTATTAATAAAGCTTAATCTATTACAAATGACTATCTATTACATATCTAGACTGCTATCGTCACAGATGGTGTACCAACAAAAATATACTGGGAATCAAAGTTGTCACATAGATTATTTATATTGTGCAAACAGGAATCCTATGTGGGTACGCACTTGTTATTTCACAAAATGAATGTGTTTCATTTTCCCCATGATAAAAAGCTTTGTTTCATTCAAAAAGAGTATTCATTTGAGGGGAAGTGAGATAAATTTGTTTCGGTTAGGGGGAGTGGATATCAGTTTGAGGGGGAGAAAGTAAATTTGTAATTTTCTCAGTTGTAATTGTTGTTGTATTTCATCTATTGTGTCACACCCCGTTACCCCGGTTGGCAACGAAGCGTGACGTCGCGGAAGCGTAACCATAATCATAATGAACGACCACTATATGGACGTTTTCAAAAATACATCGGTATAACTTTAAAATATATAAATGTTTTACATAACCCGAAAATGATAAAGAGTAGTTCACAAGATACAGAGATTTTAATACATAATTAAATTATCCAAAATAATGCAAGTAAATCTCCGACGTTTTAAACTGAGTGCGACTCCTTAAATGCGGAAGCTTGAAAATACTACCGATGTGATGGACTTGCCTTAATTTCCTGAAAATACACGCTAAAATACGTCAACAAAATTGTTGGTGAGCTCATAGGTTTACACGTAAATCTGACTTGTATGGACAACAATAATAGAGATTGAATTTATAAAATCATAAATTCCATGTTATGTATTACATATAAACCATCATGCAACCGAAGCTTAATTAAAATGAGTTTGCCCTGTGCAGTATCCCCGACTGTAATACCGTGTGTTGAATATATATGCACTCGCTGTTAGCCGACCCGAACTAGCCTGAATGGGGGACATGACTCCCAATAGATCTATCCACAATATATTCGCGCTTACAAATAAATGCAATTAACGGTTCATGATATAAGGGCTGATGGAACCACATGTGTAATACGTAATAGAAATGAATATGTTTTCGTGTCCATATAAAAACGAAGCATGTATTTAACCCCAAAACATAACAGTGTGAAAATAGGGGCTATGAGAACTCACCGAGATTGCGATGGCAAAAACTAGCGTAAAAAGCTATTTAGCGTGAATGGATGGATGATGCGTCGCGTGAGTTTAATCGAGTCCTAAATGATAATAAGGACTTAATATCTCTAATATATGATTATATATATATTTATAGATTTTTATGTCTTAAATCACCCAACATTACAAGTTTATAAATAAAATTCGCTTAAAACGTCAAGTTTATATATATATATATAATTTTCCAGCTTTTTCGGAAGTTTTTCGGCCTACTTTGAGGCTGTTTTTGACCAAGCTTCAAAATGTTTTAGGCTTTGGTTTTCTAGGACATTAAACTACTATATACAAAGGATTTTTAGAATCAATAACGGCCATTTTTCGAGATGTTTAGGTTGGTGAAAAATCTCGTTAAAAACCCTATGTTGGCCATTTTTGAGCTGTCAAACTTTCGGTTTCCCAAATAATTTCTGGAGGTCTTAAACTCCAAAATAAATTATGAAAAATTCCAGATCTATATTTAAGACATAGATCTAACTTTTGTGACAAGAATCAACTCATTTCGTTAAGTTATGAATTAGTTATGATTTTTCAAAGTTGATATAAAATTTCTACCGAAAATTCGCAGTTTATAAACTTGAAACAACTTACGATTCTTGTTGTTTATTCAAAGACTACTTGTATAAAAGTTATAAAAGTTATAAAACACATATATATCACATGTTCTCATAATATTAACACTTTTATAATGTGTTCATATATTCATAAACACATTTAAAGAAACAATCTTAAAAATAAAACTAGAAACTTATAAACTTGAGTTTTTATGAAACTTGTTGTTGTTGGTGATTATATATATTATGCAAGACTTATATAAACATAATTATAAGATGAAATAAGTTAGTATTTACTTACTTTGATGTTTTATAAGAATGCAAATGAGAAGAAGTTGAAAATCTTGCAAAAGTTGCACCAAGAACACTTCAAAATATGAAGAACACTTGAAATACTTCAAGAACACCAAAAATTGAAGGTTTTTGGCTTTGGGAGGGCTTATGGCCGGTTTTTGAAGAAAGAAAAGAGGGGTTTTGGTATGTTTAAAATGAATGGAAATGTTCTCTATTTATAGGAAAAATTGGATCTTGAAAAGATAGTGAAATGATGAAGAATAGTGCAAATCTTGGATGAATTGAAATAAAGAGGATTTGATTTTGATATGTTGAGTAAAATAAATTATTTCAAGGTCCTTTTGTCCTTCCTATTGGCTGGCCTAAGGGAGGTATTTTTGGTGTATCTTCATTTATTTTTTTGTATAAAAGTATTTAGAAATGTATTCTTATATTTCCCCTTTTTTTGTAAATTCATAAATACTTTTGGATGCATTGAATACGTTCATGTGTTCGTCGAGGGTGAATTTATGTATAAATTGCACACCAAGTGTTTGATGAAATGTTTAAATGAAATCTTCTTTTTCTATTATAAGTCGTCTATGACAGTCTATATAGATAACGTGATACTCTACATTGAATACGTTCATGTGTTCGTCGAGGGTTCTGGTTCCTAAAGGGTTTTGTGTTTTGATGGTTCTCCATCTTTATGTATTCCTCGTGGATTTGGTTTTTATTTTTATATAGAATATAGGATACTTTTTATAAAATAAATAATATTCTATACATAATTGATTGTAACTAGTTTGTATCTATATAGAATATATGACATTTTATATAAAATACGTAACATTCTATGTAGATTATTGTTATTGTTGTACTAGTTAAATTTATTTTTTATAGAATATATTAAATCTATTATGAAAAATGCATGTATGGAAGAACATATTTGTACTTTTTGCTTTATGATTGATGTCAATTTAAATAATAGTATATATATAGATTACAAAATATCATATACGCAATATTCTTCATAGAATACGTGATATTTACATAAAATATGTTCATCTGTTTGTCGAGCGTTCTGCTTTGTAAATGGTTTTGTTTTTTGGTAGTTCTGTCTCTTTATGTATTCTACGTAGATTTCGTTTGTATTTTTATATAGAATACATGATATTTTATATAAAATAAATAGTATTATATAATAAACTGACTGTAGCTACTTTGTATCTATATAGTATATGTCACATTCTATATAGAGTACATAATATTTTATGTAAATATATTTATTGTTGTACCGGTTAATTTATTTTTATATAAAATATATGAAATAAATTGAAACATAACAGTATATAAAGAGACTCACTTTATCCGTAATTTATGATTTATTATTTATATATTCAAAAATTGGTGAATTAATACGTAAAAAAATGGATCACAATGCTTCTCACACTTCTCAATATATATATTTAGCTTCTCATTTGATTCTCTCTCTCTCTCTCTCTCTCTCTCTCTCTCTCTCTCTCTGTGTGTGTGTGTGTGTGTGAGTGTGTGTGTGTGTGTGTATGTATAGGGGTGGGTTCAATAAAAAACCTCAATGCATCGGAAAACTTGGAAAACAACAATGCATCGATAGGGAAAGCATAATGCGTCATGTGGAAAAGATTGCATAACACGGGAAGATTTGTGCATCATGATCAGTTAATGCATTACGCGGTTAGTCCAAGTTGACCACAATGCATCACACGTAAAGGAATGTGCATGACGATCATTAATGCATCATGTGGTTGTTCCGAGTCGGGTTGGTCCAACTGTCCAAGTCGTTCTGGTTTTTGACCTTCGTTGAGTCAAAGTTGATCCATAATTTTTATGTTTCTCCATAAAAATAAAATAGTAAATTACTTAGTTGGGAATTGAACCACAAACCTCTAATTACATAAAGCAATGCTTTAACCATTGAGCTATATTAATTTTGATATTAAATTTATTGACTTACTTCTTTTAATAACAAACCAACTCTTTAATATATATTAATTTACAAAAGATCAAACCCAAGATCTCTAATTTCATTGATCAACATCAAATTTTATTCAATACTTTTTTTACGATGCACTAGTAAGTTAATATATTACAAACTAACTTTGTTATTAAAATATGTAAATCAATCTCAATAGATAAAGCATTGCCTTATGGAGCAAGAGTTTTTGGGTTCGATTCCTAACCAAGAAATTTAATATTTTATTTTTATGGAGAAACGTAAAAACCATGAACTAATTTCTACTAAGTGATCCTTTACCATGAACTAAAGTGGACCGTTTTGGAATGTAATACCCTCGATATCCACTAAATGCCACGTCATTTATAATTAACAGGTGCCAATAACACATGAAACTGATAACAATTAAGTCATAGGATTAAAAGCAAACACTGCTGATTTAAAACTTTAAATTCAGTAAACTATGACATAACATATATAAACACGCACACTGATCTCATAGAAGTCACTGAATCATACTGAAATCTGTAGACCATACTCTATCAAAGCAGTAATCCACGAACTAACCATCATCATCCCTTACATCAGTCCCCCATTACTAACCCGATCTCTGACATCCTGAGACCACATTTAGACTCGAATACGTAAGCTTTAACTCTCGTGAGTACTCAAGGGTTTGACTCAGCAGCATAAACACAAACACAGAGAATGAGATTTAATAACACTGAGAATCACATCTCTGGTGGGGACGTCTCCCCAAAATCAAATGAGAATCTCATCCCTAGTGGGGGAACCCTCCCCACTGTTAACAGGCTGCACACAACAGTAGTTAACCACATAATAATGCACATGAGTGACCTGACTATAAACTCTACCACATATATAGTAACCATACACAGAGCTAGGTGGGGCTGCTTAGCCCACGCGATAACCCATCACGAATATCAGTCCATGCGATAACCCTGTTAGAATTAGTGTCCAACTTACAACTAATTTGAAAATATATTATGATCAGGCTGGATCCTTTTTGGGTGCATGCAATGAATAGTAAATAGAAGGTAATTAACTTAAAGATATAATGTTACTTAGTTTGTTATATTATTATGTTTAATAAATTAATTGGAAAATGAATAATTGATCATATTTGATTAATGGGTTAGTTTGTTAATTTATTAATATTTAATAAATTAATCGGAAGCTAATGGAATTAATTGAGGAAGTACAGTGGCCATACTACAATTAGTTGATAGTCAACAGGGCACCCCTTAACCCTAGTTAAGGGGGTCGGCCCTTGAACCCATCCCACATGGGTTTGGGGGTGAATTTCTAGGGTTTATCAAACCCTATAAATAGAGAGCCCCTGCCTGCTTCATTCCTCGCTCATTCAATTCTAAGTTATCTGACGATCACAAGGGATACCAGTTTTTGGACTCTGAGATCTGAGCTTAGAAATGTTATAGTTATTTTCTCTTTTGCTCATTGGGTGTGAACTAGAGGCATTCTTGCTTTAGACACTTGTCATCCGGTTCAGAGGCTGTTCGTGGAAGCGTTCTTCATGGAGAAAATTGCGAATTTTCTCAAGGTTAGTTTTTATTGTTCATCTCTTTATTTTATAATTTGTTGCTTAGCTTGTTTGGTTAGATCCTTTAAGGTTTTACATTCTTGCATTGTTAGGTTATTTAATTTTCAGCAAAGTTTCAAATTAACCTAGCTAGGGTATAGAAAACCCATCAGTGGTATCAGAGCCAAGTTAACCTAACGAGCTTTGCACTAATTTTGAGAGATAAATTTCGAAATTAGTTTAGTAAATTCAAAAGTTTGTATTTAATTATTTTCAGATTTTTTTATTTAATTTTTTAATAGAGTTTTGTTTTTTAAATTAAATTGTTTAAATTTAAAAATTAATATTTAAAAGTTTAAATAATATCCGAAAACTATTTTAATACATTTATCTGAAATTTTTATAAATTTTTGGAATTTTGGATAATTAGTTTAATTTTAAAATAGTTTTTAATATTAAATTATTTATTTAAATTTTGGAAAAAAAAATTATTTTTCAAATATTTTTCGAAGATTTCGGAATTTTTAAAAGATTTTTTAAAGGATAATTCCGAATTATTAAATAAATTATTATTTTATATTTTATGATTTTGTTAATTTAATTAGGGATTTGATTTTTAGGATTTTTGTAACACCCACAATTCTCACATAAATGCCAAGTCAATACAATACACAGGTGGCAATATCGCAATCATCTCATAATGCACATGTCACAGGACTAGCGGAAAACACTGATATTTAAAACTTTAACACAGGAGTCATAATCTGATACTGATACATAAGCATAACTGAATTCAGATACAGAATACAGATAATAGTTCTGAAGTCTAATCTCAAAAGACAACCACACACATAAACTCGGAACTGCCACGACCCCTACTTTGGCGGCTGCTGCGATCCTATAACACGGCTGTCTGACACACAGAAAACTCGAAAACATAAGCTGGACAGCTCGTGAGTACGCGAGGGTTAGACACTGCAGGTAAACACATATAGTATACACAACATATATATCTCATCACACATATGCAACTCTATGCATAACACATATCTATGCTCAAAAAAGGGACCACATTCCCCAGCTAACAGGCCGCACACAGCAGCGGTTAGCTACTCGATAGGCACAGGAGCGACCTGGCAATATCACTGCCGTATATATACAGCCTCATATCTCGTGACTGGTTAGGGACAGTCAGCCTGCGCGATCACATATCGCGGACACCTGCATCTCAAACACATATAGCACGTATAGGGTAGAATGGCTCATACCTGCGCACTATGCTCAGTCTCATACACAATATATCACAACACATATACATGACTCATAAAAGTTTACGCGCGCTTTGTAAAAGAACTCGAGTACTCACCGACTACTCGATTCCGACTTGAAACTCGAAATTCTAATGTGGCTCGGCACGTGATCGGCTAGAACCTGTAATCGTCACGAATTCTCCACGTTAACACAACTCAATAATTATGTAACTCAAGTCAAGCATAACTATCGCAATTAATATAAACCCGAAACACAATCCCGGATAATTAACCGATTCCCGAAACTCTTTTACGGGATCCCCAACGAGACTCAAAATCCCAGACAACTCAACCCGACACTGCCCCAAAAGAACCCGACCAATTAACGACCCTCAATTCCCTTATAACGGCCAAACCAAATTTCTCTAACAGACTGATTTACGCGTCGCGCCCCCCTGCAGTCGCGCCGCGCCTCAAGCTTTCTGCGCGTCGCGCCGCGGCCCTCTGCGCGTCGCGCCGCGCCCAGGAACCTGTTCCCAGACTTGCTCTTCGATAACCATGGCCGAACCAGGGTTTCAACCCCTTCCAAACTCGACTTCAGCAACAAAATATACACAAAACTCATACATATACATCTCCTAGACTACAAAACCCAATTCCCTCATACAACACAATATATCTCAAGATTTTAGCTACCAAAATCATAGAATCTTACCTCAAATCCTTCAAGAACTCAATGGAGGAAGAAGAAGATGCTCAAATTCAGCAATTTCCACACTCAACTCTTGGATTTGCAAAGATTCTGCTGGAGCTTTACACAAATACACACACTCACACCTTAGGCTAAATCTCTCAATTTGGATAAGGAAAGGGAACAAAGGGGCTCAACATATATACGTCTTTATCCATATCTGGTTCCGAACCCACTAACCCGGACCCGATATCACTTTTTCATAAATTATATCATTAGGACCCAATTAAAACCACGATCTCAAGGAGATAATTAATCCACTAATTATTAGCTCGGAGTCACGTATCACTCAATCTTGACACGTTAAATCCACGAAATGGAATTTAATTGGAACAACGCAATAATAATAAAATAATGAGCCAATAAATTAAATCCACGTACCAGGCTCAAATTCGGGATGTTACAAATCCTCTCCTCTTAAAAAGATTCCGTCCCGGAATCTAGCTCGGACTCGGGAACAGCTGCGGATAGCGACTCCCCATCTCGGCCTCGGGCTCTCAGGTGGCACTAGTACCCTTATGATGCCTCCACTGAACGAGTACTAGCGCGATCTCTTTGTTTCGCAGTCTCTTCACCTTTCGGTCGGTAATTGCCTCAGGCTATTCAACATATCTCAGATGGTCGTCCACGGTGATCTCGGATAACGGCACAAACTGATCATCCTTGGCCAGACATATTCTCAAATGACTCACGTGAAATGTATCGTGGACTCCGGCCAGCTCGGGAGGCAACCTCAATCTATAAGCCTGATCTCGGATTCTGGCGATAATCTCAAACGGACCGATGTATCGCGGACTCAGCTTACCTCGATGTCTGAATCTAATAACCCCTTTCCACAGCGATACTTTCAGCATAACACGGTCCCCGACACTGAACTCGAGCTCGGTCAGACGACGATCGGCATAACTCTTTTGCCGGCTCCGCGCTACTCTCATATGCTCGCGGATAACTGCCACTTTGTCGCTCGTCTCCTGTAGCAACTCGGGCCCACTGATAGGTCGTTCGCCGACCTCGCCCCAACACACCGGGGTTAGGCACTTACGCCCATACAGTGCCTCGAATGGAGCCATCTTGATGGAGGAATGGTAGCTGTTGTTGTACGCAAACTCGACTAACGGCAAGTGAACGTCCCAACTACCACTGAAATCAATCGCACAAGCTCGGAGCATATCCTCGAGAGTCTGATTCGTCCGCTCTGTCTGCCCGTCTGTCTGAGGTCTGTACGCTGTACTCAACTGAACTCTCATCCCCAACTCACGCTGAAAGCTCTGCCAGAACCTCGAAGTAAACCGCGCATCTCTATCAGACGTAATCGACATCGGAACGCCGTGTCTCGACACTATCTCACTGATGTACAACCGGGCCAACTGATTCATAGTGATGGTGCCTCTCACTGCCAGAAAATGAGCACTCTTAGTCAACCGATCTACTATCACCCAGATCATATCGTTGCCTCGAACGGTGCGCGGAAGTCTAACGATGAAGTCCATCGTGATATGATACCACTTCCACTCAGGGATCTCTAAAGGCTGCAAATGCCCGTGAGGCTTCTGATGCTCGGCCTTGACTCGCAGACAAGTCATACATTCCTCGACATATCTTTCCACATCTCTCTTCATCCCTGGCCACCAATAGAACTCACGCAGATCTCTATACATTTTGGTGCTCCCGAGGTGAATGGATAATCTCGAACGATGCGACTCGTCTAAAATCAGCTGCCGCAGATTCCCGACTCTCGGAATCCAGACTCGGTCATGAAATGCCCACAAACCTCTGCTATCTCTGCTTAACATCTCAAGCTGTCCCGCAAGCCGCTCTCTTTTCACATTCTCCGCTCGAAGGCCCTCTAACTGAGCATGCCTCAGACTCTCCACAAGAGTCGACGTGACCTCGAGCCTCGCTGCTCGGGAAACCACTGTTTGACCGCACGCCTTACGGCTCAATGCATCGGCCACCACATTGGCCCTACCAGGATGGTACTGAATCTCGCAGTCATAATCTTTCAATAACTCGAGGCTGCGCCGCTGTCTCATATTCAGCTCCTTCTGACTGAACAGATACTGAAGACTCTTATGATCGGTATATACTACAAACCGGAAACCGTACAGATAATGACGCCATATCTTCAACGCAAACACTATCGCGTCCAACTCAAGGTCGTGCACGGTATGATTTTCCTCGTAGGTCTTCAACTGTCGCGACGCATACGCAATCACCTTGCCTCGCTGCATCAGAACACAACCCAAACCGGTACCTGACGCATCACAGTAGACCACGAAATCCTCTGTACCCTCGGGCAATGCTAACACTGGCGCCTGACATAACCGGGACTTCAGCTCTCTGAATGCCGACTCCTGCTCATCGGACCACACGAAAGGAATGGACTGCCGTGTCAATCTCGTCAACGGCCTGGCAATCCTCGAGTCCTGAATGAAACGGCGATAATACCCGGCTAACCCCAGAAAGCTACGAACCTCAGGCACGGTCTTCGGCGGCTCCCAACTCATGACGGCCTCAATCTTCGCTGGATCCACTGAAATACCCTCGGCGCTCACAACATGTCCCAAAAACTGGACCTCACGCAACCAGAACTCACACTTGGAGAACTTCGCATAAAGTCGTTCCGCTCGCAGCACAGTCAAAACCTCTCGCAAGTGCTGCTCGTGATCCTCGGCACTCCTCGAATAAATCAGGATATCGTCGATAAACACTATCACGAACCGATCCAACATAGATCTACACACCCTGTTCATTAAATCCATGAATGCCGCGGGTGCGTTAGTCAGTCCGAAAGGCATGACTAGGAACTCGTAATGGCCGTATCTCGTCCGAAACGCAGTCTTCGGCACGTCCTCATCTCGAACTCTAAGCTGGTGATACCCTGATCTCAAATCGATCTTCGAAAAGAAGCTCGAACCCTGTAGCTGATCGAACAGATCGTCAATGCGTGGAAGCGGATAACGGTTCTTCACCGTCACTTTATTCAACTCTCGATAATCAATACACATCCGCATAGAACCGTCCTTCTTCTTCACAAACAGCACTGGAGCTCCCCACGGGGACGAACTCGGACGGATAAATCCACGATCCAGCAACTCCTGAAGCTGTGACATCATCTCTCTTATTTCGGTAGGTGCCAGCCTATAAGGCGTCTTCGCAATAGGCACCGCTCCAGGGATAAGGTCGATACGGAACTCGACCTGACGATCTGGCGGTATCCCAGACAACTCCTCTGGGAATACCTCAGGGAACTCTCGAATCACGGGTATATCTGCTAGGGTCTTCTTCTCTAATCTGGCGTCCACAACATAAGCCAGAAAGGTCTCACACCCTTTCGCGACATACCTCTGAGCTCGGGCCATAGACACAATGCCGATCTCGCCTCGGCGCCTCTCGCCATACACTGTCACCGTCTCACTGTCTGAAATGGGTATCCGGATCATCTTCTTCGCGCACAAAATATCGGCCTGCCTGGCTGTCATCCAGTCCATACCCACTATCACGTCGAAACTGTTGATCTCTATCGGCAGTAAATCGATCAGAAACCGGTGAGCGTCTATCCCAAGGACACAATCTTTGTACACCCGACTCACTAATGTTGTACTACCGTCTACCCTCTCAACAACTAACGGCACAGACAAAACAGTAGGAGGCACAGAAAAATATGCACAGAACACAACAGACACATACGAGCGGTCCGCTCCATAATCAAATAAAATACGAGCACTAAGCCCGTTCAGGATGTACATACCGGAAACCACGTCGGTAGACTCGCGGGCCTCCTCTGCTGTAGCCTGGAACACTCTACCCCGGCCTCGAGGTGCTGACTCACGACGGCTAGAAGTCGACGGCTCTACTCTGGCACTGCTGGTGCTCGCTCCCTGCACAGCTGGCGGCGCATCTGGACAGTCTCTCACAATATGGCCTGGCCTCCCACAGCGGAAGCACAGGGAATCCCTCGAAGTACACGTAAAAGAAGTGTGGCCATACTGACCACAACGATAACAACGAGGCTGCTCTGATGTACAAGGACTGGAATGGCGACGACGACACCTCGGACAGTCTCTCTCCCCAGCTGAACAGTCTGCTCGGCTCCCTGACGGCTAGGATCCCTGCCCCACGCTACTCTGGCTCTGACTGGGAGCACTGTATCGAGAAGTCTGCCCCTGACTCTGACTGGCCGTCCCTGATCCCTGATACTGCCCAGACCTCCGGGACCTCCGATCTCTGCCTCTATCTCTGTCTCTACGAAATCCGGAACCCTGCCCCTGAACCTGCTGCTGCTCAGGCTGCCTCTCTCTCCGAGACTCCTGGGGCTCTCGATAATAACTCTGGGACTGCTCGGACGTCCCTGTCCTCTGTCTCTGGGATGGAGGCTGACCCCTCTGCCTCTCGATCTCTCTCTCTCTGACACGAGCCAACTCTAAGGCTCTCGCAAATATAGGAGTGTCATGAAGCCCAACGAACTCCCGAATATCAGATCTCAATCCATCGATAAAGGCATCAGCCTTACGAACCTCTGTATCCACGTGCTGGGGCGCAAACTGTGCATACTCATTAAATCTGTCCACATACTGCTGGACCGACATGCTGCCCTGCTGGAGGTGCAGGAAACGACGCTCCATCTCCCGGCGCTCATCCCGGGGAATATACTGAAGCTCGAAGATAGCACGAAACTGATCCCACGTCATAGCATATGCTGTAGCTGTAGTCATAGACGACTCGATGGACTTCCACCACTGTGAAGCCCCTCCCTTCAGCTGATAAGCCGCATAGCCGACCATATCGCGAGGGTCGACATGGGCAACTCGAAATGCCGCCTCTATCTCTCTCTCCCAAGCCATAGCCGCACCCGGCTCACCACCGCCTCGGAACTGAGGTGGGGCTCCCGCCATAAAGTCCTTAAAGGACCCACCTCGCACAGAAGAAGAAGATGCCCCAACCACTGTCTCAACACTAGTCACTGGCGGCGGATCAGCTCTCTGTCGCTGCTGCTCTCTCTCTCTCTGTCCCTCTCTCTGTAGAACTCAGTCAACACTGATAACATCTCTGACCGGCGGACATACTCATCTCCCGCTGGTCTCTCGGGCCCTGATCCCTCACCATGATCTGCCATAACTACCTGCACATATCACAAAGGTAAGATAACAGATCGACCACCCAGCGTTATACAATAAGCTAGGTTAGTTAATTCCGCTAAACTCAGTCTCAGGGAAGAATCCCACAGATCTGAACACGGTAAGAGCTCAAGCATCCACTGATACTCAATACTGAAACCACAGGCTCTGATACCAAGCTGTAACACCCACAATTCTCACATAAATGCCACGTCAATACAATACACAGGTGGCAATATCGCAAATATCTCATAATGCACATGTCACAGGACTAGCGGAAAACACTGATAATTTAAAACTTTAACACAGGAGTCGTAATCTGATACTGATACATAAGCATAACTGAATTCAGATACAGAATACAGATAATAGTTCTGAAGTCTAATCTCAAAAGACAACCACACACATAAACTCGGAACTGCCACGACCCCTACTTTGGCGGCTGCTGCTGCTGCTGCGATCCTATAACACGGCTGTCTGACACACAGAAAACTCGAAAACATAAGCTGGACAGCTCGTGAGTACGCGAGGGTTAGACACTGCAGGTAAACACATATAGTATACACAACATATATATCTCATCACACATATGCAACTCTATGCATAACACATATCTCTGCTAAAAAAGGGGACCACATTCCCCAGCTAACAGGCCGCACACAGCAGCGGTTAGCTACTCGATAGGCACAGGAGCGACCTGGCAATATCACTGCCGTATATATACAGACTCATATCTCGTGACTGGTTAGGGACAGTCAGCCTGCGCGATCACATATCGCGGACACCTGCATCTCAAACACATATAGCACGTATAGGGTAGAATGGCTCATACCTGCGCACTATGCTCAGTCTCATACACAATATATCACAACACATATACATGACTCATAAAAGTTTACGCGCGCTTTGTAAAAGAACTCGAGTACTCACCGACTACTCGATTCCGACTTGAAACTCGAAATTCTAATGTGGCTCGGCACGTGATCGGCTAGAACCTGTAATCGTCACGAATTCTCCACGTTAACACAACTCAATAATTATGTAACTCAAGTCAAGCATAACTATCGCAATTAATATAAACCCGAAACACAATCCCGGATAATTAACCGATTCCCGAAACTCTTTTACGGGATCCCCAACGAGACTCAAAATCCCAAACAACTCAACCCGACACTGCCCCAAAAGAACCCGACCAATTAACGACCCTCAATTCCCTTATAACGGCCAAACCAAATTTCTCTAACAGACTGATTTACGCGCCGCGCCCCCCTGCAGTCGCGCCGCGCCTCAAGCTTTCTACGCGTCGCGACGCGCAGGGCGACCAGGAACCAGTTCCCAGACTTGCTCTTCGATAACCATGGCCGAACCAGGGTTTCAACCCCTTCCAAACTCGACTTCAGCAACAAAATATACAAAAAACTCATACATATACATCTCCTAGACTACAAAACCCAATTCCCTCATACAACACAATATATCTCAAGATTTTAGCTACCAAAATCATAGAATCTTACCTCAAATCCTTCAAGAACTCAATGGAGGAAGAAGAAGATGCTCAAATTCAGCAATTTCCACACTCAACTATTGGATTTGCAAAGATTCTGCTGGAGCTTTACACAAATACACACACTCACACCTTAGGCTAAATCTCTCAATTTGGATAAGGAAGAAGGGAACAAAGGGGCTCAACATATATACGTCTTTATCCATATCCGGTTCCGAACCCACTAACCCGGACCCGATATCACTTTTTCATAAATTATATCATTAGGACCCAATTAAAACCACGATCTCAAGGAGATAATTAATCCACTAATTATTAGCTCGGAGACACGTATCACTCAATCTTGACACGTTAAATCCACGAAACGGAATTTAATTGGAACAACGCAA
Organism: Centrapalus pauciflorus; assembly: GCA_020465985.1. Classification (NCBI taxonomy): domain Eukaryota; kingdom Viridiplantae; phylum Streptophyta; class Magnoliopsida; order Asterales; family Asteraceae; genus Centrapalus; species Centrapalus pauciflorus. The sequence continues at coordinate 117,020 of JAANYP010005947.1, forward strand.
TAATAATAAAATAATGAGCCAATAAATTAAATCCACGTACCAGGCTCAAATTCGGGATGTTACAATTTTAGATAAACATGCCTTAGAGATAAGCTTGATTTTCTAGGTTTATCCTAAATCCTATTTATCTAAAAGTTGCCTTAATTTAAATTAAATGTTTATCCTAAAGGTTTTAGAAAATTATAGTTTGTTAGGATAAACTTGTATCAAAAGTGAATCCCGTTTTAGATATATCAAAAGTGAATTAGTATGCTAACACATGAAATGCAAATCTCTTATATGTACTGTTAGTGGAGCGCGTGTGGTTTACCGGCACACTAATGTGAGGACATATTAGGAGGTGATGTAGGACTCGCGATTCCCGGACTGATCTGTGTCGAGTCTTACGCAGTTTAGCATGGTTAGATTCACTATCTTGTCTGTGATCCTCGGCAACCCAGTCACAGATAGTAGATGTGCATAACCGAGATTAACATGCCATTGATAAGATTCAATGAATCTCAAAAGATCTAGGAATTACATAGAGATTGAAATCGACAAGAGTTTTGTCCTCCTAAAATAAATTTGCGACGTGATTACGGCGACGCTTTTCATAAAACGAATCGAAAATATGGATCCTAGCCTTAATTCAAATTAGGTAAATTGTTTAAGGAATACATCATACTAACTAAAACTTTATCTCACAGATGTCTACTTCTAATGGTACACCCACTCCTGCTCCCAACCACGCATCCAACTTCTCACTCCTTTCCGTTCTGGGTAGGGAAAAGTTATCCGGTCCGAACTATGTGGACTGAATGAGAAACCTCACATTTACGCTGAGGTATGAGAACAAAGAGTATGTTTTTGATGAACAGATCCCACATTGAGTGAGAATCCCATCCATGAGGAAATTGACACACACTAGAAGCATTACGATGATGCAAATAAAGTGTCCTGCATCATGGCGTCATCCATGGTTACTGAGCTTGCTAAAGCCTTTGAGAATTATAACACCCTACTTTTACAACTAATGCCACATAGGACTTACAGTCCACATCATCCAAACATAAGCGACATCATCAAGTTAAACATTTAATTAACTACTAAACATCATTATCAAGCATAGGGTAACGACGAGACGGGAACCAACCCCCGTTAATAACGTCAACCAACCATAATCTGTGTATAGGCTACAGTCATCAACTGTCACTGGCTAATAAGCCAAACCATAAAACATCAAGACTACTTACAAAAGTAGTCACTAGCTACTGTCCGCGTGGCGGGTCACGACTACTACCCGCTGTATCCCTAGCCTCAATCCTCACACCTGAGATCCACATTTAAAACAACGGTCAGCGGGAAGCTTGTGAGTTACTATAAACAACTTTAAAACAGTTTATAAAATAGTTAGCACAATATAACGACTAATAATCAACATGCGGCCGGCCTCAACTGCCCGACGCCTCATCGGGAGCGACCCGGGATAGCCTGCATAGCCCACTCCACAAAGTAGTGGGTAGTCAAGACCTCTGGGTTGGGAATGACCCAAGACGCCTCTCTATTCTGCGTACCACAACTATACACGTGATCCACTTGCTCTGCTCTGTGCTAACAAATATCAACATATGAAAGAGGTCTGCACTGGACCCGAATAATAAACAATAGAGTAAGTAACTCACCTGATGCACGACTACAATCCCGCTATCAACGACGGTCTCTACAAGTCTCAGGTTTAACTACGAATCATGGAAACAATAAATACAACTACACTATAACGACTAGCTCATAAACTCATAACAACTATACAACTAAACTCACTAGCTCAACATAAGTCAACAAATCAAACGCCACGAACGCGGTTGGGATTGCGTTCGCGGTCATCTCATCACGGCCAGGCACCGCGATCGCTGTGCCTCCCGCTTTGCCCCTTTCATCGCGGTCAGGCTCATATCAGTGCGGCCGGGATCACCCAGCCCGCGATCTCCTTCTCGATCACGTTCTACCGCCAGTGACTAACTTAACCGACTCACCCTGATTGCGGTCGCGACTAGGGGAACGCGGCCGCAATGCAGCGACGAACAGACAGGTTACACTCTGTTTTTCAGTTGCTACGGGAATCACTTCCCAATTCGTTTCCACACATCTCAGGGGTTATAAACTAACCCCCATTGACTTTAACTACTTAATATAGCAATTCGACTTATTTTGACACAAGTTACCAACCTTAACGAGCTTTCGTTGGCTGATTCGAGCTTCAATCTTGGAGAGGAATCAAACCCTTCAATTCTGTTTGTTTCTGATCTTCTCCTCACTTCTTTCTCTGAAGCTCAGCTGGGAAAACACATACTAACACATACACTTCCTTTGAGTTTTGGTGAAGTGAAGAAAAGGAAACATAAACGTGATATATATACATTTCGGGTCCGACACCCAATTAAAATGGGTATAATACTCAATATTCACTAGGTAAACACCCGTGAACCCAATTAATCTCCAATCAATAGCTCGGGTTTGGAATATTAATTAACTCATTAAAACATCCCCAAACCCATAATTACTACTAAACCGGTTATTATCCCAACCGATTAAAAATTACATGTAATAGCAACCTACTTTATCAACTCACGTGTAATTAACCAATTAAACGTCACCAACTCATTAGGATAATTCTCAAAGCCAATAATTAAATTACACGTACCTGCTGCTAGATTCCGGATGTTACACTATATCTCTGTGTATCTCCCCCCTCTGACTCTGTATGCCGACGGTCATCACCCCTATGTTGAAACTGACCGGAACGACTATCTCTATCCATGTCCCTATCTCTGGCTCTGTCAGAACCACCCCCGTGTCCGGCTGACTGGGTAAATCGACGAGATAACTCACTCTCTCGTCTTCGAGCTAAATCGACTGCCCTTGAATACGTCAGGATATAACCAGTGTCAATGAACTCATGAATCTCCTTACGTAGACCCATCATGAACCTGTTAATCTTCTGAGACTCTGTACTAATCTGTAGCGGTGCTAACAAACTCAGGTCAATGAAAATCTTTTCGTACTCGTCAACTGATCGTTGTCCCTGGAACAATGTCAAGAAGTCAATCTCTAATTGAGCCCTGCGGTCCTCGGGACAGTACTGCTCCTCAAAACGAGCTCTAAACTGACTCCATGTCATCTCATACGCCGGCCCATCTCCCATCATGTCTCTAACAGTCCGCCTCCACTGTTGCGCGCTAGTCCGTAACTAAGCACTAGCGAATGTCGTCAACTGATCGGGATGGCATCCTGTAATACGAAAGGCCATCTCCATATCTTGTAGCCAGTTCATGGCCTTAACAGCCCTAGGCTCGCCGTGGTACTCTGGAGGATGCGCAGCCAAAAACTCCTTATATTTGCAACCCTTGCCCCCTCGTGACGAACCGGGCCCCGAATCTCTGCCCCCTCCTGTACTCTGGGTTAGAGACTGCATACCCTCAGTACGGCCCTTCTCATAGGCCTCCTGTAGTCGCCGGGAAAACTCCTCGTCAGAAACTCGTCCCCGGTGGGACCCTCGGGTCTTTGCTCATCTGTCATAAGGTCTCTGCACAATATAACAATATCACTATAACAACAATAGCATAACTCTACAATTTCTTAAACCTACTTATCAGAGATCAATCTAAAGGATCTAGACATTGGTTTAAGCCTAAGCATCACTAATGATATTTAAACCTTAAACTAATGCTCTGATACCAAGCTGTGACACCCTACTTTTACGACTAATGCCACATAGGGCTTACAGTCCACGTCATCCAAACATAAGCGACATCATCAAGGGTAAACAGCTAATTAACTACTAAACATCATTATCAAGCATAGGGTAACGACGAGACGGGAACCAACCTTTGTTAATAATGTCAACCAACCATAATCTGTGTATAGGCTACAGTCATCAAGTGTCACTGGCTAATAAGCCAAACCACAAAACATCAAGACTACTTACAAAAGTAGTTACTAGCTACTTTCTGCGTGGCGGGTCTCGACTACTGCCCGCTGTATCCCTAGCCTCAGTCCTCGCACCTGAGATCTACATTTAAAACAACGGTCAGCGGGAAGCTTGTGAGTTATTATAAACAACTTTAAAACAGTTTATAAAATAGTTAGCACAATATAACGACTAATAATCAACATGTGTCCGGCCTCAACTGCCCAACGCCTCATCGGGAGCGACCCGGGATAGTCTGCAAAGCCCACTCCACAGAGTAGTGGGTAGTCACGACCTACGGGTTTGGAATGACCCAACAAGCCTCTCTACTCTGCGTACCACAACTATACGCGTGATCCACGTGCTCTGCTCTGTGCTAACAAGTAAGTAACTCACCTGATGCACGACTACAATCTCGCTATCAACGACAATCTCTACAAGTCCCAGGTTTAACTACGAATCATGGAAACAATAAATACAACTACACTATAACGACTAGCTCATAAACTCATAACAACTACACGACTAAACTCACTAGCTCAACACAAGTCAACAAATCAAAACCCACGAGCGTGGCCAGGAGCGCGGCCGGGATCGCGGTCGCGGTCATCTCATTGCGGCCAGGCATCACGATCGCAATGCCTCCCGCGTTGCCCCTTTCATCGCGATCGGACTCACCTCACTGCGGCCGGGATCACCCAGCCCGCGATCTATTTCTCGGACGCGTTCCACAACCAGCGACCAACTCAACCGACTCACCCTGATCGCGGTTGCAACCAGGGATACGCGGTCACGATACGACAACGAATAGAGCAATTCATGCTCTGTTTCTGGTTCAGTTATGGAGTTTGATTCTCCAATTTCGATTCCATGACTTCCAGGTTTTTAAATCAACCCAGGCACAACTTACTACTGATTGTAGTAACTCAACTTAGTTTAGTACAATTACTAACCTTGATTCCCCCTTTCTCTCTTGAATTTGAGTTTTAGACTGAAGAGGGTGGTGAAATCTCAGCACCTTGAATGTTGTTTTTTGTTTCTGATCTTCTCCTCAATTCATTCTCTAGAGTTTAGCTAGGAAACACATACACACGTACACTTTGAATGAGTTGCACAAGAAGTGAGCAACCAAGCTAACCAATCAACGTATATATATGTTTTGGGTCCGAAACCCAATTAGAATGGATACAATACTCAATATTCACTAGGTAGACACTCGTTAACCCAATTAATCTCAAATCAACAGCTCGGGTTTGGAATATTAACTAACTCATTAAAACAACCCCAAACCCATAGATACTACTATACCGGTTATTATCTCAACCGATTAAAATTACTCGTAATAGCAATCTACTTTATCAACTCACGTGTAATTAACTAATTAAACGTCACCAACTTATTCGGATAATTCTAAAAGCAAATATATAAATTACACGTACCTGCTGTTAGATTCCAGATGTTACAAGAATACATGGGCCTTTGAGATGAATCAGCAACTTAAGGAGATGTTCAAGGCTAAGGTGAGCAAAGAGCGCCTTGATGTGGTAAGATCCCTCATGGCCTGCAAGCCGAAACCTGGAGCTTCTATCTGTACTTTCGTCCTTGAGATGAAGGGGTACTTCGATAGGATGGAGGCACTCAATATGGTGTTCGACTCTGAATTTTCCACCAGTATCATTCTTTCTGGATTGCCCGCTATCTATAATCAGTTCGTACTCTCCTATCAAATGAATATGAATCAGAAGGAGACGTCCATTATGGAACTGCATAATCTGCTCCGAACCGCTAAACAGGGCATCAAGAAAGATTAGACCCCTGTGCTGACTGTCGATAAGGCTTCAAAGAAACGGAAGTCATCCTGGAAGGCCCCAAAAGGAAAGTCCAAGAAAGGATCTCAAGGGAAAACAGAGTCCGTAATTGTGCCTGTAAAAGACCCGAAGGAAACAATATGCTTTTACTGCCATGGCAAGGGGCACTAGAAGCGAAGTTGCCCAGCATATCTCGATCATCTTAGAAGCTGCGGAATAGTTTTTCAGTTAACTCCCCTAGAACACCACAACTCAATGGAGTTGCGGAGAGGAGAAACAGAACCTTGTTAGACATGGTCCGATCTATGATGAGTCAAGCAACACTTTCGGTAAGTTTCTAGGGTTATGCAGTAGAAACAACGGCACATATCCTAAATCTAGTACCCACTAAGACGGTTTCAAAGACACCGTACGAGATGTGGAAGGGAAAACGTCCATCCCTTAGTCACATCAAAATCTGAGGTTGTGAGGTTTTCGTTAGACGAGAAACTCCTAACAAGCTCGTACAAAGATCAGAAAAGTGTCTGTTCGTCGGTTACCCACAAGACCCTTTTGGATATTTGTTTTTACAGACCACGTGAAAATGTAGTATTTGTATCTCGAAGAGGAGTGTTCCTCGAGAGGGAAATAATGTATAAAGAGGACAGTGGGAGTAAGATCCAAGTGGGAGACTATTGGAATTAGTGTCCAAGTCACAACTAATTTGTAAATATATTGTTATCAGGCTGGATCCTTTTTGGGTGCATGCAATGAATAGTAAACAGAATGTAATTAACTTAAAGATATAATGTTAATTAGTTTGTTAATTTATTATGTTTAATAAATTAATTGGAAACTTAATAATTGATTATATTTGATTAATGGGTTAGTTTGTTAATTTATTAATAATTAATAAATTAACCGGAAGCTAATAAAATTAATTGAGGAAGTACAGGGGCCAGACTACAATTAGTTGATAGTGAACAGGGCACCCCTTAACCCTAGTTAAGGGGCCGGCCCTTGAACCCATCTCACATGGGTTTGGGGATGAATTTCTAGGGTTTCTCAAACCCTATAAATAGGGAGTCCCTGCCTGCTTCATTCCTCGCTCATTCAATTCTAAGTTATCTGACGATCACAAGGGATACCAGTTTTTGGACTCTGAGATCTGAGCTTAGAAATGTTATAGTTATTTTCTCTTTTGTTCATTGGGTGTGAACAACTAGAGGCGTTCTTGCTTTAGACGCTTGGTACCCCGTTCAGAGACTGTTCGTGGAAGCGTTCTTCGTGGAGAAAATTGTGAATTTTCTCAAGGTTAGTTTTTATTGTTCATCTCTTTATTTTATAATTTGTTGCTTAGCTTTTTTGGTTAGAGCCTTTAAGGTTTTACATTCTTGCATGGTTAGGTAATTTAATTTTCCGCAAAGTTTTAAATTAACCTAGCAAGGGTATAGAAAACCCATCAAACCCATCACGGACAGCGGCTTCCGCGATAACCCATCGTAGTAATCTGCCCCTGCGATAACCCATCGCGGATATCAACTCCTGTGATAACCCATCACGGATACCTCGGGTAGATCTCATTTGATACTCTCACTCTATCTCAGCTCATACACATAATTATCATAATTATAGGAGATGTAGGTTATACCTGAGGTGCAACTTCCCTTTCTCATATCATAATTATGTATCTCACATAAACAAATAACAGGATATTACTCGTAAAGAAGGCACGCTTTTAAAAGAACTTGTGTACTCACCTAGATCGTAGCAACTAACTTTCACAAGCCCCGGGTGTCACTTCCGACTCGACCCGATATCAGCTTGTCCCTCCCCAATATGAAGAAAGCAAGTCGAAGATGTTGAAGATGAATCATAGCAATTTAATCTTCTTATTCTGGCTTCAATACTTCTGGTCCTGCACTTTGAAACACACACACACACTCACTTATCACTTTCTTTGAACTGAATGAAACGTAGCTAGTATTAGCATCTGTATACATATATACTGTTAGTTATAACGTGGCTTTGACACCAATAGCCAATACCATTATCACAATTTCACAATTAATATTAATTGACCCATTTAAACTCGTCATCTCATAATTATTGTTAACCCGCTAAAATTTGAACCGGGTGACACGTGTACTCGACCCCTACATGTGTTAATTCCACTAATCGCAATATCGTTGGCCCAACACAATATTAATAATTTAAATAGCCAATAAATTAAAGCCACATAATATATATGAAAGACGAGGTGTTACAAATCCTCTCCTCTTATAAAGATTCTATCCTTGAAATCTAACTCTGACTCGTATGAAGATTACCTCTACATAACTCTGTCTCGGAATCTTTAGTAACCCATATACTCTTATGATATCTCATCAATACTCAGTCCCTTACTCACACATCTGTAGTCAACTCATGTTGCTCAGCATTGTAAAACTAATCACTAGGGTAATCCAACCAAAGTATACCCGGTTCATTACTCATGAAGCACTCTTCTTGATATATCACGTAAAACACATGTTATCCCTGAATATCCAAGAATAATCCCATGAAACATTTCTTGATCATAGACTCTGCACAGTCTAAGACGCCCACTGTGTCACACAGTCCTAGCACTCTATTATACTTCTGCACAAAATTACTTTCACTAGCTCGATTATATCGATATCGAACTTAATCTTAATCACAAAGGTTGACCATCTCTAGCAATCTCGAATTGGATCTCAATTCGCTTCATAGCTCTCCTTTTTCCTTATGCTCGTCCCGTTGATCTTGATATGACTAGAGGGTTCACAACTAGGATATGTGAAATCCCGTTTCACCATTCATGCTGCTTCCACTAGACTGAGATATGTCTTGAACTTTATTCCACTCAGTTGTTTTCTATACATTGCATTCAGACCCATTCTAAATCTATTCATCTTACCATTTTCTATTGCTACTTAATATGAAGAGTAGTTGCAGAGTCTTGAGAATTCTTGTTCATATTCATCAATTGTTTTAGTTCCTTGTTTTAAATGCATCAACTACATCTCTAATTCATCTTGTTTGTCAACTAGCCAGTATCTAGCATTGAACATCTCAAGAAACATCTCCCAATCAAGTGTTTTGATTACATTTTCACCATATATTCTCTTTTGTGTATTCCACCATGCTTTAACAGCTCCCACAAACAATGCAGTTGCGAATTTAACTTTGTGGCTATATAGACATTCTAAGATTTTGAAGATTTCTTCAGTATGACTTAACCAGTGTAACGCTTGTGTTGGATTGATTGTGCCCTCAAATGTTATGGCACCACTTTTGGATATTCAACTTCTTGGTTAACTTGTACGTTGTCAAAATTCCAGTCACTTGATTATTCAGTTTGCTTTATGGTTGCTTCTCTTCTTAGTTTTCTTCATTGCTTCTATTTGGTCTAGTATAAACTTGTTTTGTTGTTCATTATTTTGGGCTATCAGTTGTTGCATCATTTCCCGGATTTACTCTGAAGTCATACCCCTTGATGGTCCACCTTCTTCTGACATAGCTCTGAAATACAAATAACTCAATATTTAGCTTAATAGTCTAGCATATTGTACACTTTCATGCCCCGTCCTACTAGTCTCCAACAACCTATCTTAGTTCAAGTTGTCCTGTCATGATTGATATTGTAGCATTGCACAAGTTTAAGATCACGTACTACACATAATACAATGATTCACTCAACTATTCTCTGATAGCAAACTGTAAAACCCTGATTTCTCATAGGTCTTAAGACTAGGTCCAAGTTCCAATGCAATATCAATCAGGATAGTAAGATAAAATTAACAATGCATAGCTAAAAGTTATTACAAATAAAGACAACTTTAAAGTTATAATCTACAAACTTTTAGTCTATTGCATCAAAGAACACATACTAACTAGCCCAGCAACCCAGAGTTCTAGCATCAGACAAATACCAAGGTGTTGAAACAGGATCTAAGCCACTTCAAGCTCTTTCATAGTCCTGACATATGAACTACATCCAGCCAATCCTTTGCCTTTACCTAAAAATAATGCAACAATGGGGTAAACTTAATTGCCTAGTGAGTATGTAGAGTTTTACATTTAACAACCATTTATGCATGTGTGCTGTATTGCTACTACACTAGGCTCATGCACAGCTCAAAGTTCGATGGGACACTAACCGGGATAATAGCTCTGATGCACGTCTTTGCTCCACTCCCAGTTATAAAACTATTGTTGATATTAAGACTTTGACAAATATATATAAGCTCCGAATAATGATAACACCATACATACACATTAATATGTGGGGATAAGCCACGTAGTGGGCTAGCTACCAGTAATTGTTGTATGAGCATCATTAAAATGCTCAGCTCTAGCTACCCTCTGTGCTTTCATCATGTAAATCAGCACATCATAAGCTTACCAGTAACCCAACATTGAGCAATAGTATTGGTGTTAAGCTTAACAATCAAATAACTGGTCAAAGGTCAGAAAACAAATCATAGCAAATATGCTATGACAAAGTGCTCAATAAGATCAGAATGCCATATAAAGTCAAAACATGCAATATAAGTCTCAAACTACATAAATTGCAGTTAAAGTAAAATCTATAACTCACAGTTACTGGTTAATTGTGATTCTGTGCTCTAGCTCTGTTGCTCACAATCTGTAGTGGGTTAGAACCACTATTTGACTTATATCAGACTAACTGACAGCTTGCTACTGGCTTGATAAGACTGTATTATTATGTGTTTTCAGTAGTTTTAAAGGCTCATATATGCACATATACCTCATAACTATCATAATTTTACATCATATTTGTGTTTCAGGGTCCGGAAGTCATTTCAAAGCACTGCGAGAAAAATCAGCATACCCCGGGCATAGGGGGCGTAGGGCTGTGCCCGGGCTACGCTTGTGTGGCGTAAAAACCCTAGAAAACACCCAGCGTACCCCTGGCGCAGGCCTGCCATTGAGGGAGGTCTCAAAATTGCTAGAAAGAGTGTCGAAGCCCTGCCGGAGTGGATTCTCAATACAAGTTCGAAGACGGTGATTCGCAAGTTCATAAGATGTCTCAGATCTACACCATTGAAGAGCATACGATGAGTAGGCATGGCAAAAAAACTCATACCCGACGGGGAACCCGTAACTCGACCCCGATTTGACCGGGGATGGGGATGGGGACGGGGAATCCCCGATTTAAATTGATAGGGATGGGGCGGGGATGGGAGTCACTTTAATCACCGACCCCGAAGCCGACCCCGATTATGTTTTATGTTTTAATATAGATTATTATATATATTTAACTTTACAATGTAAATTATTCATTACATTTTATATGATATATTAAATATTATTGTATATGACTTTTCTATACTTTAAAATACTATTGTTTTTTTTCATTTTAGTGGTTTTATAATTTTTTTGCAAACACTTTTTTGTTTTAGTTTTATTATAAATTATTAATTATATATGTAAATAACACAAATATGTTTGAATTGATTTGTTTTAAAGTTTATTTATATAACATTTTCTACTAAATTACTATTTATAATTTAAACTTAATAAACATTTAGGAACTTGAAAAACCCGATTCCCCGAAGGGGATCCCCGATCCCCGATTGAGACGGGGATGGGGATAGAAACTCATTCCCGGATGGGTATGGGGGAGAGGATTCAGAATAGGGGATGGGGATGGGGATGGGAACTGAGATCCCTGCCCCGCCCCGCCCCGCCCCATTGTCATGCCTAACGATGAGCGGCTAATCACTTTTGCCGTTTGCGGAGGATCTACGGCTAAGTTTACTTTACTTGAATTTCTATATCTTTTGATGTATTCATATTGATTGAAATATTCTATGTGTATTCAAATGATAAGCATTCGGTTATGATTATGATTGTATGTTTTGATAGGTAAAAGCAAGATAGTTCATAGTGGTATTATTATTTGTGCCGAGTCCATTAGCTTAGGGATTAAGACAAGTAATGAATATTGCATGCGCTATGCCGAGAGTTATTGGTTAAAACATGTATGAGTAATTTAACCGCGCAATTAATTATGTCTATGTGATTGTTGCATGAAATTCGAGTAGGTAATTAATACTTATGCCGTGGTGATTCCGTGAATGGTTATCCTTCACTTGATCGTTAATTTACGTCGTTAGTTATTCGTCATTATTTTTAGTCCCAATTTAGTCGTAAGTCATTAATCCAACAAATCATCCAATTCACTCGATTTACAATTTAAAGTGCTTTCAATAAACTTACAAAGCTAGCCGATTAACCCTAATTACATAAGCACTCCCTGTGGATTCGACCCTTACTTCTCTGAGCTAAATAGTAGATTTAAGGATTATTTCTGCGGGTCACAACGACGGCCCGTCAGATTTTGGCGTCGTTGCCAGGGAGTGGTAATAGTTAGTTAGGGCTAGTAAGTTAGTTTTGCCTTAGTTTAGGTTAGATTAGGTTAGTACTTTATATTTGGATTATTTCCGTATTTTCATTTCTATTCATTAAAAAGCCAAAAATAATAATAATAATAATAATAATAATAATAATAATAATAATTAATTAATTAATTAAAAAATAATTAGTTAACTAAGTACTAAAGTTCAAGAATACTCTAAGGTGCGCGAAAGACATAATTAATCAAGAGAAAAAAGTTCCAATTCTCAAGGAGCCAAATCTAGCAAGAAATCTCGAAGCCGAAGTATTAGAACCTCTATTTGTCAAAATGGGTGACCAATTAAGAAGAATTGTCGAGTCACATTATCGCCCTGGTGATGTGCCCGATCACTCACCTATTCGATATCTGGAAAATGAGAACGAACTCGAAGTTCGACCTTAATTATTCCAAATTCTTCCCATCTTTAGAGGAATGACTAGTGAGGAACCATATGAGCATTTAGCTGAATTCACATCTATTTGTAAAGTTAACCATGTTCGAGGTATAACCACTGACGGTTTAAAACATCGATTGTTCCCTTTCTAGTTAAAAGAGAAAGCCAAAAATTGGTTTGTGTCGCTACCCACCAATAGCATCACAACCTAGGATCAAATGGAGCGCGTATTTCTCGTTGAGTATTACCCCATAAGTAAAACCACTGAGAAACGAAAAGAGATCACCGGTTTTAAACAAAAACTTGGTGAACAATTTTACGATGCATTTGATAGGATGAACGAATTGCTAAGAGCTTGTCCACACCATGAAGTTCCAAAATGGATGCTCGTCAAAACTTTCTTTGATAGTGTGAGTCAAGAGAGCCGGAACATTATCACCGCCGCTACCGGTGGCACTGTTAGGCACAAAAAGGCCTCAGTCAAACCTGCTCTACCTCTTAAGGGGAGATTTTTAATCAAACCTGTTTGATGCCCTTGAAGGTATAATTTAAGGCTTGTTTATGCCTTAATGAAACCTGAAAAGTGATTTGCAACATCAGCCAAAGCTGTTTACCCTGTTGTATTCGTTGCAACAAAGGCAGATTGTCCAAGTTGTTCTGTCTAGTGAACAGGCTGGACAAACACTATCTACGCTGCTCTGTTGAGCAGCTTCGACAGATTCAAAGTGTTCTGTTCTTTGTGAACAGGCTAAACACTTTATGAAATATGTTTCCAAGTCCTCATGTATTGTTTTTGGCTAAAAGATCAGTTTACAAGTCGAAGACAAAGTGGAAAACAGAAACTGCACAGCCTGCCTACGCTGTTCTGTTACATGAAGACAAACGGATATCTGAAAAGGGTGACAGACCTTTTCTTATATCCAAATGGCCTTAGCAAAAGGAGAAAGATGCAAAGTTGGCATTCATCTTTCGGTTAAAGCATTATGCAACAGTGACAAAAAGAAAAAGACAAAGATTCTGCCACATGAAGACAAATCTGCTTTATCAGAATGTGCAGAAAAGGTGCGTTGTCTTTTTGGAAAGACATCCCACTATCTCATCTGTCCAATGAATAAGCTTCACTGAGATTCTCAGTGAGAGTATAAAAGGAAGCTTTTAAGGATTGTGAGTATCAAGAGTGTGAAATCAAATCTTGCATTAAAGGGTGTTTTTCATGCATGAAAGTCTGCTTGAATATAACAGTACGTGTGTCTAAGCTGTTTATACTCAAGCTGTCCATTTGTGTCTTGTAAAAACAGTGAGTGCATCTAAGTGAGTGTAGTCATTGTATCTAGTCTGAGTGTGTCTTAAATTAGTTGAACAACTGTTGTATCTGTCATCTCAGCTTGAACCTTTTCGCAGTTAAGCTTGTTTCTAATTAACACTTGTTGATAATATACACAAACATTGAGAAAAGAGTTTTGAGTTTTAAATTGTTGTATTCACCCCCCCCCCCCACCTTTACAGCTTAGAACAATACACTAGGAAAACCTTTTGGGACCTACAACTTGTATCCGAGTAGATTGAGTGTGTGTCAACTCTAGATCTCTCATTCTCCCTACCTTCCCATGGACAACAGTGCTGCAAGTTCTTCCTCTTACTATGATAATGGGTCAATGGCCAAACCCCCAAGTTTTATCATCAAAACTTCTCTGGTTGGAGGTGCAGAATGATGCTCTATTTAGAGAATATGGATGTACAACTACAAGAGATAGTAATGGAAGGTCCCTATGTGCCAACTTCTGTTACTACTATTACTCTTGCTGTTGAAGGAGCTGCCCCTGAAATCAGAACCTTTGAGAAGGCCAAAGCTCAATGGTCTGATGAAGACAAAAGACTAGTTGCTCTAGATGCAAAAGCCAAGAATAACCTGGTTATCTCTCTGCCTGATGATGTGTTCAAACAGGTTGAGAAGATGAAGACTGCAAAGGAGATGTGGGATACTTTGTGTACCGTCTATGATGGTCCCCTAATCACACTGGACAACAGGATTAACAATCTTGTTTGACAGTATGAACTCTTCTTTGCAAAACCAAAGGAGTCACTCACAGAAACCTACACCAGGTTTACTCTCTTATTAATGATCTCAAAGCTATTGGGATCACAAAGGACAGCCTGACTCTGGTGAACAAGTTCTTGGACATCCTGCCTGAAGAGTGGAACTACTTTTCTACCATCTTGAGAAATTCAGGTACCATCAAAGGTATGGATCTTATAAACTTATATGGATCCTTACGAAATGATGAGCAGTCAAGGCAACAAAAAAGAAATGCCTTGGAAATGTCTAAGAGAGGTGTTGCCTTAGTGGCCAGAGTGAGACAACCTGTTGGACAGGTATGTGATGTGTTCACACAACCTGATCAACACGCTGATGATGAAAGGGAAGAAATGTCTGATGAGGAAGACAGTGCAGATCTTGTTGAACTTGATGCTGAGCAAATGATTGCAATGCTTGTCAAAAGGTTCAACAAGAAAAGGTTTGGAAGAAGAATGCTGCAGGGGAACTCAAATGCTGTCAAAAAGAAGGCATTTGATAAATCTAAGGCTGAGTGCTTCAAATGTTGCAAGCCTGGCCATATAGCTGCTAACTGTGTGTCAAAAGCTGTTGGTCAGTCATCCAAACCATTCAAGACTAACAGGGACGATGGCTACAGGGTTAAGTACCTTATGGCCATGGCTAAGCTGAAAAAGTTGGAAAACTCAGTGGCTTCCAACAAGCAAAAGGGGCTCATAGCTAAGACATGTGATTGGGAGGAGTCTGATTCATCCTCAGATGAAGAAGACAACAACTGTCTGATGGTCAACACTGACGCCCCATCAACCAGCAACTTCAAACAGGATCTGGCTGAAGCTGAAGCCTTCAGCAGCTTAGAGAACTGGAACCCCACAATGATGTACAAGGTACAAAACTTTATGAAATACAGTTTTGATGAAAAAGTAAAAATGTTTGAATACATGCTTGTTTATTTAAAAGCTGTTGTTGAGAAGCACAATGTTTTACTATCTGAAATCTTTAAGCTTAAAAATGATCTTGACATAAAATCCAGTAAACTGGACAATTTCCATAAGTTGGAAACTGAGCTTGATGAATTAAAACACATCAACTCCATTTTACTAGAAGAAAAGAGAGAGACAGATGTAAAACATGAAAAGCTTCAAAAGATAGTTGACTCTTGGTGCCAATCTGCACAAAAAGTCAGCCATTGCATTAGTCAACAGATCCCAGCACAAATCCAAGCCTATCTTGGAGGGGATCTTGACAAAGCAGCTTCTATTGTTGAGATAAATAATCTGAAAGATGACTTATCCACTCTTGGTGAGCTTCCCAGCACTTTCATCTAGAAAGTGAATGGTAACCTTGTCTCAACAAACAGGTTTGTCAGGCCTCAAAATACTGACAGCTTTTGTGAAAAAGCTCCAAAAGCTGATGATGGAATATGTTCTCCATCAAATTAGCATGCTAAGTGCTCTGCTGATTCACACAAGCAGAAGAAAGGAAAACATGCTCAAACTGCAGCTGTGGACACTAAGCCTGTTGACAAAACAGGCTCTGGGTCCAAAGCTGATGGTAAGAGACCTGTTAATCCTTTTGATGCTAAACATTTTGAGAAGAAGTTTTCAAAAGGTAAGCAGCCTGCATTCAACAGGGGTAAGTCTCATGTTGAAAGAAAATCTGATGTGGTTACAAATAAGTTTTTAAATCATAGTGGAAAATTGGTTATAAATGAAGGTAAGTCTTTCGGAACCAAAAGCAATGATCATGTTGATAGGCAACACCAATCACATCTCAGTAAAGGCAAAGGCAAAACCATTGCTCAACCTGAGAAATTTGGGAATAAGTTTCCCAAACCTGTGGAAGGTCAAAAACCAATCAAGCTTCCTGTATTTGACATCTGTCCTCCCAAAAAGAGGAAAGAAGAAACAGGGAAAGCTGTTGCTATTGTGCCTTCCACCCAAACTGTTGATTCATCTAAAAATAATAATAAGTTTGCTAAACCTGCTGACAGAATCAACAAAAACAATTCAGAATATGTTTCTGAAAGTTATTCTTCTAAAAAGGCTAAAAAGAGAAAATGCTATAAGTGTGGGAAGAAGAAACATATGGCCAAAGACTGTCCAGAAACTGAGGACATGAGGCCTGTTGACTCTGCTAGTTCCATCATTGCAAAAACAAGCAGTGTTGGAAGTAACATAGTCAATGAGAATGGTATTCAAACTAACACCATTCAAATAGGAAATATTAGTGTGGATATCACTAGCCCATCAACAAATGTTGATGAAGTAAGAGAACTCATCCCTATGATGAGTTCCCCTAAAAATAACTAATATTTTCCTATGACACTCTGCCGGACAAACAACCATCCCAGGTTTGGTACTTGGACAGTGGCTGCTCAGGACACATGACAGGTTGCAAGGACCTGCTGAGTGATCTCAGGCCTGAAAAAGGGCCAAAAGTCACATTTGGTGACCATGTACAGGGATCCACAGAAGTTTATGGAACTTTTCAAGCTGGTGCTGCAGTGTTCAAAAGAGTAGCCTATGTGGTTGGGCTGAAACATAATCTTGTTAGCATAAGCCAACTGTGTGATGCTGGCTACAAGATTAACTTTGATGAGCACCTGGGTTACATATTGGATCCCCAAGGCAAATTTGTGATGTGTGCTCAACGAAAGAAAGGTGTATATGTTGTGGACATGAAATCTGCTGATCCCATAACTGAAACATGCTTTATCTCAAGAAGCAATGCAGACCTAAACTGGTTATGGCACAAAAGGCTATCACACCTGAACTTCAAGAATATCAACAAACTCTGTAAGAAAGAGTTGGTAATAGGTTTGCCTTCTATAACCTTTGTTAAGGATAAACTCTACACAGCTTGTGAGAAAGGCAAACCGAGAAAATCATCTTTTAAATCTAAGCATAATTTCTCTATTGATACTCCTCTCTTATTAATCCACATGGACTTGTTTCGACCAGTCAGTCTCCCAAGTCTAGGAGGAAGAAGATACACTCTACTAATGGTTGATGAATTTTCCAGGTTTACAAGGGTGATCTTTTTGAAGAGCAAAGGAGAGGTTGCTAGAGAAATCATTGGATTTATCAAGAAGATGGAGATGCTGAACTCTGCTCAAGTAAAGCAGCTTAGAACTGATCATGGTACTGATTCAGAAACAGTACTCTTGAGGACTTCTGCGAAGAAAGAGGGATCTCGCAAAACTTTTTAGCAGTAAGAACTCCACAACAAAACGGAGTTGCTGAAAGGAGAAACAGAACCCTCATTGAAGCTGCTAGAACCATGCTGTGTGCATCTGGTTTACCTTCATTATTCTGGGCTGAAGCTGTCAACACTGCCTGCTTCACCCAAAACAGATCCTTGGTGGTGAAAAGGTTCAACAAGACTCCCTATGAGCTGCTCAAAGGGAGGAGGCCAAACATTAGCTACTTCCATGTGTTTGGATGTCCCTGCTTCATTCTGAATTAAAGGGACCAACTGGAAAAGTTTGAACCCAAAGCTGATGAAGGTGTGTTTGTTGGATATTCTACTATCTCCAAGCCTACAGAGTATTCAACAACAAGAGAAAGGTGATATATGAATCTATCAATGTCACCTTTGAAGAGTCCTGGAGTGCCTCCACCAATGTTGTTCCTGAATCAGTTTCAGGAGAATTCAGCTTTGATGATCTTATGCATTCCATCAGTGAAGAAGAGGACTCAAAAGCTTCCACTACATCCAGAGTGGAACTTGCTAATCATGATTGGCATGATGATGATTATGTTGATACACCCTGTGTAAATAAGTGTACTGACTTAATTACAACTTCATGACCTGAACCAATCAATGCTGATTTTCCTGGATCCTCTGCTGATATGTTCAACAATGCAGAGTCATGCTAAACAAGTGAACAGGCTCAAGATATCAGTGTGTCTGAAAATCTTGAGAGCTGCTCAACAGGACCTGTTGAAGATGAAATCAACTCAGGAGAATCCTCATTAAAGCAAGATCCTAAGTGGATCAGGTGTCACCCAAATGATCAAATAATTTGTGACATCAACAAAGGGGTGCAAACAAGATGGGACAGCTTAGGAAACTTTTGTATGTTTTCTAGCTTTGTGTCCCAGATGGAGCCTAAGAAAGTGGATGAAGCACTTAAGGATGCCAATTGGATCACTGCCATGCAAGAAGAACTCAATCAGTTTGAGAGAAACAAAGTATGGAAGCTGGTCCCTGCTACTAAAGGAAAAACAATAATTGGCACCAAAAGGGTTTTCAAGAACAAGATGGATGAGCAAGGTCATGTCATTAGAAATAAGGCAAGACTAGTTGCTCAAGGGTTCAGAAAGGAGGAAGGCATCGACAATGATGAAACATTTGCTCCTGTGGCCAGGCTAGAGGCAATTCGTTTGTTTCTAGCCTACACTGCTCATAAGAGTATGAAGGTATTTAAAATGGATGTGAAGAGTGCATTTTTGAGTGGTAAGCTGCAAGAAGAAGTCTATGTCAAGCAGCCTCCAGGTTTTGAAAATGAACATCATCCAGGTTTTGTCTATAAGTTGGACAAAGCTCTCTATGGTCTAAAACAAGCCGCTAGAGCCTGGTATGACACTCTTACTGACTTCCTTATGAGCAATGGTTATTCCAGAGGTAAAGTGGATACCACACTGTTCATAAAGAAGATGAAGTCTGATATTATGTTTGTTCAAATTTATGTGGATGACATAATATTTGGTTCTACTAATGAGCAGCTATGCAAGAATTTTTCATTACTCGTGAAATCCAAATATGAAATGAGTATGATGGGAGAACTTACTTTCTTTCTAGGATTACAAGTTAAATAAACCTCAAATGGAATTTTGATAAATAAAAGAAAGTATACTTTAGATCTTTTGAAAAAGTTTAAATTTGATCAAAGTTCTCCTATGAAAACCCCCAATGGCAACCAATGTAAAGTTGGATGCAGATGCCAGTGGCAAAGTTTTTTTAGTAACAGCTTACAGAGGCATGATTGGGAGCTTGCTATATTTAACTGCTAGTAGACCTGATATTATGTTTGCTGCCTGTTTATGTGCTAGGTTTCAGGCTCAGCCTAAAGAATCACATCTAGATGCTGTAAAAAGAATCTTCAGATACCTTAAGGGTACACCAGGTTTGGGTCTTTAGTATCCCAAAGACTCCAGCCTTGAACTAACAGGATATACAGATTCTGATTTTGCAGGCTGTAGGCTAGACAGAAAAAGCACAATAGGTGGATGTCAACTCCTTGGTGGTAAGTTGATCAGTTGGTGTAGCAAGAAGCAGAACTCAGTCTCTACTTCTACTGCTGAAGCTGAGTATATTGCTGCTGGAAGCTGCTGTGGGCAGATTCTGTGGATGCAGAGCTTGAAGACTATGGACTTGTATATAGGAAGACTCCTATTCTGTGTGATAATACAAGTGCCATAGCTATCTCCAACAATCCAGTATTTCATTCCAGAACAAAGCATATAGAGGTCACACATCACTTCATAAGGGATCACATCCAGAAAGGTAATGTGGAGGTAAGTCTCATTTCCACATATGAACAGCTTGCAGACATTTTCACCAAGCCTCTTGATGAAAACAAGTTTAATTATCTTGTCAGCAAGCTGGGCATGTTAAATAAAAGTGACTAGGTGTCATAAATGTTCTAAGATTGTATATGTCTCACAGTGCCCAAGTTTCTTAGAACAGCTTAAGGCAGAACAGGCTATGAATGTTCTACACTTAGCCAGTTTCTGAAAACTTGAACAGCTTGAGCGTATAACAGGTTTGACAATATTAGCTTTCATTTCAAACCTGGTCTGATGATCAAACCTTCAACCTGCTCACTCTCTCAATCTTTCATACAAGACATTGTCTTGTAACCTGATCAGCTATTGAACAAAATCTGTTCTCACATAGCTAAACAGGTTGAATGAACAGTCTGAAGAATGAACAGCTTGTGATGACTCTGCTCATCACAGGTTTGACCAACAGCTTAGAACATCAGTTTTAATTACCTTTCTTCACAATTAAGTTACTTAAATTTTATTTTTATTTAACTTAATTACTGCGGATAATGTGTGTTTACGTGTGATAGTGATTAAAAAAGGCTCAAGTGGTCTGCCAACCGTTCTGACATGGACAACTGTTCCGTTTTCCGTTAACGAACATTTCAAATCAACCGCCCAAACTTTTGTCTCTCATACCCACTCACATTCAAACCCTATAAATACCCCCTACTGTTTCATCTTTGTCTTCCTTACTACTTCCATAACTTCCAAAGAACCCTAAAACTCGACTAAGTGTCCTGTGCTACTACTTTCACCACTTCCCAAATGGCTCACTGAAACAACCCCTTTCTTCCAGTTTTTGTTGGTAACGATGTGCAAAAACACTCGTCTGTTACCACAATGCTGACTTTGAAACCTACCAACTACCTTGCAAACCTAACTATCCCAAAGAACTATGTGGGAAAAGGATATGATGACATGGTGGAGATTCTGAAGGTTGACCCCTTGAACTACGCAATGACTGCATCTCCT
This sequence comes from Centrapalus pauciflorus, assembly GCA_020465985.1. NCBI lineage: Eukaryota > Viridiplantae > Streptophyta > Magnoliopsida > Asterales > Asteraceae > Centrapalus > Centrapalus pauciflorus. The sequence continues at coordinate 138,172 of JAANYP010005947.1, forward strand.
GGTGTCCTGTACCAGGAGATGGTTTCTGAATTTTGGTACACCTGCTCTTATAATCCTTCTACCAAAATCATTAGGGGAACCATACTCAATGGGACTCAGACCATTGAGATCACTACTCTTCTGATAAGGGAAGATCTTCATCTCCCTATGGCTGAAACCTATGATCAGCCACAACCTGAAGATGAACAGATGAAAAATCTGCTACACTTCTGTGGTGTAGCAGAACCCAAAGTTGGAGCTACTCTGTTTAGGAAGGATTTGTCTCCAACCTACAGTTTCCTATTTGCCTCAGTGGTCATGTGCTTCAGCAGTAAAGTTGTTTCATTCGACCAACTCAGCCGTGATGAGATTCCAATAGTCCTATAGCTTTTGGATGGGACTACAATCAACATGGCAAGATCGATTTTCATGAACCTGAGAAACCTGGTGCAGCAGCAAACACGTCCAGCTGATGTTCGATATCCCAGGTTTTTAAGTCTTATTTTCAAGCATATATGTGGTGAACAACTATATAACTCTCAGCCTCTACTTCGTACTGTTGCATTCCCTTTGATAGGGAATAGAGTTTTCTATACTCCTGTTTTCCCAAACGAACCTCCTCTGTCCACACCAATGAGGAGGTTGCTAGGATTGGTGGAAGGACCCTCTGCTGTGAGGGTGGATCCAAAGACTGCTCCCAAGGGAAAATCGAAATCTAGGGTCAAATTTGTTAAAAGGACCCTGGAAACGACTGAAGCTGAGCCTGTCCGCAAGAAGGCTAAAATAGTCAAGTCAAAGTCTGCCCCATCAGCCTCTGTGGCTGAGGGGGAGCAGACTTCTCACCCTGGTTCATTTGTTGAACCTGAAGCCTCTGTGGCTGGTGCCTTTGTGGCACCTGAGACTATGGAACAGGCCAACCCAAATGTTTCTGACCCAGTCTCAAAACCTGTCCAAACAGAACCCCTCATCTCCTCTTGACAACATCCATCATCCACCTCATCTCTCAAATCATACCAACGCAAATCCATTGCCAGAAAGAAACCAACAGCCCAAACCAGCACCTCTGTTCCCTCTCAACAGGGATCAGTTGAAAAAGAAGCACACCCTGCTGCCTCTCTTATTTTGGGAGAAGGTTCAGCACATTTGGAGCAGACTTCACTCCAACAAGAGTCCACCCAGAGTCAGCCTAGGCCCTCTGGTTCCTCCCAACATGAACCAGTTGTACAAAAAGAGACTACCACATCAACTATTCCAGCCTCCCAACTGGCTAAGAATATTGAAAGACAGGAGTTCACTCCACTCCATACTGCGTCCACACAGTCTCCTCCCCATACTTCTTCACACCCTGAGTCTGCACGAGGTGTCAAAGCTGCTGGATTAGACCATCCAGTAGATCAGCCTCCAACTTCTGCTCCTCATGATACAACTGTTCTACACCAAACAGTTTCTGAAGGACCAATAACCCAAGCTGATGAACTTCAGGGAACATACCATCCCTCTGGTGAGGCTGCTCCTCATATGCAAACTCCATCAGTAGGTTTCACCACTGCTGATGTTGAAATGCACATTCTATCTCCCAATGATGAGGTACCTTTAAACCAAGGTGCTGCAGAGGGAACAACCCCTGTCCTTAATGAAGGTGTTGCAACACAAGCAGCTTCTAAAATGCTACCATCCTCTGCCCCTTCTCCTGATGAAGCAGCTACAGCCACTGCTGAAGGACCTATCGACCCTTCCAATCTGGGCGACATTACTTTTGCCCAGGCTATGGAGCTTCTGTCCAGAGTCACCCTTACCTCTCCATCACATCCCCAAACACCTGCCTCATCATCATCATCTCATTCATCCCCGTCTACTCAATCCAAACAGTCTACCCATACTCCTCCTTCCCCCAAAGATCTTCCTTTGAAGGATCAGCTCTCCTTGCTAACTCTGTGTCTGCCCAGCTACAGGGGTTCTTTGATCTATTCAAGAATTCCTTTCCATCCACTCCCCAAGCTGACCACTCCTCACAGCTGCTTGCACTTACTACACAGCTGCAATATATCTCCACTTCCCTCTCCTCAATTCTTTCACACCAAAAGCCATATCCCAACAGCTGTCCACTCTCGTCACTACTTGCACTACTACCCTTCCTGCCACACTGGCCAGCCTAAACAGTCTAATAGTCTCTCTATCAAATTATGTGTCAGCAAACCTTGATGATGTGCAGGACTCTCTTGAGTTACATCTTGCGCAGCTTCAAAGTTTCCTATTCACAGCTTCTAATAGAGAAAATCTTATTAAGCTGACCTCTATTGCTGATTCACAATCATCCTCTATTCAAACCTGTCTTTCCCAACTAGCAGAGGTGAAGGACAATCTGGCTTTCTTAGTGCATAGCCTGGTTGGCCCCAAGCCTGCTGCCAAAACTGCTGCCAAGCCTGCTGAATTCGTTTCTTCAGGCAGACCAGTTGTTGAAGGTGCTGTCCCATCTTCTTCAAAGGGGGAGAAGTTGTCTGCCTCGAAGACTAAGTCTAAGGGGGAGAAAACCTCTTCTCCTAAGGATAAATCAGCATCTACTGGTCCACCAGCAGGTGCATCTGTAACAGGTCCAAGTCCAGTTGAAGGTGCCTCTCATCAAAACTGAAACTGCTCAGCCTACTCAGGCTGGATCTCTAAACCCTGCACAATCTAAAGGGGAGGAACCCATTCCTGAGGACAGACCATGCGGCAAAAGGAGGCATCTAATGCTGGAAGAAGAAGAAGAAGAGGAAGATATTCCTGAAGTTGCTCCCATTAAAACAGCTAAAGGAAAAGAAAAGGCAATTGTTGACCCTGATCACCAGAAAGCAGCAGAGCTGAAGTTTGACAGAGCAAGGGCTAAGGAAATGGGTCTTCCCATGGAAAAGAATTATGAGTTCAGAGATGAACAACTCAAAGCCCTGGAAAAACTAAGAAAAGAGGAAGCCTCTACCAAAGCTGCCAGATCCTTTGCACTCAAAGAGGCAAGCAAAATCAAAATGCCTTCTTTAGAGGTGCAAAGGAAACTGCTTGATGCTGCTAAGAAGTCAGTAACTGAAAAGGAAGGTGGTAAGGAAAAGGATTCTCCGGTCTCTGTGACCAAGTCAAAACAAGCATCCTCTGCAAGAGCCCAGTTCCATTTTGACAACTTGGCAAGGAAGAAGTTCTTTGATGTTGCTGATAGAAGACTAGCCAAGGAATCTATTGTCAAAGCTGTCCCCATATCAAGAAAAGGCAAACAGTGGAAATTGCAAATAACCAGGATGGGTGCAACAGGCCCAGAACTGGAAACTTATGACTACACTGATGTTACACAAATGGGGTACAGGGAATGGGTTGAGTTGGCAGTTTCCCTGAGCCAGTCTAAGTCTGAAACGGCCAAGACTATCAGGGCATATGTCAAGAAGCTGATGGAGAGAGTGAAAGACCTTGGGCTGATCTCAGAAGAACAATCTCAGGGTGTCTCTGTGGCTTACCCCAAAATAAAGGCCAAGAGGAATAGAAAGGATTCAGAGCTTGAGGAACTCCTGATCTTAATTGAACAAGGTGACTATGCAGTAGAGATCAAAGGAGTTTACTACAGCCTGCCCAAAGGAGTAGAATTTGAAGAAGGCAAGCTGATTGAGGAACCTGAGTTGGGGGCATTTTTTGTAGATCCCCTGACAAAGAAGAGGTGCTTTCAGAGAGCATCAGACCTACACAAAGTTGGTCTCAAGCAGCTTGTAGCATTCAGACTTGCAAACTCCTTTAGGCAATCCAGTAAGTGGAGAGCAGCCATCTGGGATCAGCTCAGAGGCTTCTATGAAAGAGGGGAGCTTCAACATCCCAATTTTATGTTCCTCAGAGTTGAAATACAAGACTTGGAGGAAACCAGGGATGAGCTGGAAAGAATGTTTGAGGAAGGATTGCCATCACCAATGTCATGAAGTCCACCTGCTGTCTGAGTAGGTAAAGAATGGAAATTGTCCATCTGTTTGACAGGCTTGCCATTATCTGCTCCCAACATCAACAGTCCAAATTGTTGAACTTTCTTGTACATTAGTTGTACTTTGTTACATAAGTCGTAACTTTTATTTTTACATCAGTTGTAATATACAATAGTACATTAGTTGTACTTTTGTAAAAACATATGTTGTTTGTGTAATCAAAAATCAGTATATCTATAATATGATCTTTTACTTTACTTGAATGTTGTAATTTCATTTCAGCAAAATGTATTGTAAAAATGTATAGTGATTATTGATTAAATCAGCTTAGACTGATTGTTGCAAATAGGGGGAGATTGTTAGGCACAAAAAGGCCTCAATCAAACCTACTCTACATCTTAGGGGGAGATTTTTAATCAAACCTGTTTGATGCACTTGAAGGTATAATTTAAGGCCTGTTTATGCCTTAGTGAAACCTGAAAAGTGATTTGCAACATCAGCAAAAGTTGTTTACCCTGTTGCATTCGTTGCAACAAAGGCAGATTGTCCAAGCTGTTCTGTCTGGTGAACAGGCTGGACAAACACTGTCTACGCTGCTCTGTTGAGCAGCTTGGGCAGATTCTAAGGGGGTGTTTGATAGCCACTTATCAGGCTCTTATCAGAGGTAACCTCTTATTCGGTAAGAGGAAATACTGATAAGTGCGTTTGATATGCAGAAGACATAAGAGTCAAAATTCTATTATCATGTCTTATCAGGATAAGACTTCGATATGCTTCTTATCACCACTTATCACACCAAAAAAAAATACACGTCTCTCCCACCCCACCCTTACCTTTACCCCATACCTTACCTCACCCACCCTACCCTACCCTACGCTATCCAAAACCCCCTACCCCTACCCTACCCTACCCCATCCCACCCCACCCTCAACATACCCTACCCTCAACCACCTAATCTCACCATACCCTAACTACCCTTAACTTACTTATACCACCCCATCCCCATCTCCACCCTTAACCCTACCCACCCCACTCCCATAGTTACCCTATCCCACTCTACCCCAACCCTACACTAACCCATCAAACCTACCCACCCCACCTCACCCCTCCTTATCCCACCCCACCCTACCCCTATCTCTTCCCACCCTTACCCCTCAAACCTACCCACCTCACCCCTACCCTACCACTCAAATCTACCCATCCCCGCCCACCTTACCCCTCAACCTACCCACCCTACCCCTACATCATTACCCTACCTTATTTACCCCACCCCACCCTCAACCTACCCCACCCCTACCCTACCTCTTACCATATTATAACGAGAAATATTCCAACACTTTTTGATAGAATTTATTATTTTCAGTAACATATCTATATAACTTATAAACTTAAGTTATTTGGAAGTTAACAAACGTAACCTTATAATTAAACTTGACTATAACTTATAAACTTTAATTGTTATTTGATTCTTGAAAGCATGTTAGTTATATGTTTATTGAATGCACTTATGTTACTTGATTATAACTTATAAACTAGAATTGGTTTCTTACTTAAACCTTGTTAATGTTATTTGAATGATATTAAATGTTTACATAGATCACTCTGATCAATGATATTATTCTTACTTGATATTTGACTTTAATCAATGATATCTGTTTGGTTATGGGAATTAATATGTAAAATTAATAAAAATAACAGAATCAGATAATTTATAAAACAAACAGACTTATTGAATTCTCTTATCAGATCTTAGTATCTTATCAGGACCACCTCTCATCAATCAGAAGTGGAATCAAACATCAGACAAATAACCTCTTATGCAATCAAACAGCACCTAAGTGTTCTGTTCTTTGTGAACAGAACCTGTTCTTTGTGAACAGGCTAAACACTTTATGGAATATGTTTCCAAGTCCTCATGTATTGTTTTTGGCTAAAAGATCAGTTTACAAGTCGAAGACAAAGTGGAAAACAGAAACTGCACAGCCTGCCTACGCTGTTCTGTTACATGAAGACAAACGGATATCTGAAAAGGGTGACAGATCTTTTCTTATATCAAAATGGCCTTAGCAAAAGGAGAAAGATGCAAAGTTGACATTCCTCTTTTGGAAAAAGCCTTATGAAACAGTGACAAAAAGAAAAAGACAAAGATTCTGCCACATGAAGACAAATCTGCTTTATCAGAATGTGCAGAAAAGGTGCCTTGTCTTTTTGGAAAGACATCCCACTATCTCATCTGTCCAATGAAGAAGCTTCACTGAGATTCTTAGTGAGAGTATAAAAGGAAGCTTCTAAGGATTGTGAGATATCAAGAGTGTGAAATCAGATCGTGCATTAAAGTGTATTTTTCATGCATGCAAGTTTGCTTGAATATAACAGTACGTGTGTCTATGCTGTTTATACTCAAGTTGTCCATCTATGTCTTGTAAAAACAGTGAGTGCATCTAAGTGAGTGTAGTCATTGTATCTAGTCTGAGTGTGTCTTAGATTAGTTGAACAACTGTTGTATCTGTCATCTTAGCTTGAACCTTTCCGTTGTCAAGCTTGTTTGTAATTAACACTTGTTGATAATATACACAAACATTGAGAAAAGAGTGTTGAGTTTTAAATTGCTATATTCACCCCCCCCCTTTACAGCTTAGAACAATACACTAGGGAAACCTTTTGGGACCTACATGCACGTTCTTAGCTAAAGAAGATGATGAGGCTTGGGAATTACTGAATCAACTCAGTAAAGGTCTCAAAGTTCAAGCCGGTTATGAAAATAACGTCGGAGTTCAGGTGACGGGTATAGGCGATGCCTGGAAACTTGAAATAAAAAGTGAAATTTCAGAACTCGGAAAGAAGATAGATTAACTGATAAAGGGTTTGAGCCAAAACTCCGTTGCATCAGTTAATTGCGTAAGATGCAAAGATCCATCACATCATTCTTAAGCATGTCCTCAAGTGCAACCCACTATGGAATATGCTAACGAAGTATATGGTTTTAGAGCTCATCGGGAGAGGGATAACCCATTTTTGGAAACCTACAATCCGGGATGGAGAAATCATCCTAATTTTCAATGGAAAAATGATCAGCCTACCGATCATCAGTCTAAGCCAATGTATGAACCACCACCACGAAGAGAATATCAATATGGTTCAACTCCTGCTGCTAAGGATGAGCGATATTACAATTCGAACCAACGTGATCAACCTCACTTTCACGTGGAGACGAATACGAGTTCTTCACAATTTTCAGAGTTCACGAAATTCATGAAGCAACAATCGGCTTTTAACGAGATGCTGAGTTGACAAATGGGTCAGGTAGCCGAATCGCTCACAAGGAAAGAGGAGGGAAAGCTTCCGAGTAATACAGTTCTAAACCCTTCGCACGCACATGGAAAAGAGAAGAAGCATGAGGTTAATGAAGTATCCAAGGTGACTACCTTGAGAAGTGGTAGAAAAGTGGATAATAAGATCGAAATGCCAAAGAACAAGAGGTAGAAGAAGACAGCGACACTGAGGTCGTGTATGATGAGACGGAGGATCCTAAAAAGAAGGAAGGTTCCAAGAAGGTTACTTTCAAGGAACCAATTAAGGCAGATATCCCAACTCCCAAAGTTGGGAAGGCGGTTAAGGAGTAGGACACCACAGTTCCTCCTCCTTACCCCGCTGCTCTAGAAAATCCAAAATCATCTTCGAATGGTAAGAGAGGTCCACAACCCGAGGATTTGAGGGATTTATTCAATCAAGTCAAGATCAATATCCCATTGGTCAAGGCTATTCATCAAATACCCTCTTATGCCAAATTTCTAAAAGATCTCTGCACACAGAAAAGAAAGTTCAAGGTCTCTCATCTCAAGAGATCAACTTAACTGAGCAAGTGAGTGCAGTGATCCCTAATTCCTTGCCACTAAAGTTGAAAGATCCTGGATCACCTTTGATTCCAGTGACAAATGGCAATGTGCAAATAAAAAAGGCATTACTCGACCTTGGAGCCAGTGTAAACATTTTGCCTGGAAATTTGTTTGACAAGCATGATCTGGGCCAGTTACAAACCACCGATATTATTCTGCAACTGGCAGATCGGTCAACAAAATATCCAAGGGGTATCTTATCAGATGTTATATTAAAAGTAGAAGATTTACTATCCGGTTGACTTCTTAGTCTTAGATACAGAGAGTTCTTTTGGAGTCCAGCCATCCATTATCTTAGTTAGACCGTTTTTAGCTACGATCAATGCTCAAATCAATTTTAAAACGGGGGCTGTATGGAAATCGTAAGTTGCGATTAAATGTGTTCAATGCTTCCACCACTACTTCAATTGATTATAGAATGTTACATGATAGATGCGGTGGATGAGCTTTGGCAGCACGATTCATTAATCAATGTCAAGGACACCACTAAATTATTCTTTTATGAGCACGACACTACTAAGATGAACTCTGATAAATGCAATGAGCTTGAGGCAATCATAGATCCCACGCTAGAACCTAAAAAAACCACCGTGGACCCATAAGACTGAAAATCTACAAGCTGATATGTCTCAATCTGCAAGGCCTTCAATAGAATAACCACCTGTTCTAGAGTTGAAAGCCTTGCCTGTTTATCTGAAGAATGCTTTCTTAGGTCAGAATGACACTCTATCAGTCATTATTTCATCAGATCTGACCAAGGCACAAGAAAAAGCTTTACTGCAAATGTTAGTAAAATATAAAGAGGAAGTAGGTTAGACTGAGAATGTTATTGCCAACCACCTATCTAGGATTTCTTCCATTAGACTTAACTGATGACATCAGGGACTCCTCTGATGAACAATTATTATCAATTTTCAAAATACCATGGTTTCCATTAGACACAGGTTAAATGGGCCACCAATAGTATGCTAGTCTATGAACTATATAGGTTAGACGATCCCAAACATACTTAGACTAGTATAGGAGCAGTACGTCTGGCTGAAGACGTAAAACTTAGCACTTCCTGGGAGGCAACCCAGAGAAATTTATGGGTGTGTTTCTGGAAACCCTCACGAGACAACACTCGTCCACTCGGGATACCGAGGGGTTTCACGGCTCGTTGCATGTGCTCTGTGCAATCATGATTCCCTAGGAAAAGGTAGATTGTTTTAATTATTTATTTGTTTTAGTCTAATTGCTTTAGTGTCACCAACTAAGTTGGGGAGGATTTCTAATCCAATTTTAGTTGTTTATAGATTTAAGAGTAGTTTTATTTAGTATCATTTATCCCAAATAAGCAAAGAATTTTATTAGGAATGTGATTGTGTTCATTGTCTGCTCATTATAAGTGTGTTTATGTGACGAGGACGTCACAATGGTCTAAGTTGGGGAGGGTAGGTTCTATGAAATGTTTAATATGATCTAATGAGCCCCCACAAAAAAAGTATTAGACAGAAATTTGACCACCTGGGCAGAGAACTATGACATATCATGTACAGCAGAACTGAGCATATTGAGAGGGGGTTCGACATCATGAGAATTTCCAGACTGATAGTTTTTCATTTATATCTTTGGTCCTCTTTCTCGTTCCTAGTGATCAGGTACCATCGTTCCTTGCTCTTCACATTTTTCATATTTAAATTTGCTTGGTTGGGTTAGAATTTTATTTTTTAGAGTTGAGTGTGTTTGATTTTATTTGTCGAGTCCTGCTAAATGTGAATGCTTAGTGTCAATGCAGTCTTTTGAATTTCCCTTTAGTTCTTGCTTGCCGATCAGGCCGTGGAAAATGATGATACATAGAAAATTGTACCCAAAATTAGTTAGTGTTAGTTTGGAATTCTAGAATTATGTTAAAAGTCATGATAATAATTAACATTTTAATGTAAGTTGAGTTCAAGTAAGTTAACGTACATTTGTGCTTAGATGAAAATAATGTGTCAAAAGATTTTGGAAAACTCATGCAATAAGGGGGAGAGCTTAATCATGTTTTTAGCCTAAAAAGATTCTTGTGTAGCCTAGTTGGTTCGGGAAATTAAGTCCTATGGGGTACCATTCATGCCTAATCCCCTAAAGTCATCTGGTTTGGGAGCGGTTGACCCAATCCTGTTACATGGACCAACTAGAAAAGCTATGATAAAAACTCGAGTAAAAATAAAAATATATATATAAGCATGGTAATCAAAAGTAATATTTGTCGTATACACGCATAGAGAGAAAAGATGGTCAAAAGACCCACATGTTTTAAGCTTGTAACCTTGAGCTAAAAGGGTAATTTCCAACAGTGAGATACATTATAATTACATAGAGAAAATGTGTTTTAAATGAAAATGTTCCTTAATTTACATTCAAAATTTTAATGCACTATTGTGAAGGCTGACTTAACCTAGACTTGCTGAACACACTGCTAATACAATCGGTACATAGTTAGTTTTGATTCTAAGGCTTGCTCGGGGACGATCAAGAGTTAAGATGGGGAGGTTTGATAAGACTGTATTATTTTGTGTTTTCAATAGTTTTAGAGGCTCATATATGCACATATACTTCATAACTATCATACTTTTACATCATATTTGTGTTTCAGAGACCGGAAGTCATTTCAAAGCACCGCGAGAAAAATCAGTGTACCTCGGGCACAGGGGGGTGCAGGCCTGCGCCTGGCCTGCGCTGGGTCGGTGCAAAAACGCGTCTTTCAGCCTTGGAAACCCTAAAATCGACTCCTCTATAAATAGATGTCGATGGCAGCCATTGAGGGAGGTCCCGAAATTGCTAAAAAGAGTGTTGAAACCCTGCCGGAGTGGATTCGCAATACAAGTACGAAGACGGTGATTCGCAAGTTCATAAGATGTCTCAGATCTACACCATTGAAGAGCATACGATGAGCGGCTAATCAATTTAGCCGTTTGCGGAGGATCTATGGTGAAGTTTACTTTACTTGAACTTCTATATGTTTTGATGTATTCGTATTGATTGAAATATTTTATGTGTATTCAAATGATAAGCATTCAGTTATGATTATGATTGTATGTTTTGATTGGTAAAAGCAAGATAGTTCATAGTGGTATTATTATTTGTGTCGAGTCCATTAGCTTAGGGATTAAGACAAGTAATGAATATTGCATGCGTTATGCCGAGAGTTATTGGTTAAAACATGTATGAGTAATTTAACCACGCAATTAATTATGTCTATATGATTGTTGCATGAAATTCGAGTAGGTAATACTGTTAGGCACAAAAAGGCCTCAGTCAAACCTGTTGTACATCTGAGGGGGAGATTTTTAATTAAACCTGCTGATGCACTTGAAGGTTGAATTTAAGGCCTGTTATATGCCTTATTGAAACCTGAAAGTGATTTGCAATATTAGCCTAAAGCTGTTTACCATGTTGCATTTGTTGCAACAAAGGCAGTTTGTCCAAGCTGTTCAGTCTGCTGAACAGGCTGGACACGAACTGTCTACACTGCTCTATTCTGTGGAGCAGCTTGGACAGTTTACAAGTGTTCTGTTCTTAGGGAACAGAACCTGTTCTTTGTGAAGAGGTTAAATGCTTCATTGGAATATGTTTCCAAGTCCTCATGTATTGTTTTTTGCTACAAGATCAGTTTAGAAGTCGAAGACAAAGTGGAAAACAGAATTGCACAACCTGCCCACGCTGTTCTGCTACATGAAGACAAACGGATATTTGAAAAAGGGTGACAGACCTTTTCTTATATCAAAATGGCATTAGCAAAAGATGAAAGATGCAAAGTTGACATTCCTCTTTTGGTTAAAGCCTTATGCAACAGTGACAAAAAGGAAAAGACAAAGATTCTGCCATGTGAAGACAAAGATACTTTATCAGAACATGCAGAAAGGTGTTTTGTCCTTTTGGAACGACTCCCCACTGTCTCATCTGTCCAATGAGGAAGCTTCACTGAGATTCTCCTTTTGAGTATAAAAGGAAGCTTCTAAGGATTATGAGACATCAAGAGTGTGAAATCAGAAAGTGCATTGAAGTGTGTTATTCCATGCATGCAAGTATGCTTATATAAAACAGTATAATGTGTCTAAGCTGCTATTGTATAAGCAGTCCATCTAAGTCTTGTAAAAACAGTGAGTGCACCTAAGTGAGTGTAGTCTTTGTTTCTAGTCTGAGTGTGTCTTAGATTAGTTGAACAACTGTTGTATCTGTCATCTCAGCTTGAACCCTTCCGCATTCAAGCTTGTTTGTAATTAACACTTGTTAATAATATACACAAACATTGAGAAAAAGATTGTTAAGTTTTTAAATAGTTGTATTCACCCCCCTCTACAGCTTAGAACTTATCACGTGGGTAACCTTTCGGGACCTACAACTGGTATCAGAGCGGTTAGAGTGTGTGTCAACTCTAGATCTCTCATTCTCCCTACGTTTCCATGGACAACAGTGCTGCAAGTTCCTCGTACTATGACAACGGGTCAATGGAAAAACCCCCAAAATTCAATCATCAGAGCTTCTCTGGCTGGAAGTGCAGAATGATGCTCTATTTAGAGAATTTGGATGTACAACTTCTAGAGATAGTAATCGAAGGTCCCTATGTGCCAACTTCTGTTACTACCATAACTCCTGCGGTTGAAGGAGCAGCTCCTGAAATCAGAACCTTTGAAAAGGCCAAAGCTCAATGGTCTGATGAAGACAAAAGACTAGTTCCTCTGGATGCAAAAGCCAGGAATAACCTGGTTATCTCTCTGCCTGATGATGTGTTCAAACAGGTTGAGAAGATGAAAACTGCAAAGGAAATGTGGGATACTTTGTGTACCGTCTATGATGGACCCACAATCACACTGGACAACAGGATTAACAATCTTGTTAGACAGTATGAACTCTTCTTTGCAAAACCAAAGGAGACTCTCACAGAAACCTACACCAGGTTTACTGTTCTTGTTAATGATCTCAAAGCTGTTGGGATCACAAAGGACAGCCTGACCCTGGTGAACAAGTTCTTGGACATCTTACCTGAAGAGTGGAACTACTTTTCTACCATCTTGAGAAATTTAGGTACCATCAAAGGTATGGATCTTGTAAACTTATATGGATCCTTACTAAATGATGAGCAGTCAAGGCAGCAGAAGAGAAATGCCTTGCAAATGTCCAAGAGAGGTGCTGCCTTTGTTGCCAGCGTGAGACAACCTGTTGGACAGGTATATGATGTGTTCACATATCCTGACCAACAGGCTGATGATGAAAAAGAGGAAATGTCTGATGAGGAAGACAATGCAGATCTTGTTGAGCTTGATGATGAGAAGATGATAGCAATGGTTGTCAAAAGGGTCAACAAGAAAAGGTTTGGAAGAAATATGTTGCAGGGGAACTCAAATGCTGTCAAGAAGAAGGCATTTGATAAATCTAAAGTTGCATGCTTCAAATGTGGCAAAACTGGCCATATAGCTGCTGACTGTGTGTCAAAAGCTGTTGGACAGTCTTCCAAACCATACAAGACTAACAGGGACGATGGCTATAGGGTTAAGTACCATATGGCCATGGCAAAGCTGAAAAAGTTGGAAAACTCAGTGGCTTCCAACAAGCAAAAGGGACTGATGGCAGAGACATGTGACTGGGAGGAGTCTGATTCATCCTCTATTGAAGAAGACAACAATTGTCTGATGGCCAATACTGACGTCCCATCAACTAGCAACTTCAAACAAGACTTGGCCGAAGCTGAAGCCTTCAGCAGCTTGGAGAACTAGAACCCTACAATGATGTACAAGATACAAAATTTTATGGATTACAGTTCTGATGAAAAAGTGAAAATGTTTGAATATATGCTGGTTGATTTAAAAGCTGTTGTTGAGAAGCATAATGTTTTACTATCTGAAATCTCTAAGCTTATTGAAATTAAATCTGGTAAACTGGACAGTTTCCATAAGTTGGAAACTGAGCTTGATGAACTAAAACACATCAACTCCATTTTACTAGAAGAAAAGAGAGAAACAGATGTAAAACATGCTAAGCTTCAAAAGATAGTTGACTCTTGGTGCCAATATGCACAAAAAGTCAGCCATTGCATAAGTCAGCAGATCCCTGCACAAAATCTAAGCCTATCTTGGAGGGGATCTTGACATAGCAGCTTCCATTGTTGAGATCAATAATCTGAAAGATGACTTATCCACTCTTGGTGAGCTTCCCAGCACTTTCATCCAAAAAGTTAATGGGAAGCTGGTCTCAACAAACAGGTTTGTCAGGCCTCAAAATACTGACAGCTTGTGTGAAAAAGCTGATAATGGAATGTGTTCTCCATCAAATCAGCCTGCTAAGTGCTCTGCTGATTCACACAAGCAAAAGAAGGGTAAACATGTTCAAACTACAGCAGTGGACACTAAACCTGTTGACAAAACAGGATATGGGTCCAAAGCTGATGGTAAGAGACATGTAAATCCTTTTGATGCAAAACATTTTGAAAATAAGTTTTCAAAAGGTAAGCAGCCTGCCTTCAACAAGGGTAAGTCTCATGTTGAAAGCAAATCTGTTGTGGTTTCAAATAAGTTTTCAAATCATAGTGGAAAACTGGTTATAAATGAAAATAAGTCTTTCAAAACCAAAAACAGTGATTATGTTGATAGGCAGCATCAATCACATCTCAGTAAGGGCAAAGGCAAAGCCATTGCTCAGCCTGAGAAATCTGGGAATAAGTTTCCCAAACCTGTGGAAGGTCAAAAACCAATTAAGCTTCCTATTTTTGACATCTGTCCTCCTAAAAAGAGGAAAGAAGAAACAGGCAAAGCTGTTGCTATTGTGCCTTCCACCCAAACTGTTGATTTATCGAAAAATAGTAATAAGTTTGCTAAACCTGCTGATAAAATCAACAGAAATAACTCAGAATGTGTTTCTGAAAGCTCTTCTTCCAAAAAGGCTAAAAAGAGAAAATGCTATAAATGTGGGAAGAAGACACATGGCCAAAGACTGTCCTGAAACTGAGGACATGAGGCCTGTGGACTCTGCTAGTTCCATCATTGCTAAAACAAGCAGTGTTGGAAGTAACTTAGTCAATGAGAGTGGTGTCCAAACTGATACCATTCAAATAGGAAATATTAATGTGGATATCTCTAGCCCATCAACACATGTTGATGAAGTAGGAGAACTCATCTCTGTGATGAGTTCCCCTAAAAGTAACTAATATTTTCCTATGACATTCTACAGGACAAACAACCATCCCAGGTTTGGTACTTGGACAGTGGCTGCTCAGGGCACATGACAGGATGCAAGGACCTACTGAATGATCTCAGGCCTGAAAAAGGGCCAAAGTCACATTCGGTGACAATGTACAGGGATCCACTGAGGGATATTGAACTCTTAAAGCTGGTGCTGCAGTGTTCAAAAGAGTAGCCTATGTGGTTGGGCTGAAACATAACCTTGTTAGCATAAGTCAACTGTGTGATGCTGGCTACAAGGTTAACTTTAATGAACACCTGGGTTACATATTGGATCCCCAAGGCAAAATTGTGTTGTATGCTCAACGAAAGAAAGGTGTACATGTTGTGGACATGAAATATGTTGATCCCACAACTGAAACCTGCTTTCTCACAAGAACTAATGCAGACCTAAACTGGTTATGGCACAAAAGGCTGTAACACCTGAACTTCAAGAATATCTACAAACTCTGTAAGAAAGAGTTGGTAACAGGTTTGCCTTCTATGACCTTTGTTAAGGATAGACTCTGCATAGCTTGTGAGAAAGGCAAGCAGAGGAAATCATCTTTTAAATCCAAGCATAATTTTTCTATTGATACTCCTCTCTTCTTAATCCACATGGACTTGTTTGGACCAGTCAATGTCCTAATCTAGGAGGAAGAAGATACACTCTAGTAATGGTTGATGAGTTCTCTAGGTTTACATGGGTAATCTTCTTGAAGAGCAAAGGAGAGGCTGCTAGAGAAATCATTGGATTTGTCAAAAAGATGGAAATGTGAACTCTGCTCAATTGAAGCAGCTTAGAAGTGATCATGGTACTGAGTTCAGAAACAGTACTCTTGAAGACTTCTGTGAAGAAAAAGGGATCTCACAAAACTTTTCAGCAATAAGAACTCCACAACAAAATGGAGTTGCTGAAAGGAGAAATAGAACCCTTATTGATGCTGCTAGAACCATGTTGTGTGCATCTGGTTTACCTTCATCATTCTGGGCTGAAGCTGTCAACACTGCTTGCTTCACCCAAAACAGATCCTTAGTGGTGAAAAGGTTCAACAAAACCCCCTATGAGCTACTCAAAGGGAGGAGGCCAAATATTAGCTACTTCCATGTGTTTGGATGTCCCTGCTTCATTCTGAATCAAATGGATCAACTGGCAAAGTTTGAACCAAAAGCTAATGAAGGTGTGTTTGTTGGATACTCTGCTATCTCCAAAGCCTGCAGAGTGTACAACAACAAAAGAAAGGTGATAGATGAATCTATCAATGTCACCTTTGAAGAGTCCAGGAATGCCTCAACCAAAGCTGTTCCTGAATCAGTTTCAGAAGAATTCAACTTTGATGATCTAATGCATTCAAACAGTGAAGAGGACTCAAAAGCTTCCACTACACCTAGAGTGGAACCTGTTAACCATGATGGGCATGATGATGATTATCTTAATACACCCTGTGTGAATAAGTGTACTGACTTAATTACAACTTCATGTCCTGAACCAATCAATGCTAATTTTCCTGGACCCTCTACTGATATGTTGAACAATGCAGAGTCATGCTCAACAAGTGAACAAGCTCAAGACATCAGTATGTCTGAAAATCTTGAAAGCTGTTCAACAGGACCTGTTGAAGATGCAAACAACTCAGGAGAATCCTCTGAAAAATGATCCTAAGTGGATCATGCGTCACCCCAATGATCAAATAATTGGTGACATCAACAAAGGGTACAAACAAGATGGGACAGCTTAGGGAACTTCTGTATGTCTCTAGTTTCGTGTCTCTCATGGAGCCAAAGAAAGTGGTTGAAGCACTTAAAGATGCCAATTGGATCACAGACATGCAAGAAGAACTCAATCATTTTGAGAGAAACAAGGTATGGAAGCTGGTCCCTGCTCCTAAAGGTAAAACTATAATTGGCACCAAATGGGTTTACAGGAACAAGATGGATGAGCAAGGTCATGTCATTAGAAATAAGGCAAGACTTGATGCTCAGGGCTATAGACAGGAGGAAGGCATTGACTATGATGAAACATTTGCTCCTGTGGCCAGGCTAGAGGCAATTCGTTTGTTTCTAGCCTACGCTGCTCATAAGAGCATGAAGGTATTTCAAATGGGTGTGAAGAGTGCATTTTTGAATGGAAAGCTGCAAGAGGAAGTTTATGTCAAGCAGCCTCCAGGTTTTGAAAATGAACATCATCCAGGTTCTGTCTATAAGTTGGACAAAGCTCTCTATGGTCTAAAACAAGCCCCTAGAGCCTGGTATGACACTCTTACTGATTTCCTTATGAGCAATGGGTATTCCAGAGGTAAAGTGGATACCACACTGTTCATAAAGAAGGTGAAGTCTGATATTATGCTTGTTCAAATATATGTGGATGACATAATATTCGGTTCTACTAATGAGCAATTATGCAAGAATTTTTCATTACTCGTGAAATCAAAATATGAAATGAGTATATGGGGAGAACTTACTTTCTTTTTGGGATTACAGGTTAAACAAACCTCAAATGGAATTCTCATAAATCAAAGAAAGTATACTTTAGATCTATTGAAAAAGTTTAAATTTGATCAAAGTTCTCCTATTAAAACCCCAATGGCAACCAAAGTAAACTTGGATGCAGATGCCAGTGGAAAAGCTGTTTCAGTTACAGCTTACAGAGGCATGATTGGGAGCTTGATGTACTTAACTGCTAGTAGACCTGATATTATGTTTGCTACCTGTTTATGTGCTATGTTCCAAGTTGATCCAAAGGAATCACATCTAGCTGCTGTGAAAAGAATCTTCAGATACCTGAAGGGTACACCAGGTTTGGGTCTTTGGTATCCCAAAGACTCAAGCCTTGAACTAACAGGTTATTCAGATTCTGATTTTGCAGGTTGCAGGCTAGACAGGAAAAGCACAACAGGTGGATGTCAACTTCTTGGTGGTAAGTTGATAAGTTGGTGTAGCAAGAAGCAGAATTCAGTTTCTACTTCTACTGCTGAAGCTAAGTACATTGCTACTGGAAGCTGTTGTGGGCAGATTCTGTGGATGCAGCATCAGCTTGAAGACTATGGACTTGTATTTAGGAAAACTCCTATTCTGTGTGACAATACAAGTGCCATAGCTATCTCCAACAATCCAGTGTTTCACTCCAGAACAAAGCATATCGAAGTCAGACGTCATTTCATCAGGGATCACATTCAGAAAGGTAATGTGGAGGTAAGTTTTATTTCCACAGATGAACAGCTTGCAGACATTTTCACCCAAACCTCTTGATGAAAACAGATTTAATTATCTACTTAGCAAGCTGGGCATGTTAAACAAAAGTGACTAAGTGTCTAAAATGTTCTAAGTCATTATATGTCTCACACTGCTCAAGTTTCGCAGAACAGCTTAGACAGAACAGGCTATGCATGTTCTATACTTAGCCGTTTTCTGCAAAACTTGAACAGCTTGAGCATATAACAGGTTTGACAACAATAGCTTATATGTCAAGCCTGATCTGATGTTCAAACCTCCACCCTGCTCACTCCTTCAATCTGTCATACAAGACATTGTCTTGTAACCTGATCAGCTATTATACACAACCTGTTGTTACATAGCTGAACAGGTTGAAGGAACAGCTTGAAGAGTGAACAGCTTGTGATGACCCTGCTCATCACAGGTTTGACCATCAGCTTAGACCATCAGTTTTAATTACCTTTCTTCACAATTAAGTTACTTAAATTTCGTTCTTATTTAACTTAATTATTGCGGATAATATGTGTTTACGTGTGTTAGTGATTAAAAAGGGCTCAAGGGGTCTGACAAACGGTCTGACATGGACAACCGTTCCATTTTCCATTAACGACCTTTTCAAATCAACCGCCCAAATGTTTCTCTCTCACATCCACTCACATTCAAATCCTATAAATACCCCCTACTGTTTCATCTTTGTCTTCCTCACTACTTCCATAACCTCCTACGAACCCTAAAAATCGACTAAGTGTCCTGTGCTTCTGCTACTTTCACCACTTCCCAAAATGGCTCACCGAAACAACCCCTTTCTACCAGTGTTTGTGGGTGTTGATGTTCAGAAACATCCATCAGTCACCACAATGCTGACATTGAAACCTACCAATTACCTTGCTAACCTAACCATCCCCAAAAACTATGTGGGGAAAGGCTACGAAGATATGTGGAGTTTTTGAAAGTTCATCCGTTGAACTATGTCATGACTGCCACTCCTGGTGTCCTGTACCAGGAGATGGTGTATGAGTTCTGGTACACCTGTGCCTACAACCCAGACACCAAAGTCATCAAGGGCACTATACTCAATGGGACTCAGACCATTGAGATCAACATTCGTCTGATCAGGGAAGTTCTTCGACTCCCTGTGGCTGAAACATATGATCAGCCACAGTCTGAAGATGAACAGATGAAGAATCTGCTGCACTTCTGTGGTGTAGTAGAACCAAAAGTTGGAGCTACACTGTTCAGAAAGGATTTGTCTCCTACCTACAGCTTTTGTTTGCCTCAGTGGTTATGTGCTTAAGCAGCAAGGTTGGTTCCTTTGACCAACTCAGCCGTGATGATATTCATATAGTCCTACAGTTGGTGGATGGGACTACTATCAACATGGCACGATGGATTTTCATGAATCTGAGGAATCTGGTGCAGCAGGAGACACGTCCAGCTGCTGTTCGTTACCCCAGATTTCTGAGCCTCATTTTCAAGCACGTTTGTGGTGAGCATCTGTATAACTCTCAGCCTTTACTTCGTACTGCTGCATTTCCTGTTATAGGAAATAGAGTTTTCTATACTCCGGTTCTCCCAAATGAGCCTCCTCTCTCTACTCCAATGAGGAGGCTGCTAGGATTGATGGAAGGACCCTCTGCTGTGAGGGCGGATCTAGAAGCTGCTCCTGCTGGAAAATCCAAATCCAGGGTCAAGTTTGTTAAGAGGACCCTGGAAACGACTGAAGTTGGGCATGTCCATAAGAAGGCCAAAACAGCTAAGTCTAAGTCTGCACCCTCAGCCTCTATGGCTGAGGGGGAGCAGGCTTCTCACCCTGGTTCATTTGTTGAACCTGAGCCTCTGTGGTTGGTGCCTCTGTGGCACCTGAGACTATGGAACAGGACAACCCACCTGTTTCTGACCCAGTCTCCAAACCTGTCCAATCTGAACCTCTCACCTCTCCATAATCACCCTCCTCGTCTCTCAAATTATACAAAAGAAACTCCATCGCCAAAAAGAAATCCACCACCAAAACAACCCAAACTAGCCCCTCTGTTCCCTCTCAACAGGGTTCAGTTGAAAAAGAAGCTACCCTTGCTGCCTCTCCTATTTTGGGAGAAGGTTCAGCACAATTGGAGCCTGCTTCACTCCACCCTGTGTCAACCCCTAGTCAGCCTAGACCCTCTGGTTCCTCCCAACAGGAGCCAGTTCTACATATGGAGGCAGCCACATCAACTATTCCAGCCTCCCAACAGGCTGAGAATATTGAAAGACAGAAGTTCTCTCCACTCCATACTGAGTCCACACTGTCCCCACCTCATACTACCCTACCCCCTGAGTCTGCACGAGGTGCCCACACTGCTAGCTTAAACCAACCAGCAACTCAGCCTCAAACTTCTGTTCCTCATGATGCAGCTGTTCTACACCAAACAGCTGTTGAAGGACCAACCACTCAAGCTGATGAACCTCAGGGAACAGAACATCCCTTTGGTGAGGCTACTCCCATATTGCAAACTCCATCAGCAGGTTTCACCACTGCAGAGGGAACCACCACTGGCCTTAATGAAGGTGCTGCACAACAAGCAGTGTCTGAAAGGCTACCATCCTCTACCCACTCTCCTGATGATGCAGCTACAGCCACTGCTGAAGGACCAATTGATCCCTCCAAGCTGGGCAACATTACTTTTGCGTAGGCTATGGAGCTTCTTTCTAAAATACCCTCTCCTTCTACATCACATCCCCATACACTAGCCTCATCCTCTTCATCTCCATCTACCCACTCCAAACAATCAACCCATACACCTCCATCCCCTGAAGACCTGCCTTTGAAGGATCAGCTTTCCTTGCTGACCAACAAAGTTGGATCTTTAGAAACTTCAATGTCCTCTCTACCCTCTCTCATTTCAGACTCTGTGTCTGAACAACTTAAAGGATTCTTTGATATGTTCAAGAATTCCTTTCCATCCACTCATCAAACTGAAACCTCCTCTCATCTGCTTGCACTCACTGCACAGCTGCAAAGTGTCTCCACTTCCCTTTCTTCAATTCTTTCACACCAACAGGACTCTGTGTCCTCTTTGACAGCCACCTCTCAACAGCTGTCTACTCTCCTCACTACTTGCAATACTACACTTCCTACCACTTTGGCCAGCCTAAACACTCTCATTGTTTCTCTATCAAATTCTGTGTCAGCAAACCTTGCTGATGTGCAGGACTCTCTTGAGTTACATCTTGCACAGCTTCAAAGTTTGCTATTCACAGCTTCTGATAGAAAAATATTCTTAAGCTGGCCTCTTTTGCTGATTCCCAATCCTATTCTCTTCAAAGCTGTCTTTCCCAAATTGCAGAGGTGAAGGATAACCTGGCTTTCTTAGTGCATAGTCTGGTTGGTTCCAAGCCTGCTACCAAAACTGCTTCAAAGCCTGCTGAATTTGTTTCTTCAGGCAGACCGGTTGTTGAAGGTGCTAGTCCATCTCTTTCAAAGGGGGAGAAGTTGTGTTCCTCTAAGACTAAGTCTAATGGGGAGAAAACTTCTTCTCCTAAGGAGAAATCAGCACCTACTGGTCAAACAGTAGGTGCATCTGGAACAGGTACTAATCTAGCTGAGAGTGCCTCTCATCTACTTGAAGCTACTCAGCCTACTCAGGCTGAATCTCCAAACCCTGCACAGTCTAAGGGGGAGGAATTCATTTCTGAGGACAGGCCAAGCAGCAGAAGGAGGCACCTCATCTGGAGGAAGAAGCAGAACATATTCCTGAAGCTGTTACTACTACAACAGCTAAAGGCAAAGAAAAAGCAGTGGTTGATCCTGACCACCAGAAAGCAGCAGAGCTAAAATTTGATAAAGCCAGGGCTAAAGAAATGGGTGTTCCCCTTGAAAAATACTATGAGCTCAGAGATGAGCAGCTCAAAGCCCTGGAAATACTCAGAAAAGAAGAAGAATCTGCCATATCTCTTGCATTCAAAGAGGCAAGCAAAACCAAAACGCCTTCTTTGGATGTACAGAGAAAACTGCTGGAAGCTGCTAGAGAATCAGCTACTGAGAAGGATAGTGTACAGGAAAAGGGTGCTCTGGTCTCTGTGACCAAACAAAAGCAAGCATCCTCTGCAAGAGCCCAGTTCCATTTTGACAACCTGGAAAGGAAAAAGTTTCATGATGTTGCTGACAGAAGGCTTGCCAAGGAAGCAATTGTCAAAGTTGTCTCTATTTCAAGAAAAGGCAAACTGTGGAAGCTGCAAATAACCAGAATGGGTGCTACAGGCCCTGAACTGGAATCTTATGACTACATTGATGTTGCCTAAATGGGGTACAGGGAATGGGTTGAGCTGGCAGTTGCCCTGAGCCAGTCTAGGTCAGAAACGGCTAAGACTATCAGGGCATATGTTAAGAAGCTGATGGAGAGAGTGAAGGATCTTGGCCTGATCTCAAAAGAAGTAAGTGAGGGTGTCTCTGTGACATACCCCAAAATAAAGGCCAAGAGGACAAGAAAGGATTCTAAGCTGGAGGAACTCCTCTTCTTAATTGAACAGGGTGATTATGCTGTTGAGATTAAAGGAATTGACTACAGTCTGTCCAGTGGAGTTGAATTTGAAAACTGAAAAATTATTGAAGAACCTGAGTTAGGGGCATTTTTTGCTGATCCCTTAACACGGAAAAAGTGCTTTCAAAGAGCATCAGATCTCTACAAAGTGGATCTGAGACAGCTTGCAGCCTTCAGACTTGCAACTTCATTCAGGCAATCAGGCATGTGAATTCATATTTCTAGCAATTCATTCAATCTAAACATAAACATATGAACAATTAACAATCAAACACAATCTATTGAATGATTAAGAGAAAAATATTACATTAAGTTCTTGGCTATCTTGGACAGCAATCTTCTTCTCTCTCTAGATCTGTCCGATTTCTTTTCTATTCTGTCCGATCTATTTTTTATTCTTTCCGATCTATTTTTTATTCTTTCCGATCTATTCCAAAATAGAAATATTACTTCTATTTATATACACAATATAACTATTGTGTATTTACAATAAATTCCCCTGAACTATTACAAAATATTGTTTTCAACTCTATTTATAATTGTACCCAACAATCTCCCCCTTAGAGATGAAAACAATTTTTCATTTAAAGTACTCTGTTCAGGTTAATTCTTATCTTGAATCTTCTTCTTTTCTATGATCTCTGAATCTTCTTCTTTATTGTCTCACTCTGATCTTCACATCTCTTCTATTCTGATCTTCTCTTTTCTTGTAAGCACACTCCCCCTTGGATCATGAATAGCTTTTAAATCTCTTCCTTGATCAATTGTCTTGAGATGATGTAGTAATTGCCTTCAGTTGATTTCAAACTACTCAACAGTTGTTTCTGAAATTCAGCTTTTCTCCCCCTCATGATGATCATAAAAAATTATGAACATCATGCAAAAACTTCAGAAACATTAATTCAATGAAATTATAGTAGAAGAAATACAACAACAATTACAACTCAGAAATTATTACAAATTGATTTTCTCCCCTTAAACTGATATCTCTCCCCCTATACAAAACAAATTTATCTCACTCCCCCTCAAATTGATACATTTTCTTTACAAAACAAAGTCAAAGCTTTTCAACTTGACTTGAGGAAAATGAAACAAATTCATTTGTGAAATAACGAGTCCAGGTCCACATAGGATTCCTGTTTGCACAATAGACATAATCTATGTGACCTACTTTCAGCGCTGGCATGATGGTTACACTGGTAGGATTTCCAAATAGTCATCGTGAAAGAATCACTCATATTTGTTCCGGCTTAGTCACTTTGGACTAGCAGTTTATAGTCACGCAGACTGTTAGACTCGATGTGTCCTAAAAGTGTATATAATTAGCTCTAGACACAATGTGCATCAAATGAAGTTGGAGACCGGAGCAACTGTCTTCCTTGTTTCAATATCAATAATATCCAAATGATATATCGATAGAAATGTGCTATATCTCCGTGATTATTGAAACAGAAATCTTTTGAGAGATAATTGAGTAGCTGGTGGGGTTAAGTGCATGCGTCACTGGGTCCATGACGTCTTTTTCAATATCAAATCGCCTAGGGCTTGATAGATTATGTGGATTACCCAGCAGACACAGTGTAGGATAGGATTATCTTTTCTTCAAATCCTTTCTCAACTCTCAGCTCTCAGCATTTTTCAACCTAGCTCCCTCCGGCTCACTTTTCAGAATTAAATTCAGTCAGTTTTATACGAAAAGCATGATCTGATGCACCACCATCTCCTTTCAATATCAATATCCCTCTCATTTACATTTTATCTCTGCTCGACCCTGTCAGTATTCCGTGATAACTGACACTTCTCAACTAATAAACCTAAAGAACCCTCACCCACACAAACTATAGATGGTTTGCTCCTTGGGTAGGTCTTCCGGTTCTGGTTAGACCATAGAAGCGATATTTATGCCTATCACTCAGATTGGTGCATAATCGGAGTCAGCAGAATTAATCTTAAGCGTTTCAGCTCATGGGATACCAAGAAATTCAGCTCATTTGAAATCGGAGATGATAATCAGAATAAATTTTGGGAATGATAGCAGAATGAAATGTACAATCTGATATAAGATATGAAATGAATCAGACTTGTTATGAAAGAATTAGGTCATGGAGAATATGAGAGTATTCTTTGAACGGGAGAATATTAAAGAGAATCTCAGAAGTAATGAGATTTTGAACATCAAAGAGATTAAATCAATTAATCGCAATGAGAGATTCAGAGAATCAGAAGATTATGAAAATATTTTGCTTTTCAGCTCAAAAAATCTTTTTATGTGTGTATCAGATATTTTCGTGAAAAATTACACACAGTTTTGAAAAATGTCATCATCAAAGTGCGTCTGAAACTCCCCCTGGAAATAAGCACACACAGTTAGTCAACTCATAGAAATGAAATCAGGAGCAAAAAAATTATAAAAATAAAACTCCCTCTAAATCAATGCAGCTTCAGAGTTGAATTCAGGGCAGGAATTCCAGAAATATTTGTCTTTCAGACTCGGGTTCTAATCTGAAGTGATTAGAAGCCATATGTCACGGAAGCTCGGGTTTCAGTCTGATGTAACTGAAAGCCTTTGACTCTGGTTCATTGAAGTCCGGGTTCTAGTCTGAATTAACTAGAAACCACTTTGATTTGAAACACGGGTCTTGATCTGATGTAATCAAGAGCCTATTGAAATGAAGAACGGGTCCTTATCTGAAATGATAAGAAACCTATAACCTGCAAAATTTAAGATGTCTTTGGTATCCAAACAGATTTGGATCCAGACTTGTTAGCGCTCTTGGGTACCCATTTCAAAACAGGTTTTGGTACCCACTTGTACTTGGGTTTAGGTACCCATTGCAAGTTATAACTATCAGCTTCTCTTTCAAAAGCAGAAAACAAATTTCTTTGAGTATGAGAAAACTGAATATCTGAATTTCTAAAGAAACTTGAATTTGAATGATCAGACTTTTGCGAACTCTTCTTTTTGAAAAACTGTCCGGTTCTTGCCTGTTTCTGATAATACTTGGTATTTTTCTGTGAAAATGTTTTCTGATTAGAATGACCAGTATTTTCAGAAACTTTAAGAAAATTTGACTTCGAAGATTCACCGGTGTAAATCTTGACCGGAAGTTGTTCAACAATTTTATCTTTGCCTCTGTGTATCTTTAACAGATACTTAAGTTTAAGATCTGAAGAAGAATCAAACTTAGCAGAGTTAGTTAGATTCACTTCACTTTCTGAAGACAAACCAGAGTGATCAACATTGGATTTTAAACACACTGAAGAAGGGGTCTTAACCTTTGACTCAGTTGACGAAGTAAACACATGTAATTGTTTTGTAAGATGAAGTATCTGATCTTCCAAACTTTTGATAATGACTAAATTTGAATTTCTGTCATGATCAAATGATTGATAATCAGATTTAAAAGATTGTTCTTTGATTAAGAACATTTGTCTTTCATCTTCAAACAATTCAGATTTTGATTTAAAATCTTGTTCTTTGAGTAAGAACTCATGTCTTTCCTTCTCAATCAAATCTTTAGTTAAAGACAACTCTTGTTGAAGAGCAAAAAATTCTTCATTTTTGTTTAAAATACAATTCTGACCAGTTTGTTTTGTCTTAGAAAGTGTATCTTCAAGATCCTGAACTTTCTTGTAAAGATCAGATCTTTCAGGCAAAAGATATTTCAGTTGAGTTGCATTCTGAAAATTTTCTTGTTTCAGCTCATCAAGTTCTTTAAGTAATTCAGATATTTTCAATTGATGAGCACAACTCTCAGAGTTTTGTTTTTCTTTTAAGCTCTGAATTTCTTCATTCAGTATTTGTATGTCACGTAACGCCAAATGTTTATCAGTATTTAACTGAATGAGAATGTCGTAGTTGTTCTTACGAATCTTTTCAGATTCAGTAAGTTTGAAAATCAGCTCAGACTTTGACAATTGTTCAAATTCCATTATGAATTGCTAGAAATTGAATCTTCCAAGATCTTTTATGGGAAAACTGATTGAATTTTGATTAAACTTTGAAAATTTATTTCAGTTAATGATAACTTGTGCAAAATCAGCTCTGATTAAACAATTCAATCTTAAATTTGTAAAGTATGAAACTCGAATGTAACACAGTAAATCTCGAATTCTGAAGAATGAAACTCGATTGGTTCTTTGATAAATTCGAATGAAGCACAAGTGTTGATTTATCAAGCTCGGTCAGAATGAATCTCGATTGACATTTGATGAAACACGAATGAACTTTTAATGAAACTCGACTGAAGCTTGATGAAACTCGAATGATAAATGGTGAAACTCGAATGGTTACCAATGAATCACGGGTGATTAAGCTTGAAACATGGTTGATGAACTATGAAACTCGATTAGTTCATATACAAACTCGGGTATTAAGGTACTAAACTCGAGAGACTAAGAATAAAACTCGATGGTCACAGAAATCAAACTCGATATACATATGATCAAACTCGATCTAGAAGAAAGCAAACTCGATCAACAAATGCTCAAACTTGATGAAAACTTGATACAACTCGATTAATTCTACAACAAACTCGATCAATACTTCCTTCAAACTCGATTAAAACTAGATACAAACTTGATTGGTTAAGTTCATGCAAACTCGAATGATGAAATAACCAAACTCGATTAAACCTAAAACAAACTCGGTCACCTAAGTGACACAACTCGATCAACTAATATGTCCGAGTTTGATCAATTTCAAATAATTCCAAGTGTAAATCCAATCTTTTCAACAAAAATTCACAAAATGACTCCAAATTTATACCAAAGGTGCGTTTTACACACAGAAACACATTTTGTGAAGTGTTCTTTTCAATTTTCAAATTAAAATCTCGAATTTCAGCAAGAACTTGAAGAACACGACTCTATTCAAAAATTCAGAAAATTTCAAATTAAAATCTTTGTGTTTGGCATTGAGATCTAAGAACTAATTCAACAGATTCAACGATGATATACGCACACTCGATCAAAGATTCAATTCCTTTCATCCACCGATTCAAAAACTCCAATTGATTTTCTAAAATATCAATGTTTGCTATGAAACAGTGCTGTCGAAAAACAATTTTTCAGATTCAAATTCAACCAATTTAATCCATATTAGGCTTTGATACCAATTGTGAATTCATATTTCTAGCAATTCATTCAATCTAAACATAAACATATGAACAATTAACAATCAAACACAATCTATTGAATGATTAAGAGAAAAATATTACATTAAGTTCTTGGCTATCTTGGACAGCAATCTTCTTCTCTCTCTAGATCTGTCCGATTTCTTTTCTATTCTGTCCGATCTATTTTTTATTCTTTCCGATCTATTTTTTATTCTTTCCGATCTATTCCAAAATAGAAATATTACTTCTATTTATATACACAATATAACTATTGTGTATTTACAATAAATTCCCCTGAACTATTACAAAATATTGTTTTCAACTCTATTTATAATTGTACCCAACAAGGCAGATGGAGAGCAGCCATCTGGGACCAGCTCAGAGGCTTTTATGAGAGAGGTGAAGAATGGAAGCTGTGCATCTGTTGGACAGGCTTGCCGTTATCTGCTCCCAAGATCAATAGTCCAAAGTGTTGAACTTTTTGTACATTAGTTGTGCTTTGCTTATTTACATTAGTTGTAATATACATTAGTACATTAGTTGTACTCTTGTAAAAACATGTGTTGTTTTCTGTAATCAAAATCAGTATATATATAAACTGATCTTTTACTTTACTTCAATGTTGTAATTTCTTTTTAGCAAGATGTATTGTAAAAATGTATAGTGATTATTGATTAAATCAGATTAGACTGATTATTGCAAATAGGGGGAGATTGTTAGGCACAAAAAGGCCTCACTCAAACCTGTTGTACATCTGAGGGGGAGATTTTTAATCAAACCTGTTGATGCACTTGAAGGTTGAATTTAAGGCCTGTTATATGCCTTATTGAAACCTGAAAGTGATTTGCAATATCAGCCTAAAGCTGTTTACCATGTTGCATTCGTTGCAACAAAGGCAGTTTGTCCAAGCTGTTCAGTCTGCTGAACAGGCTGGACACAAACTGTCTACGCTGCTCTATTCTGTTGAGCAGCTTGGACAGTTTACAAGTGTTCTGTTCTTTGTGAACAGGTTAAACACTTCATTGGAATATGTTTCCAAGTCCTCATGTATTGTTTTTGGCTACAAGATCAGTTTACAAGTCGAAGACAAAGTGGAAAAACAGAACTGCATAGCCTGCCCACGCTGTTCTGATACATGAAGACAAACGGATATTTGAAAAAGGATGACAGACCTTTTCTTATATCAAAATGGCATTAGCAAAAGATGAAATATGCAAAGTTGGCATTCCTCTTTTGGTTAAAGCCTTATGCAACAGTGAAAAAAAGGAAAAGACAAAGATTCTGCCATGTGAAGACAAAGATACTTTATCAGAACATGCAGAAAGGTGTTTTGTCCTTTTGGAAGACTCCCCACTATCTCATCTGTCCAATGAGGAAGCTTCACTGAGATTCTCCTTTTGATTATAAAAGGAAGCTTCTAAGGATTATGAGACATCAAGAGTGTGAAATCAGAAAGTGCATTGCAGTGTGTTATTCCATGCATGCAAGTATGCTTATATAAAACAGTAGAGTGTGTCTAAGCTGCTATTGTATAAGCAGTCCATCTAAGTCTTGTAAAAACAGTGAGTGCACCTAAGTGAGTGTAGTCTTTGTTTCTAGTCTGAGTGTGTCTTAGATTAGTTGAACAACTGTTGTATCTGTCATCTCAGCTTGAACCCTTCCGCATTCAAGCTTGTTTGTAATTAACACTTGTTAATAATATACACAAACATTGAGAAAAAGATTGTTAAGTTTTTAAATAGTTGTATTCACCCCCCCCCCTCTACAGCTTAGAACTATACACTTGGGAAACCTTTCGGGACCCACAAATACTTATGCCGTGGTGATTCCGTGAATGGTTATCCTACACTTGATTGTTAATTTACGCCGTTAGTTATTCGTCATTAATTTTAGTCCCAATTTAGTCGTAAGTCATTAATCCAAGAAATCAGCCAATTCACTCAATTTACAATTTAAAGTGCTTTCAATAAACTTACAAAGCTAGTCGATTAACCCTAATTACATACGCACTCCCTGTGGATTCGACCCTTACTTCTCTGAGCTAAATAGTAGAATTAAGGATTATTTCTGCAGGTCACAACGACGGCCCGTCATGGCTCAGTCTTCACTTGTGTCCTTTTTTATGTCTTTTAGCTCTTTGTGTTGTTTAACCTATAGTTCATGTCATTTCTAATATTTATAAGTCTTTATAATTGTCAGAGTATTCAACTCAATTTTTGTTGTTTATCTAATTGTATTCAGTCTTATCATTCTTATATGCTCTTATTAGTTATGTGTTATAATGTTAAAGTGTCAACGAATTAAGGTCCAGAGTATTCAACTCAACACACACACATAAACTTTCTATTGTTGTTGTGGTTTCAACTTTTATTGGTTCGGACACACACGTGCGCACACACACATAGACACACAACTATATATATATATATATATATATATATATATATATATATATATATATATATATATATAAGCCTAATCATAGCACACACATACGTTATATTTTGTTGCGGCTGTTGGGTGTAAAACACCCACACCTTAACCATCTGTGACTACTCTACATTTTTATACAATCTGCACGCATACACACATTTGACGTGTTGTAGCTTCTAAATACACATTAAAACACATACATACACATTCTATTGTTTTTATTAATTAAAAGACACTCACACACTGATCACATACATATATACATGACCTGATGTTGCTGTTAAAATACATCAAACACACACACATTATATATTCTGCACACACTTGTTTATGGTTGCTGATTTGTTTGTAGAATACACACACCCTTATATATACTACATATAGATACACAACACACAAACAGATATTGCCTATGGCTGCTGCTAGTTTCAAACACACACACACACACACGTATATAGTACATATGTAGTACTCTGTTTCTGCACACACAAAAAGACCAGGACTGTCGCTGTTGTTTCTTATTAACTCAAACACACACAAGTACTAAATGTGTGGTTAATTACTTTGTGGTTACGACACACACAAAGCAACTTTCTACCCATACATACACAGTAACACTTAGTGTGCGTTTGATACAGAGAATAGAAATGCAGATAATGACAACAGAGGATGGAATTGCAGAGAATTAGATATAGTTTGGAGAATGGAAATTGATTCTTCTATTTGGTAGAACAGAGAATTCGACAGAGAAATGTTACAAATAATCAATTCTCCTATTTGGTAGAACAGAGCACATAGAAGAGATATTTACCAAATTTGTCACTTAAAAGAATATATATACACATGATACTACGTCACTTAACAAGCTTTATCACGATGGCCAACGTGTATTTGTTGATCAGTTTGGTAAAATTCAACTTTCTTCCACACTATTTCTTAATCATACTTTGTTTGTTCCAAATTCCAAATACAACTGAATTTCCATTATTAAGCTTTGCCATCAATTACGTTATCAAGTAAATATTACCATAACCAAAGCTTTTCCATGTGTTTTTGTTGGTTATCCTTTTGGCAAAAAAAGGCTTACACACTATACAATTTTGTTTCCAAGAAAATCCAATTTTCCAGAGACGTGTGTCATAAGATCATATTTCCATATCAGCATCATATTAAAAATTCTTCACCCTCTACTATTTTTCCAGGCCATTCTCAGTCAGGTTTACCATATGATTTTTACACTCCATCTTCCTCGCCAGTTCCAAATTCCTAATCTCCTACATGTTCTATTTCATCCCCACCTAATGTTTCTTTGCCAAATGATTTCTCCAATTCGAAGGTCCACTAGATGCACTAGACCTCTTACATATCTTCAAGCAATATTGCTCATGCATCTAATAATGATTATTTTTTTGTTCTCACACAATCACTTCCTCATCTATGACTTCTCATGTTTATTTCAATACTTTGACATCTTCGAGTCAGCAGTTTATAAATAATTTCAGTTAAGTAAAAGGAATATTTGATTTACTAATATTCTCTTATCTTGTGTAGGAGTTCTTTTTTTAGTAATTTATTTTAAAAGAATTTCATCACATTCTAATATGAGTTTTTAACACAAGATAAAGAAATCAAACAATCAAACCATTCATTCTTATCTGATGTGAGTTTTTAACATTATATAGAAATAGAGAGTACAAACGAGAGGTAAATAGAAATAGAGATTACCTGGTCCAAGAGTACGAACAAAGGAAGGGAGACACTATCGGAGAAATGTCAGACGGAAGAGTGCTAGTTGGAGGAGAAGATCCGACGAAGGAGAGAAAGGCTGGTGGGAGAAATCACTTGGTTAGGGTTTGGGGTGAGATACGAAAATCACACACTTAAGGGAGGGAGACAACTGTCCGCTTCTTTCATGGAACTCACACAGAGAAATGATATTCAATTTCCCGCATTTCTTTGCTTACCTGAAAGAATGAAAATGAGAGAATAGGAATCAATTTATTTCTTGATTTATAAATCTCAAGGTCAAAAAAACATGAGAAATGGTTTCATTTCCATTTCTGTCCTCTCATTTCTCTGTATTGTTGTTGTTATCTCTATTAAATCAAACACACAAATGCATCTAACCTAACAACACAATTGATCACATACAACACATTCACACTCCCCTGCTGCTCGTTTCTATTTTAATTTGGAAGACACACACACACATAAACTTGTTATGGATGCTGATGTTTACAAAACGCAACCACAAACACCACAGCCCACCCCGAGATTATGTCTCAGGATCAAGAAGCCTTCACACGCACACACAGTTTGTATACACACACACATACATACATACATACATATATATATATATATATATATATATATATATATATGTATGTATCTATGTATATATGTATATATACTTTACACATACATATATTCAAGACTGTTGTTTCTCTTTTGAGCTTAAAACACACACACTTCTATAACATTCAAGCACACAATACAATTCACTACAAATGTTGTTGATTTCTAAAATTTATCACACATATATAACACATTTAGAACATGTTATTGCTTCTGTTTTAGCATAAGGAACACCTTGAGTCTTATGTGTTTAGGTCATTAGCTTGCCGCCACACCACATCGAGACTCATGATGATTAGAAACGATCAATGGCGAATTGTATTTTTAATGATTAAACAACAAAACTACACCTAAGCCGAAATAGAATGGCCATCTACATCACCCCTGCAACTGTTGTGCTGTCCACTTACCACTTATCACCCCAAGACTACTAAGTCTCGGGGTCCCCCCCCCCCTTATGCTGCCAAATTCAGAAACCAAACCCCCCCCCCCCCCCTTATCTAACTCTCGTACCACACACCACATAAACACATATTGAAAAATAGCTTAGGGGGTCAAAGGATTGGTTTATCCTCATCACTACTAGTCCAAGATGAACATTTCTAGGGGAGAAAATTGTTTGCAACACACACCATCAGTCCAAGACATGTAAGTCTCAGATGATTTCCCTTTTTAACATAGAACCAGAAATCAAATTAGTTGGATGCATGCTTAAACCTATTTTGATGTTTAGAACTTGAATAGCTCACAATATTGATGGCTTAAGTTTCAAGAAATCGATATTGGTCATGTACATTTGTCCAGGTCGTACCGCATGCAAACACACTCACCGGTGATGAATTAAGTTGAAAATTACCTTGAGATGATGATGGATTCTTGTTCTTCTTGATGTCTTGACCACAAGTATATGCTTTTTATCTTGATTACCATCTAATTTCTCTTGAAATTCTAATGACATGCTTAATTTGACTTGAATGTGTGTTGATGTGTGGGTTTAGGGAGGAGGAGTAGAGCTTTGATGATGAATTATCAACAATATGATATGTGTTGTATTGTTTGAAGTTTAGCTAAATGTTGTTTTGCACCCCTTAACCTTCATTTTCAATAATTAACATATTTATCCATTCATATAACTTTTAATATAAATTGCATAGTTCGTTCCTTAAATTTTGAATAAAGACAAGTCAATTAGCTAATATATTGAATAAAGTTATGCTATTAAGTCAATTAACGTTAATTAGAATTTTGGGATGTTAGAGTAAATTACTTTCATTGAACTTTAGATGTTCTTTCTTCCATACTGAACATATTTACAAAACCTTAAAGTTGCAAAATGCAATCCCTTATTTCTAACTGATTGAAACTTCATCATTTCTAAATTTTAAAACAACTGTGTTTTCAAAGAAATCATAATTAGGAATTCAGTCTTAGTCCCCACTGAGACATTGAATCTCACACAATGCAAAGACAGTATAACTATTATGTTACCTAGATTTTCATGAAATGAAATTCTCTTCTTTTGTTGCTTCAACTAATGCGGCCTAGACATAATCCATACTATAAAAAAGAATTTATGAAGGAATAATGTGTAACATCCTCGGATTTAATTTATTGTAATTGGGATAATTAGATGATTTTTTGTATAATTAAGTTGAATTATGAAAAATGATTATGTATCTGGATAAAAGTTGGTTGCTACTTTGAAGAAATTTGTGAATTTCAATATTTTATTTAAGTATGATGATTATTAAATGTTAGTGATGATAAAACTAAGAAAAAATCAGTATTTAGTGAGATCAGATAAGTTGAGGGGCTAAATGTGTCGATATCCGAAACCTGAGAAATAAAAGACCTTTGGTCTTTTATTATGGTTCATTCATTTCATCTTCAAAGAGTTCTCTTAAACTCTCTCTAAATCTCTGGAAAATCATTTCTGAAATCTGAAATCGTGAAGCAAAATTCGTGGATTAAAGCTAGTTATTAACAAGAACTAAGTCTGAATCAAGGTACGAAGTTATTTCTATGAAATGAGTTCTATTTTTAGAGAAAAGATGCATAAATTCGGATTTTAATCTAAGAAAAATGTTGATGCATGTATGTTTAATCAGTTGGAAATCAATAGTTGAACATCTCTGAAGGATTGGAAACAAGAATCAACCGTTAATTCGTCCAAAAAGGTAATAAATCTGACTTTTTAATAGTTTTTGTGTTCTTGAGGATTTTTCATCATTTTGATCCAGTCTGGACGAATTTGGATGTTATAAATGGAGAAAATAGTGTAGAAACACCCCATATATGTTTATATAACATTAGATTTAATTGCATGTGGCTAAAAATGGATTTTTGGCAATTTTTAAGTAAAACTCGTAAGTCACGAATGCAGACCTGTTGGTCGACTCGGCGAGTCACCAAGAACACTTGCATAAAATCTTTAAAAATTCATAAGTGTTGGATCCGAATTCGGTTGGGACCCGAATTCGGATGAGATCCCAAACTTAGAAGGAACCGAACTCGAAGAAAGAACCAAACTCGGATGGGTCAAGGTAATTCGGATGGATCCGAAATCCGGCCGAAGATCCGTAATTCGGACCTCGACTTGGCGAGTCACTTGGACCGACTCGGCGAGTCGGATGCAGTTCATGTGTAATTCGGATGGGGTTTTAAAGACCCGAATTTATGTTTAATTAATTACATTTCTGGGATATTGTTGGTATTATATTAAGGCATATAATGAAGGGTTAATTGGGAATAATAACACCTCGAATGATGAGATTTAAATATGAGTTTCGGATGACGGTTCCGAATGTTGTAACACTTTTAATTGTACAAATTGACACTCATTTGTTGATGAACATGTTTATGACATGATTTTCCTTATGGAAATGTAACAGGTCCCTTGTGGCGTTGTTTAACCCATAGTGGGGTACTTTGTGATCCGGTTGAAAGCCCGAGGAGAAATAATATTGATTAAAGTTTAATAACGCACCCACTGTGAGTACATATGATTTCGCATGTTTATATCTGCTTTATTTTAGCCATTGCCTGCTGAGACATGTTGCTACATTATCGTTTGGAATTCTATTAACTTGCGTAGATTTAGATGCACATTGATCTTGTTGCATGTCCGTTCTTTTGTTGTGCATCTATCGATGGACCGGCGGGTCGTATCTGTTACTCCGATGTTACTGTGCTATATGACCCGGAGCTGATCCCTCCGAGGTTCTGGTAGGCAGTAAGTCATCCCCGATGTAATGTCAGTCTCAGATGGTTGGTTTATATGCCGAGCTTTGGGCTCGTAGGAGCGACGGCTCATATGTGTCGTACTTTGTGTACGTGGAGAGTGCACGACGTGTGTCGTCGATGTTACTCTTGTGGGCTTCATAAAGATTTATAAAATGCGTAAATCTGTGTATTCACAAAGCATTCGCTTACCCCTCAGTTGTTGAATTTTTACAGGAAAAGGAAAATCTGCTGCCGGACCTTCTAGTTAGGTCGTTTGTGAAGTCTTGGAAGATATCTACTACTCAATCAGTAAATGTACTATGGGACCAATGTTGTAATATATTCTGGATGATGTAATAATGAATTGAGTGTGTAGACTTGGTATTGGAACCTTGTAATATCGTAGGGTGTTTGACAAAGTTGTATTATTTTATTTATGTACTTTTATGCTTCCGCACTGTAATTTAAGTATGTAGATCATTATGTAATATATGTTTGGTGATTAATCCTAGGTGTATTGTAATGGTGGTTTTGTGGCAAGGGTGCCACATAATGACTTAACATTATGGATCAGGATAAGATTTTTACTCATAATTTACTCAGCAATATAAACCTGCCAAGATAACTCAAGATGTTACAATCATAGTCTTTTAATGAACTTTTAAGGACTATTAATGTTTTTGTTAAGATCTTTGGAAATTAGACAATTGGGATGCTTATGATTAGTATAATATAATATCTTGTCATGTATAGACTATGACATCAATCACATTATACTATTACTATTACAGCTAATTTAGAAACATGAGTAGGTACTCTTTCTCATATTTCCTTAGTAATCCCATTTTTGAAACAATGTTTGTCTCTTTGCATAGAACATGTTTTTGATCATTTCCAATGACATCATTGTGGATAACGAAATCTTCTTTGTCTTTTTGATTTAATTTGCATTATGCTTCAGATGCAAGATTTACTCGTTGTCTATCATAGTCACACAACTAGTATATGTTCTTTTATAAAAGTTGTATAACTTAGATATCTTTAAAAGAAATCTTGTCATGATTTTGACATTAACTGAGCATAGGTACTTTTATGTCAATCAATTTTTTTTAGGTTATAGTTAATATTGAACTCAATCCTCACGTAACAATTCTTGTCATGATCTTGACTTTTCTGCATTTTTGCAGTTACAAGTCTTTTCTAGGGTTTTTATAATTATGTTCACTAATTGAAATCTAAACTGATAGCTAATAAACTTAGTCATTAATGATTCTTTAGGTTATCTTCAACGAATTTAGATACTTCATAGAAGATGTTAATTTATAAATGAAACACCCATACAACAATAACACATGTTTAAGTGTAATTAACAATAATTAGTACAATAATACTTGCGGAATTAGGGTAGAATTAAAACTTTTACAACTAATGCATCATAAGCGATGCATCCGAATAACAAGTATTAAGGTCTACAGTGTTACAGGTCATGATCCTGCAAACGAATAGTTAAGGCCTGGAAGTCGGTTACCCAAACCCATCACAACAACCAAAGCATACCATTAGTTTCGAGTCTACAATCTTTAACAACAAGGAAGAATATATACTTCCCAGTCGATAGCTCAAAACCTGAAAATGTTAACAACTAAAGGGGTAAACAACAAAAGTTGTTTAGTGAGTTCTAAGATTAATATAAATAATAATTACGTGATAATTATGTTTATCCAACACGTATTTCTTATCAACCAAACATCAAAGCCAATGATGGCAAATGCTAAGTTAGAGTGGGTGTCACCTCATCCTCATTGAGGACTATTGGTGTCTCATAACGAATATGTGATCTCTACGATGTCCCACAAATATGTGTCCCTGTCCGAGGGCTATAGACTTTTCAACATTAAACAATCACAAAATTCCACTATCACCGTCTGGCCCAGCTGAGTCAAGGTGGGGAAAAATATTCACAATCTTTGGTATCCACTTCACCCATCCGGGCTAATCCGGTCAAGGTAGGGAACCATATGGTCATAGTAGCATCCTGTAACGTTTAGTTATCATCACCCGCAGGTGGCCCGTTACATCACCAATTACATACTACTAATGACACCACAACACAAGTGTTGCCAAGACATGCTTGCAGCCCAACGTGTCAGATCATCATCTCCCATCACACAAAGGCGGCTCATTGCTGTCCTCACATTCTTCAACACTTACCGGGGCTTCCAGTTCGACCATGCTTGCAGCCCAACGTGTTAGATCATCATCGCCTGTCATACATAGGTGGCTCATTTCTGTCCTCACTTGACGGATCCCCACACAAACAATATGTTTATGTATATGTAATTGGCCACATCTACCCCGATTGATCGCAGGAGTGGTTCCCAACAAGTTACATACACACATACATACGCAACCACATCTACCCCGAATTAGAATGGGAGTGGTTGTCCAACAATGAATCAAGTACACTAGGCACCACCTACATCGTGTACATTGGGCCTTCCACAGCTACAATAGACTGAGAATAAGCCCTGGACATCCATATGAGTCCAACCAAATCCGCAACCAAGGCTGAGGTCCCAAGAGCCTCATTAGAATCTATAGTGAGTCACATGACCCTCCAAGAGTGGTCATCAATGTGGTCCAACTAACCATTTATGAGTGACCACCTATGTGATCCAACTAACCGTTCACCATTAACGATTTTAATATATCATCGAGGCCATTTAATAATCTCTAATAAGCCTACCGAATAGTCCTTGACCACAGTTTATAACCAATCAAATTGTCACGATGAGTGACCCCATTTACGACTTGGAATTATCATATATTCGTCTCAATGGTTAATCATTACCACATAAATGACTTGTTTGGCCGATGAGGTCATCAGTCATGTATCATCACATTTCAATCCATATTATTCATGCAAATAAACATTTAGGCATATCATATCAAATGCAAGACATTAATTAGCATGTTATTATGCATGGTCACATATCATGTTATCAACAAAGGCACAAACAACAATTAACATGTAATCATTCTTTTACATTAGTCCTAGAACTCACAGTGATTGGCTAATTATAGCCTTGACGTCCCAATTTGACCCAGAAATGCCCAAATAAGGCAAATGGTTCTTCAAATAGGCTCCAACTATCCAGTTCACCTACATGATGTTTACATACCAAATATATAAGCCCCCAAAGCTTATTAAGTCCATAAACTTCTCCAAATGTGAGTTCGGGTAACAACGTGAGAGTTTCGGGTCATTTCGTTACACGAACTCAAATTCATGTTCCAACTTTGGGAACAACTAGACTCATACGATAGGAGTTTCAAACAAGTTTTGGATACCAAAATATTCTCAATGCTCTCAACAACTCTTAAAACATTTCCAAATACATTTCGGGTTCCAAACCGAAAGCCTTAAATCCATTTCAGGACTCTATGAAACCCGAATGTGGAATTAAACTTTAGAACTCTTTAAACACTTAATTTAGATGTATTTTACAAGTATTAGATGTTAGCATAAGACCCCGTAGCTCAAAATCAAATTTTTGGACAGCCAGTTTCGACTCGTCGAGTCGTTCACAGACCTGCACTTCCTCCCCCTACGGGTTTAACACCCAAAATTTTAAAACTCAACCAAACTAAAAATCAACACTTGGAATCGATTATACAACATATTTAAACACTTTTGAGCTCATTTTGAGCTTCCAAAATATCACAAATGCAACCAATTGATCCAAGGCTCCATTTGAGCCCTAACTTGGATTTCAACCAAAACTAACTCAAACTAACACAAACTACTAATGTAGTTGCATATTTAGGCTCCAGTTTGATCAAATAACAACATACTAAAAGATTGGAACCTTTACTAAACAACTCAACATAAACCCATTTTGAGTTTCGTCTCCAAAATTGAGGAATCAAGAAATAAATTAGAAGAAGAAGAAGAAGAGGGACTGATTATACCTTCAACAACTACTCTGATTTGCAAGATTTTTACTTCAATCTTTGATTTGCACCCCTAAATCCTAAATCCTCTTCTTTTCTCTTCCTTTTTCTTTCTCCAAATGCAAGAACACACACACACACACACACACACCCATGGTGTGTGTGTGTTGGACGTTTTTAATAGGCAAGGGGAGAAGGGTTTGGCCTTTGGCCACCCTTAACCCTTCAATTTTCTCATTCTTACACATATAAACCCTCCCAACATTTATATCTTTCATTTTATTAAAATAAATCAAAGTACATTACCTATTCTTGTCAATTCAATAACTCATTTGAGCATTTTTGACATAATCATACTAATCACATTCAAACACCACATAAATCACTTCTTATGTCATAACTAATTGTTATTTAATTGTTTTACAAATTTTGGGGTGTTACAATAAATAAGTATTCTTCTCTATTCTTTGAATCATAATGTTAAAATAATTCTATTAAAACTTGTGTCTTTCTTACATCTTTATCTGATATAGTTGTCTTTTATGAGTAAATGAAATACTCATTTATCCATCACTTTAGTTTTTATGAATTGGCTTATCAGATAATTCCATGAGAAAATGAAATTTTACAATATATGTCAATGGTGTACCTTTCTTACTTGCTCCTCCAACATGTTGTTTTGATGGCGAACAACATTCATAAGCATAATGTTCGAGGTTTCCAAGCAATATTTCCCCAATTTCGGACATTCTTCACTACTATGCCCAATCTTCCTACAAACGTAACACCTAACATTGTTGGGATCACATCATCCTGAGTGTGTCTTCTTATAACGATGACATACACGTGACTCAACATCTTTATGATAAGTTTGGGCTTTTGAAATTTCAGAATAAAATTTCTTTTATGTTGAGTCTTAGCTTCTATTAATTTATGAGCTTGATCAAATTTATGTTTCTTTGGTAGAGAAGAGCAGATAGGATCCATCCTTCATAATTGACATTCAGGTTCAACAGTCTTGCCTTCACGTTCTTTGTTGCTAGCAGTTTTCATCATGTCCAAATAAGTTGTGAAATTGCAGTCATTCATCTGTTGCTGATAAATGGATTCCATATCTGACAAAATTTATCCACTTGCTTTGCTTTAGCAACCATTCTTTGATGCGTAAGCTCACACAATCTTGGTATTACTAGTGCAATTACACCACTTTCACTCATCTGATCTTGAATTACTTGCTTATCTTTTTTTTTTGTTTATCACTTTTACGCTGAGCTTTCATCTCATCATAAATTTGGAATTGTTCTTGTATCATCTTGTATTATTGTTCATTTCGTTGAGCTATCTGTTGTTGTATTGTCTCTAGCATCTGTTGGTATCTAAGGTTACCTGAAGATCCACCGTGTCCTAACAATGTTCTGAACTGTAAGGCACATAACATTTAATATATAGACTTAGCTTTTCAGTACCCTAATTGCCCTGTCGTAGTAGTCTCTGATGCCTTTCTTAGTTCAAGTCGTCCTATCATGATTGATTTTATAGTATTGTCTAAGTTTGAGATCATATATTATACATAATACATTGATTCACTCAAACTTTTGCTCTGATACCAAACTGAAAGACCCAATTTCTTAAAGGTCTTAGTGACTAGGTCCCAACTGACAGTATAAAATCAACCACAAACTAAGATAAATTAAATTAAAACTAAACAGTTATTAGATTCTGAAATTGAAATTAAAAGTCTGGCTACTCTAATACATGACATCACAAATATATTCTAATCCCCATATCCCAAGTCTTCAATCTTCTAGTAAATACCACAAAAGTCGAGTCAGGGATCTAACAACTTCAAACTTCGGAGATATATGATACTAAGGATTAGGTTCAACTGATGTTTTTCCTTTACCTGAAACAAGATAATACAACAACGTAAGCTTATTTGCTTAGTGAGTTCATAGACATTTACAATAAACGTACAATGATGTACGCAGTGTGCTGCATATGTTCATTATAAGTCAATTCTCGAAGGTACCGTCATTAGTTGAAAGTCACGATGCACGTTTAAGTCACATCGGTCATGAACTGATATTGAGACTACAACAAAAAGTTTGAATGAAGGAAGACGATAACACCAAGTAGCGAATAATGGTGGGATCAACCATAAATATGTATTGGGCTAGCTACCAGTGTTTAACATGGCTATCATCTAAGTGGCTTAGGTTCTTGCAGCACTTTTATGCTTTGAACATGTAAATAACATATATGGTAATTAGTTTAGATTATACTCAAACACCGAACAATTATGTTGATACTAAGCTATTCAAATGAAATGTCAATCAAGTTTGAGTTTGTAGCATAGAGTCAAGCAGGTCAAGGTCTTTGATAGCAAGATAATAGCAACAATTATATCAATGGAAATATCATAATAAACTTACTATCATGATTCACAGGGCAACACTTTACCATGGTATGTACAGCTTCACATTCTAGCTTTTAAATTGAATTTCAACAGGAAATAAAGTCAGCAATAATGATAGTCTGAATATACATAATTTGAAGTGTAAAGTAAAATCTACAAGTTGATATTTAAGTCTCCGATTCTGTCTTTTTAAGTGGATTATTCCACCCCTGAGTTATCTTAGGTTATTCTGAGTCATGAGTCTTTATCTCTGTCTTTATCGATCTTTCTCTGTCCTTTTAGTCTTTTACAGTGTCTTTATAAACTTTTCACCTTATGAGGCTTTAGCTTTATATCATAGTTCAAATATGACTAAACCGTGTTCATTATATGACAATTCATGTACATATAAGCTTTCTGGTCTTATATTGTCATTTCATTGTTTAACTGTATCATTTTGTTGGTAATCATGGTATTCTCATACTTACAAACACGACACACACAAGTGAAGATTATCAATGGATTTGATCTTAGAAATCATAATAAAACTCCATATCCATGTCTATTCTTTTAGTCTTTTGAACTTTAGTATGCACATTAGAAACTCACTCTTATGTGACGCTTGATTCTAGGCTATTTAAGAATTATTAATGAACCAATATGCATACTTTCACATATGAAACATACATTACATGCATAAACTTAATCACACACTCACATGATACCTTATATATATATATATATATATATATATATATATATATATATATATATATATATATATATATATATATATATATATATGTACACACATATATATATAGGGGTGGGTTCAATGGAAAACATATATGCATCGGAAAACCCGGGAACCACTTTATAGCCATTGGATCAGGTGATGCATCACACAGAAAGTCGATGCATCACACGGGGAATTTGATGCATCGCGCGGGAATTGTGATGCATTTGTGTCTTTGTGATGGTGCATGGAGGTTTTCCGATGCATGTTGGTTTTCCATTGAACCCCATTACATCTTTTACATCATGTCTTTGTATTTTGAACTACCTAACCTAATACACACCTAAATCTGAACTTAACTTTGAACATCACACACAAGTTTCAAAATTAAAGGAAACAAGACAAGGGCCAAGAAGGACTTAGGCCATGAACCATAGTCAAG
Organism: Centrapalus pauciflorus; assembly: GCA_020465985.1. Taxonomy (NCBI): domain Eukaryota; kingdom Viridiplantae; phylum Streptophyta; class Magnoliopsida; order Asterales; family Asteraceae; genus Centrapalus; species Centrapalus pauciflorus. The sequence goes on from JAANYP010005947.1 coordinate 181,544, forward strand.
GAAACACAATCAACATTACATCAAAACTACTTGCTACTGTGCATCTTCACTGCACAATAACAGCCACCCCAAGACACTAAGTCTCGGGGTCTTGGTCCTTACACACACATACACACAAACTACACACATTATATCTACATGTTTCAGGTCCTAATAAGTTAAACTACATCTAAACTTAATTATTCTACTGCTATCCTCAATCTATCTTGTACAACCATCACCTTTCACCACCTTCACCTTATAAAAGACTTGCGGTCAATGATCTAAACACACACACACACACACACACACACACAATGCATTCTGTTGCTGTAATCCTTCATATATGAAGCAGACACATACACAACATAAATTCATGGTTCATGTCTACATGCTTTGGTGTCTTTTACATACTAACACACACCCTGTTCTCATAACCACCTACACCACCTGCATTTCTATATACCCGAGACATATAGTCTCGGGGTCAACCCCTTAACACACATACACAAATTGCATATCTGTTCCTGGTTCCTAGATACATATTTCTATTCTGAAATCACTCATAATGAAAGTCCATACTATGAGCTTTTGTTGTTCTATCCACCCTATCACGTACACCCCGAGACTTAATGTTTCGGGGTCATACACTCTGCACACATAGACACATCTTGCATACATATATGTTTCAAGTTTATCTCAGAAAGAAAATAGGATTAATGGCTAATGAGCAAACCATGAAGACTAAGAACCAAAGCCATATAAAACCACTCCAGGGCGGAGACCATATGTCTCGGACCCTTTACTTCATTTAAACATAACAACTCAATTTGCTATAAAACCACAATTATTTTACTATATGATGCTTGCATGTTCATAAATGTTGCTTACAAGTTGTTTTCATACTATAACTAAAGCTTTGGTTTCCATTTTCATGTGATTTGGTTACTGGACATAGTCAAGTAGCCGTGAACGCTCACACACTTAACTTGATGTTTTTAACGCAAATTACCATGAGTTTTGTTGGATTCTTGTAGCTCTTGATGTCTTAAACACCAATATATAATTTCCTTCAAAGATTTGATGATGAACTTAATTTAACTTTAGAGAGAATATGATCTTCAAGTGTCTGTTTTGTGTGTGTCTTTAGAGAGATAGCAGGGAACTTAGAATGGCTAACTACATAGTCATTTTTTATGTTTTATTGTATAAATTTTAGTAAATTATATTTTAACCCTCTTAATTTAAACTTACATCTATTAACAAATTAACCCTTCATTTATCTTTCACTATTTATAGCAAAGTTTATTGCTTGTAATTTGAATAAAACAAGTTAAATAGCTAATAAATGTTAATCTGAATTTAGGGTTGTTACACTATGGCTCGAGGGTTTAAATTCTTTAAAGTGGCTTACCTGTATTCGGTAATGTAATTCTTGTATATTGAAGCAACAATCATAAACAAACAATTAAGAACATAAAATCAATACTAACCGAATGATTATGATTTCCAAAATGTGAATTATAGAGTTGAAAATAAACCGTAGCACTATAGCCCTAGAATCCTTCTCTCTGATTTTTGTGCAATTGCAAAAATGATTATGTCAGTTATGACATTTACAAAAGTCAAACTTCTATTTATATGAAATTAAACTATGTACTATTTATAATTTAAACCCTAGACTTATTTATTTCATCAATCATAAAATGTATCCAACAATCTCCCCTTTTGATGAAATAAACTCATTCTTCACTTGGAAAGTCCCAACTTCATTTCAAACCTCCCGACGCTCTTTCTGTTGGACAACCTCTAATTGATCTCCGAGATAAATTCAACTATGAGTCTTTTATCATAAGCACTTAAAGCTCCTCTCTTAGTCTTCCTTTTCTTATCAGCAGCCAACTTACCTTTCAAACCACTCATCACTTTCTGAAGTGTTCCATCACAGAACTTGTTTAGCTCAATGCTTCGCATGGCCCTAAGCTTTCGATTTTTATCTTTATACATGAGTGTAGGATGCTTCACCATAATCACTTGATATTCTTTCAATTCTCCAGAAAACTTGATTTCTCTATTTGGTGGAGTAACATTAATCTTCCTCATTCCCCTTTCAACGCCGACTTGTAGGTCTTGCACAAGCATAAGCACCAGTTTAATGTGCATGAAATGAAAGAGAGCCTTCAGTGCAAACCTACAGTGCTCATTCCTCTTATTCCGACAGAGTTCATCAAACAAATCTTCGATATCTATTAAATGCATCCAGAACATGTCTGCTTCGGTAAATTTGTACGTGTTTCCATCTGATCTTGTCACAGTGAAGGTAGGATAGAAGATATTAACAAAATGATCTTTTTCAATCCTGATCAATTCAGCAATCCTAAATTCACTTCTGACTTTATTAACATGCTGAGCTTTATTCTGTAGGAAACTAGCATAATTGGCTAAATGTCATCTGTTAGGCTCCAGAACTCTAAGAAGCTTCAAGAATGTACATGGAGCTTGCTTCTTGCTGAAAATTTTCTTTTCCAAATAATCTTCAAGGTATGGAAACTTGTTCCTCTTTCTTGTATATTCTGCATATTTCTTAGTTTAAAGCTCTAACCCCTTCTTCTTCTTTTTGCTAATCTCTTCTTCATTAAGTATAACCAAAATGTCATTGATCTCTCTTTGAACAATCTTTTGAGCTTCAAATCTCAACTGATGTTGTCTTTGCGATTCAGCAGCTAAGACATATTCGTTGAAAAACCGGTCCATTATTTACACTTCGTTCAACTCTGTAACTGTTGGTGGAATAACACACTCCACATAAAAAACGGTTCAATCTCTTCTTCTTTAACATTTACCATAACCTCAGGCTTTTCAACCGTCGGTATAGGTATATCATCTTTTAAAATCTCTTGTACCACTACTTCTTCTTCTATCCTTTCTGCTCTCACAGCAATATCAGTTAATTCATTTACATCATCATCTTCAGACTCCTCAATCTCCACCTCTTTCTCTACATCCTCAATCATCGGGATCTGTTCATGAACTTCATCGTCTGAGTCATCATACTCATCAAAATTATAGAACTCTAATTGATGCTCAACAGAACAGGAACATCTTCATAAAGAATCAATTCCTGCCCACCTTGAGTATCAACAGGTTTATCCTTAGAGCTTTCTGCTTCTTCTTTCTCTTGAGTTTCTGACTCTTTCTCAGGATATGTAATCATTAACAGTCCAGTGCCTGGCTCATCAAGCTTCCTCCTCTTCTCCCCTCATGAGGAGCATTGTAACAACTGGCCTAAAAATATAAGGTATGAAACTCAAAATTTAACTAAATATAAAACTCGAATAATGAAGTAATAAACTCGAATGAAGTTATATGAATCTCGAATCATATAATCAATAAATTCGAATGGTGTTGTATGAATCTCGATGAAAGAAGTAATAAACTCGAATAATGATATAATGAAACTCGGTTAAGTAAAGATCTAAACTCGAATAACACTTTGATGAAACTCGAATAAAGGAACAATTTTCTCGGATGATGCAGTATAAAAGTCGAATGATGAAGATACAAATCTCGATTTCTAAGGGATAAAACTCGAATAAAGAAACATAAAACTCGAATAAAACTACATAAAACTCGAACAGTTAAACAAAGAAACTCGATTAAAGAAGCAAGAAACTCGGGCAATGTTGTATAAAACTCGATTGACACTACAACAAACTCGATTCACACTTGAATCGAGTTTAACATTCCAGAAATTTTTCTAAGTATGTATGTATATATACGATAATAATAAATGCTGCCACCTCTTTTGCACGCCTTTTTGTACTTTTATTAATATAAAAATTGAAAAGCCATACTACTTATCACTCTAAAAAGTATGTTGTCCTTTAAAGGACAACCAGCTTGTACTTTTGTATTATTATATTAATAAACAACATGCAACATACAATTATGAAATCGGCCACACCTCTTTGTCCAACACTCAACCGAAACACCTTTTTTTACTTTTCATTATTTCACTGAAATTTTAAATTACTTTATCTTTATTTTAATAACCCTTTTTCTTCTATAAATAGAAGACAGACCCATTTCACAAAAACACACCAACACACATATTCTCTCTCAAAACAAAATCGGCCAAGAAAGCTCAAGTGTTCTTCAAACTTTTGTAAGTTTTTCTTATTTACTTTATTTTCACCGTAAAAATTTATAAAACATGAAAAATCAAATATATTTACTAAAATATAATACTCTTCATTTACAACCCGGTTTTCATAATACTCGTGAAATTTTTCCATGCAAAATGTATGAATACCCTTTCGTAATGATGCACATGCTCGTATATATATATGTATGCATTTTCGTATATATATAAATACATATGTACATATGCAAGCATGCATGCATCAAAATATCCTTGGAAATAAACTACTTAAAGTCATTTTTGTAAATCGGAATTAATACAACAAATTATATTTTTAAATAAATTACTTGAACGTAACTACAAATCAGTATCAACATATGAAATCCTACGAAATTATTTATACATCACCCCCAAGTACATAAAATATTCAAACACGTATTATGATGATATTGACCCGAACTCGTAAAAAATATTAGGACGAGTCTCAACCATTCGAACAAGTGCTCAACTCAGATCCAAAAACATCATCAAAAACCAACAAGGTGAGTCTTCATAGTCCCATTTTTCACATTATTATGTTTTGGGATGAAATACATACTTCGTTTTTATATGGACACAAAAACTTCTCGATTCTATTATGTATTACATATGTGATTTCCGCCCTTATATCATGAAATCGTTAGTTGCATTTGTTTGCAAGCGCGAATATATTGTGGATAGATCTATTGGGAGTCATGTCCCCCACTCGGGTTAGTGGTTTAGCTAACTGCGGGTGCATATATATTCAACACACGGTATTATGTATGGGAATACTGCTCGGGGCAAACTCATTCTAATTAAGCTTCGGTGACATGATGGTTTATGTAATACATCTCATGGAATTTATGATTTTATAAATTCAACTCATCTGATAATGTCCATACAACTGGTCTTTTCGCGTAAACCTATGAACTCACCAACAATTTTTGTTGACGTATTTTAGTATGTATTTTCAGGTAATTAAGACAAGTGTGCCTTCGGATACACCAACTTTCAAGCTTCCCCATTTCATGGAGTCGCATGCATATTTCGAAACTAACGGAGATTTGACTGCATTATTTTTGGACGCATTAATTATGTATCAGAATCTCTGTATTACGCGAACTTCATTTCTTTCATTTTGTAAAACATTAGTACATTTTTAAATTTTAATGATGTAATATTTCGAAAACGTCCATATAGTGGTCGTTCGTTATAATTATGGTTACGCTTCCGCACTCGTCACGTCTCGCTGCCAACCAAGGTAGCAGGGTGTGACAAGCATCATCGGAGTCTTCGTCATGCTCATTATGCTTACGCTTCGGAGCAGAAGCTTGAGCCTTTCAAGTTTGTTCAACAGCAGAAACTCTTTCAGATAAATTGCCTAAGGCTATGATGACTGTGCTCTCCAAACCCATCATTCGTTTTCGCATTTCATCAAATTGGTCATATACGAACTCTCTTAGCTCTTCAATAGCCTGATTAGGATCTTTTTGCTTCACTGCTTCTTCAGCCACAGACTTGCCCTTTAAAAATTTATGAATGTTGGTCATCTGAGACATTACTTCTGATAACTGAGTTGTCAAGTGATTGTTCACTCCCGCAACTGCTGCATTTAAGGCTTGATTCAATGTAGTTTCTGTAACAAACGGGGAAAGATTAACTACGGGTCACTTAAACTTCCAGTTGTTACAACAGTCGAACTTGTAAAAAGAACTTCTATGTGGCCAGTACTTAGAGTTGGCAAAGATGTAGCTCCGACTGGACTTCTAACCTCTTCAAGTGACGGAGCAACAAATGCTTCCATGATTAAGGTTGTTCCGGCAGTGACACAAAGTTCAGCTGCACTAACTTCAACACATGAAGCAAACTCGAGTGTCCTATCATGTATGTGTTCTATACTCTGTGCAACAAATGAAGTCGTACACCCGAGTATATGTGTACTTTGTTCAATATCCATGAAATCCAAAGGATTTTCGAATAGAATATGTGTATCATCCCGGTGAGAAATTGAAACAGTCTCCTGTTGAGAGGATACTGAGTGGCTAGTGGGGTGTGTAGATGTCAGTGGGATGCTGACTATTTCAATGCTAACTCCCTGTTGGGAGCTAACAGCATATGTGGTTTGATCCCGGCTGTCTGGGCTAGGAACCTCCCTCACACTCTGTCTAGCTATCTCAACAATATCAATTAATCATGCACCTCCCTCATTAGGATCATTACCTCCCTCATCATCATCATCATTTTCTTCTGCAGCTCCCTCAGCAATATTGGATAGTGTGCGTTCAGAATCTGAGCTTCTTGCTTCTCCCTCACCACCTCTTTCTTGCACTTCTACTCCCTCACTCCCAGCTTGGCTTCCCTGAACTTCAGCCCCATGCTGAAGTTCCTCCTCACCTACAACCCACTGGTAAAGAAAACCTGGTTCTTGGGTTTCTACAGGAGCGTGATCTATTCTATACAACCTCACATGCTCACTCTCCGGATCAGCATACTTTAATAAAGCTTCAGGAATTGGCATTATGTTTGTGATTGGTGAATCTTGTATTCCATACAAGCTCATCATAACATAATCAGGGCACCGTTGAGCATTAAAACGTTTAGGAATCTTTTCATTTCCCCTTAATATTCCTCTGATCAGAATTTGGATAAAACATTGAAGAGGGACAAATTTTCGTGCTCTATTTGTCGTCTTTGCTAACACGACTTCCTTCAGATCCTCCCAGATACATTGGGCGTAATCATAATGTTTATTGAACGCGATCCCATGAAAAATTCTAAGACAGTGAATGCTACACCTGTCAATCCCAGTATGCTTTGACGTCATGCATCGGTTTATAATGCCAAAAAGCATGTGCCATTCTCCATTAAGTCCATTCCTATGGAACTTAGAGCTTTTTGGTAGTGGTTTTGAGTAACCCAGAAAAATCAGATCATGTACTAGTTCGTCATCGGATACAAAATCCTCGAAATCGGCTAGCTCTGGGAAATTCGCGGTATCGATGCGACGTGGTAGAAACAGATTGTGTCGCAGTCTTGCTAATGTCATCTTCATCTTGAATTGATCGATAGTAACCTTAAAGTGATGGTTACCATCAGCTGGGACAAACTTGACGGTGTGCCAAAATTGCTGTAGATATACCTGGGGAATCGAAGGTTTGTATTAAAGTAGATATCCTAAATGATGGCCTTTAAGAATGTCTACGATGATCGGGTGGCTGACTTTTATGACTTTAGGATCAAGGCGATAGTTGTTATCAAGAAAGGGTAAGCAATAACGAGGTTTAAATAGCCGATTGTCTGGGATAACAGTGGAAGGTGAAGGTCGGGTGACAGAGGCGGATTTTACTGGTTTGGAAACTAATGTGTGATTTGACGATTGAGGGTTGGGATTGAGCTGGTGATGCCATTTGAAAACTGTGAGAAGTAATAAACATGTTAGAAACAGCAGATAATCAAATGAAATCCTGCAAATAGAAAAATAAAACATTTTGATAGAAAGTAGAAAAATATGTGTTTTTCTGTTTAAAGCATTGAAATGAAATGAAGTATCGAGAATGTGAGAAAAATATGTGTCCTCGAATGAAATGAAGTATAGAGAATGTGAGAAAAATTTTCTAAGTCCTTGAATCAGCCTAACTCGAATGAAACTTGAGATGTCTCGAATCATCTATGAGTCCAACTCGAAAGACACATGAAAGGACTCGAATCAGCTATGAGGCCAACTCGAATGGACTTTGTTATCGAGGGTTTTTGAAAATTTTTATAAGTCCTAAAAATAAACCAACTCGAATAACTCATAACACTCTTTCGAACCAAGAAGCATCCAACTCGATTTAAACAAAAAATTTATCGATTGGACCTTCACTCAACTTGTTTGAAACTTGAGACATCCTCGATTACAGTGTTAATCGAGAAAAATGTTTAAAAATATTTCCAAGTCTAGAAACACTCATAAGTTGAAAATTTCAACTTAAGGACTATTTTACTTATCCAAAAGTGTAGCCCTACTCGAAAATTGATTTTGAACAACTTTTGTCTACTGAACAATGTCCAGAAATAATCTATTTAGACCAAAAATTCAATTTTCGGAACCAAAGTTTCGAGAAATTTTAAAACTAAAAAAATCAGATTATTGTTTGTGTGTTTGAAACTGGGACTTGAAATTTGAAATTCAAGTTCATGTAAGTAATCCGCAGGCAAACACACACTCAATTTCATATGATATCCAACAAATGACCAAAACCCATTAACACACACTTAAGTACATACAACACACACATATAACAAGATACTCTTATACTGAAACTAAAAAGAAACTCAAAAACTGAAAAATAATAAAAAGGACTCACAATATTAAACTGTAATGTTGAAACTTTGAGTTGGAATTGATTTCTTCGTGATTAAGCAAGTGAAGTGAGTGTGTCAGAGAAGGTGAACAGTATCAAGGATTTGTAAAAAGCGAATTTGAAATTTGAATTTCAACTTTATAGTTGAAATTTCAAATTCAAAAAAAAAAATTTCACCCAGCCCACTAACACACAAATGGGTTTTTATTTGAACCGAATGCATTTGAATGAAACTAAACACACACAAAAAAAAATTTTACGAAAAAAGTTTAACTACAAAAAAAAATTAACTAACTAAAAAATAAAATGAACATAACTAAAAAAATATCAATCAAATTTTGTACAAAACAAAATAATACCTCAAAAAATATTTGTAACACCCACATTTCTCACACAAATGCCACGTCAGTACGATACACAGGTGGCAATATCGCAATCATCTCAAAATACACATGTCACAGGATTAGCGGAAAACACTGTTAGTTAAAACTTTAACACGGAAGTCATACATCATGTCATAAACTGAAACTGATACACATACACATATGAATACTGTTAACATACACAAGTAGACCAGATACAACAGTTTTCAAAGCTAATATCGACAAGTAGCAGATTACGCAAAACTCGGCAATGAACCTGGCTCCTATTTCGGCGGCTGCTGTGATTGGGATCCCACAGTATGACTGCTTGAGACACGGAAGACTCGAAAACATAAGTTGGACAGCTCGTGAGTACGCGAGGGTTAGACACTGCAGGTAAACACATATAGCATGCACAACACAATGATATCTCAACACATAACACGGCTCGATACACACACATATCTCTGCTCAAAAGGGGACACCGTTCCCCAGCTAACAGACCGCACACAGCAGCGGTTAGCTCACACTAGGCACAGGAGCGACCTGGCGATAACACTGCTTTATATATACAGTCTCATACTTCGTGACTGGTTAGGGACAGTCAGCCTGCGCGATCACATATCGCGGATACCTGCAACTCAAACACATATAGCACGTATAGGGTAGAAGGAATCATACCTGCGCGCTACAACTTAATCTCATACACATATCATACCACATATCACAATTAAGACTCAGAAAACGGAGCGCTCTTTTAAAAGGAACTCGAGTACTCACCAATACCCCAAAACTCGATTGAAACCCAAAACTCTAATGCGGCTCGGCACGTGATCGGCTAGAACCTGTAAACGCCACGGATCTCATACATTAACACAAGCTTCAATAACCGAACAACTCAAGTTCAAACATAATTATCACGATTTAAACTAAAACCGAAACACACTCCCGGACGGATAACCGATCCCCGAAACCTCTTTACGACACTCCCATCGAGACCCAAAACTCTGGATAATTCAACCCGACATTACTCCGAAGGAATTCAAACTAACAACAACTCAAGACTCACCCATAATGATCAAACCGGATTTCTCCTGCAGGCTGCGGCTCGCGCCGCTAAGCCTTTGAGGGTCGCGCCGCGACCAAGCGGTGCTCTGCACCTTGACCTGCGATTTTCATGGCTGAACCAGGGGACTCAAACCCCTATACTCGAATTTTGGCAGCATAAAAACACATAATTTCGTATATAACAACCCTTAGACTTCAAAATACAACTCTTCAACACAATACATCCATAACTCAATTTAGACTACCAAAAAGCAAACCTTTACCTCTTAAACTCCAAGAACCCAAGAAGAAGGAGGAGATGATCACTTCCAGCAGCCAATTTCAACCTTGAAGACCTCTTTGCAGCTCCAAAACACACAGCACACACTCACGTTTCTATTTCTTGAGGGTTTGCACAAAAAGGGGAAGAGATAAGAATGAAGAAAGGGGATAACCATATATACGCTTTCCAATAATAGAAAGCCCGAACCCATTAATCCCGAACCCGATATCACTTTTTCACATTTAATATCATTAGGACCCAATTAAATCAACGATCTCAGGGATAATAATAATCCTCTAATTATTAACTCGGCGACACGTATCATTCGGTCTCGACACGTTAAATCCACGAAACAAGATTTAATTGGACCAACGCAATAATATTAAAATAAAGAGCCAGTAAATTAAATCCACGTACCAGGCTCAAATCCGGGATGTTACAAATCCTCTCCTCTTAAAAAGATTCCGTCTCGGAATCTAGCTCGGACTCAGGAATAGCTGCGGATATCGTCTCCTCATCTTGGCCTCGGGCTCCCAGGTGGCACTAGTACCCTTATGAGGCCTCCACTGAACGAGTACTAGCGCGATCTCTTTATTTCTCAATTTCTTCACTTTACGATCAGCAATCGCCTCCGGCTGCTCGACATATCTCAGATGATTATCCACGGTGATCTCAGATAGTGACACAAACTGGTCGTCTTTGGCCAGACATTTCCTCAGGTGACTCACATGGAATGTATCGTGGACTCCGGCCAACTCGGGAGGCAACCTCAATCTATATGCCTGATCTCGGACTCTGGCTATAATCTCAAACGGACCGATGTATCGCGGACTCAGCTTACCTCGATGTCTGAATCTGATAACCCCTTTCCATGGCGATACTTTCAGCATTAAGCGGTCCCCGACACTAAACTCAAGCTCTGTCAGACGACGATCAGCATAACTCTTTTGTCGGCTCTGCGCCACTCTCATATGCTCACGGATAACCGCCACCTTGTCGCTCGTCTCCTGTAGCAACTCGGGCCCACTGATAGGTCGCTTGCCGACCTCGCCCCAACACACCGGGGTTAGGCACTTACGCCCATACAGTGCCTCGAATGGAGCCATCTTGATGGAGGTATGGTAGCTGTTGTTGTACGCAAACTCGACTAACGGAACTACCACTGAAATCGATCGCACAAGCTCGGAGCATATCCTCGAGAGTCTGATTCGTCCGCTCTGTCTGCCCGTCTGTCTGAGGTCTGTACGCTGTGCTCAACTGAACTCTGGTCCCCAACTCGCGCTGAAAGCTCTTCCAGAACCTCGAAGTAAACCGCGTATCTCTATCGGACGTAATCGACATCGGAACGCCATGCCTCGAAGCTATCTCATTGATGTACAACCGGGCCAACTGATCCATAGTGATGGTGCCCCGAACCGCTAGAAAATGGGCACTCTTAGTCAACCGATCCACAATCACCCAGATCATATCGTTGCCTCGAACGGTGCGCGGAAGTCTGACGATAAAATCCATCGTGATATGATACCACTTCCACTTTGGGATCTCTAGAGGCTGCAAATGCCCGTGAGGCTTCTGATGCTCGGCCTTAACTCGCAGACAAGTCATACATTCCTCAACATACCGACTCACATCTCTCTTCATCCCAGGCCACCAATAGAACTCGCGCAGATCTCTGTACATTTTTGGTGCTCCCGGGGTGGATTAATAACCTCGATCGGTGCGACTCATCTAATATCAGCTGCCGCAGATTACCGACTCTCGGAACCCAAACCCGATCGTGAAACACCCATAAACCTCTGCTATCTCTGCTCAACCCATCAAGCTGTCCCGCAAGCCGCTCTCTCTTCACATTCTCTACTCGTAGGCCCTCTAACTGGGCCAATCTCAGACTCTCCACAAGAGTCGATGTGACCTCGAGCCTCGCCGCTCGGGAAACCACCGTCTGACCGCACGCCTTGCGGCTCAACGCATCGGCCACCACATTGGCCCTACCAGGATGGTACTGAATCTCGCAGTCATAATCCTTTAGTAGCTCGAGGCTGCGCCACTGTCTCATATTCAACTCTTTCTGACTGAACAAATACTGGAGACTCTTATAATTTGTATACACCACAAACCGCGAACCATACAAATAATGACGCCATATCTTTAACGCAAACACTATCGCGTCTAACTCAAGATCATGCACGGTATGATTCTCCTCGTAGGTCTTCAGCTTTCGCGACGCATACGCTATCACCTTGCCTCGCTGCATCAGAACACAACCCAAACCGGTACCTGACGCATCACAGTAGACCACGAAATCCTCTGTACCCTCGGGCAATGCTAATACCGGAGCCTGACACAACCGGGACTTCAGCTCCCTGAAGGCTGACTCCTGCTCATCGGACCATACGAAAGGAACGGACTGCCGTGTCAATCTCGTCAACGGCCTGGCAATCCTCGAGAAGTCCTGAATGAAGCGGCGGTAATACCCGGCTAGTCCCAAAAAGCTGCGGACCTCAGGCACAGTCTTCGGCGGCTCCCAACTCATGACGGCCTCTATCTTCGCCGGATCCACTGATATACCCTCGGCGCTCCCAACATGCCCCAGAAACTAGACCTCGCGCAACCAGAACTCGCACTTAAAGAACTTTGCATAAAGTCGCTCCTCTCGCAGCACAGTCAAAACCTCTCGCAAGTGCTGCTCGTGGTCCTCGGCACTCCTCGAATATATCAGGATGTCGTCAATAAACACTATCACGAACCGATCCAACATAGATCTACACACCCTTTTCATCAAATCCATGAATGCCGCGGGTGCGTTAGTCAGTCCGAAGGGCATCACAAGGAACTCATAATGGCCGTATCTCGTTCGAAACGCAGTCTTTGGCACGTCCTCGTCTCTGACTCTCAGCTGATGATACCCTGATCTCAAGTCAATCTTCGAAAAGAAGCTCGAACCCTGCAACTAGTCGAACAGATCATCGATACGTGGAAGCGGATAACGGTTCTTCACCGTCACTTTATTCAGCTCTCGATAGTCAATACACATCCGCATAGAACCGTCCTTCTTCTTCACAAATAGCACGGGAGCTCCCCACGGGGACGAACTCAGACGGATAAATCCACGATCAAGCAACTCCTGAAGCTGCGACATCATCTCTCTCATCTCGGTAGGTGCCAGCCTATAAGGCGTCTTCGCAATAGGTACCGCTCCAGGGATAAGGTCGATACGGAACTCGACCTGACGATCTGGCGGTAACCCAGACAACTCCTCTGGGAATACCTCAGGGAACTCTCGAATCACAGGTTTATCCGCTATGGTCTTCTTCTCTAATCTGGCGTCAACAACATAGGCCAGAAAGGTCTCACACCCCTTCGCAACGTACCTCTGAGCTCGGGCCATCGAAACAATACCGATCTCGCCTCGGCGCCTCTCGCCATATACCGTCACCGTCTCACTGTCTGAAATGGGTATCCGGATCATCTTCTTTGCACACAAAATGTCGGCCTGCCTGGCTGTCATCCAATCCATACCCATTATCACGTCAAAACTGCTGATCTCTATCGGCAGTAGATCAATTGAAAACCAGTGAGCATCTATCTCAAGGACACAATCTCTAAACACCCGGCTCACTAACGTTGTACTACCGTCTACCCGCTTAACAACTAAAGGCACAGATAAAACAGTAGGAGGCACAGAAAAGTAGGCACAAAACACGACAGATACATACGAGCAATCCGCTCCAGAATCAAATAAAATACGAGCACTAAGCCCGTTCAGGATATACGTACCAGATACCACATCGGTGGACTCGCGGGCCTCCTCTGCCGTAGCCTGAAACACTCTACCTCGGCCTCGAGGTGCTGACTCACGGCGGCTCGACGACGATGGCTCAGCTCTAGCACCTCTTGTACTCGCTCCCTGTACAGCTGGCGGTGCATCCGGACAGCCTCTAGCAATATGACCTGGCCTCCCACAACGGAAGCACAGGGAATCCCTCGAAGTACATGTAAATGAAGTATGGCCATACTGCCCACACCGATAACATCGGGGCTGCTCCGGCATGCAAGAACCGGAATGACGGCGGCGGCATCTCTGACAGGCCCTCCTCCCCGGCTGAACTATCTGCCCGGCTCCCTGACGGCTGGGACCCCTGCCCCACGCTGCTCTGACTCTGGCTAAGAGCACTATAACGGGAAGTCTGCCCCTGACTCTGACTGGCCGCCCCGGACCCCTGATACTGCCCTGACCTCCGGGATCTGCGATCTCTGCCTCTGTCTCTATCTCTACGAAATCCCGAACCCTGCCCCTGAACCTGCTGCGGCTCAGGCTGTCTCTCTCTCTGGAACTCCTGGGGCTCTCGATAATAACCATGGGACTGCTCGGACGTCCCTGTCCTCTGTCTCTGGGATGGAGGCTGACCCCTCTGCCTCTCAATCTCTCTCTCTCGAACTCGAGCCAACTCCAAGGCTCTCGCAAATGTAGGGGTGTCGTGGAGCCCGACAAACTCCCGGATATCCGACCGCAGACCATCAATAAATGCATCAGCCTTACGGACCTCTGAATCCACATGCTGGGGTGCAAACTGAGCATACTCATTAAAACGATCTACATACTGCTGGACTGACATGCTGCCCTGCTGAAGATGTAGAAAACGACGCTCCATCTCCCGGCGCTCATCCCGAGGAATATACTGCAACTCAAAGATAGCGCGAAATCCCACGACATAGCATACGCCGCAGCTGTAGTCATAGACGACTCAATGGACTTCCACCACTGTGAAGCCCCTCCCTTCAGCATATAGGCCGCATAGCCGACCATATCACGAGGATCGACATGGGCAACTCGGAATGCCGCCTCAATCTCTCTCTCCCATGCCATAGCCGCACCCGGCTCACCACCGCCTCGGAACTGAGATGGGACTCCTGCCATAAAGTCCTTAAAGGACCCACCTCGCGGAGCAGAAGAAGAAGATGTCCCAACCCCTGTCTCGATACTCGTAACTGGCGGTGGAACAGATCTCTGTCGCTGCTGATCTCTCTCTCTATAGAACTCAGTCAACACTGCTAACATCTCCGACCGGCGGATGTACTCATCTCCTGCTGGTCTCTCGGGCCCAGATCCCTCTCCATGGTCTGCTATAATCACCTGCACATATCACAAAGGTAAGATAACAGATCGACCACTCAGCGTTATACAATAAGCTAGGTCAGTTAATTCCGCTAAACTCAGCCTCAGGGAAGAATCCCACGGATCTGAACACGGTAAGAGCTCAAGCATCCACTGATACTCAATACTGAAACCACAAGCTCTGATACCAAGCTGTAACACCCACATTTCTCACACAAATGCCACGTCAGTACGATACACAGGTGGCAATATCGCAATCATCTCAAAATACACATGTCACAGGATTAGCGGAAAACACTGTTAATTAAAACTTTAACACGGAAGTCATACATCATGTCATAAACTGAAAGTGATACACATACACAACTGAATACTGTTAACATACACAAGTAGACCAGATACAACAGTTTTCAAAGCTAATATCGACAAGTAGCAGATTACGCAAAACTCGGCAATGAACCCGGCTCCTATTTCGGCGGCTGCTGTGATTGGGATCCCACAGTATGACTGCCTGAGACACGGAAGACTCGAAAACATAAGCTGGACAACTCGTGAGTACACGAGGGTTAGACTCTGCAGGTAAACACATATAGCATGCACAACACAATGATATCTCAACACATAACACGGCTCGATACACACACATATCTCTGCTCAAAAGGGGACACCGTTCCCCAGCTAACAGGCCGCACACAGCAGCGGTTAGCTCACAATAGGCACAGGAGCGACCTGGCGATAACAGTGTTGTATATATACAGTCTCATACTTCGTGACTGGTTATGGACAGTCAGCCTGCGTGATCACATATCGCGGATACCTGCAACTCAAACACATATAGCACGTATAGGGTAGAAGGAATCATACATGCGCGCTACAACTCAATCTCATACACATATCATACCACATATCACAATTAAGACTCAGAAAACGGAGCGATCTTTTAAAAGGAACTCGAGTACTCACCAATACCCCGAAACTCGATTGAAACCCAAAACTCTAATGCGGCTCGGCACGTGATCGGCTAGAACCTGTAACCGCCACGGATCTCATACATTAACACAAGCTTCAATAACCGAACAACTCAAGTTCAAACATAATTATCACAATTTAAACTAAAACCAAAACACACTCCCGGACGGATAACCGATCCCCGAAACCTCTTTAAGAGACTCCCATCGAGACCCAAAACTCTGGATAATTCAACCCGACATTACTCCGAAGGAATTCAAACTAACAACAACTCAAGACTCCCCCATAATGATCAACCGGATTTCTCCTGCAGGCTGCGGCTCGCGCCGCTAAGCCTCTGAGGGTCGCGCCGCGACCAAGCGGTGCTCTGCACCTTGACCTGCGATTTTCATGGCTGAACCAGGGGACTCAAACCCCTATACTCGAATTTTGGCAGCATAAAAACACATAATTTCGTATATAACAACCCTTAGACTTCAAAATACAACTCTTCAACACAATACATCCATAACTCAATTTAGACTACCAAAAAGCAAACCTTTACCTCTTAAACTCCAAGAACCCAAGAAGAAGAAGGAGATGATCACTTCGAGCAGCCAATTTCAACCTTGAAGACCTCTTTGCAGCTCCAAAACACACAGCACACACTCACGTTTCTATTTCTTGAGGGTTTGCACAAAAAGGGGAAGAGATAAGAATGAAGAAAGGGGATAACCATATATACGCTTTCCAATAATAGAAAGCCCGAACCCATTAATCCCGAACCCGATATCACTTTTTCACATTTAATATCATTAGGACCCAATTAAATCCACGATCTCAGGGATAATAATAATCCACTAATTATTAACTCGGCGACACGTGTCATTCGGTCTCGACACGTTAAATCCACGAAACGAGATTTAATTGGACCAACGCAATAATATTAAAATAAAGAGCCAGTAAATTAAATCCACGTACCAGGCTCAAATCCGGGATGTTACAATATTAACAAAAACTAAAAAAATTTAACAAAAACTAAACCAAGGTAAAAAAAATTTTTAACTAAAAAAATTTAACAAAAACATAAGTTGCTCCCCCTTGATATTTGCAGTTAAGCTCCCCTTCAGATGTATATAGCTTTTTAAATGACAGCTCTCCCTATAAAAATCAGATAAAAATATGTTTCTGCTCCCCCTGCACATGACAATCCAGATCTGTTAAACTCTGAAAAATTTAAAACTTTAAATTCACATGAGATTAACATCAAATTTAAATCAAAATAAAAAATGTAAATTTAAAATTATAATTTGTAACTACTGAAATTTTAAATCTAGCGATTCAACATACCCAACATGTATACCAAAAAATTAAAACGTTTTTCATCTAAGGCTTTGGTAAACAAGTCAGCTAATTGATATTCAGTAGGTACAAAATATAATTCTATATTACCATTTTCTACATGATCTTTAATAAAATGATACCGGATGTCGATGTGTTTGGTTTTAGAATGCTGCACTGGATTGGAAGCTATGGCTATTGCACTTTGAGAATCACAATAAATTGGAATCTTTTGCGGTGTAAACCCGTAGTCTCTGAGTTGGCTCTTCATAAAAAACACTTGAGAACAGCATGACGATACAATAACATATTCAGTGCGGCTGTAGACAGTGAAACACATTGTTGTTTCTTGGATGACCAACAGACGGGTTTGTCACCTAAGAATTGGACTCCTCCTGATGTGCTTTTTCTGTCCATTTTATCACCTGCGTGATCAACATCAGAAAAGGCAGTTAAAGTGAATGATGATTCCAGGGGATACCACAAACCTAAGTTTGGTGTTCCCTTTAGATATCTTAAAATTCTTTTGGCAGCAGCCAAATGTGATTCTTTCGGATGTGCCTGATATCTAGCACAAATACATGTAGCAAACATAATATCAGGTCTACTTGCAGTTAAACACATTAATGACTCAATAATGCCTCGACAGTGGGTTACATCTACAGGTTTCCCTGAAATGTCCTCATCGAGTTTTGATTTGGAATCCCAAGCTATGGGAATTTTCATAGGAGTACTATTTACCATGTTAAATTTCTTTAACATGTCCTGAACATATTTGGACTGATTGATGAAAATTCCATCAGTCAGTTGTTTCACTTGTAAACCTAAGAAAAAATTGATTTCTCCCATCCTGCTCATTTCAAATTTTTGGGACATTAAGAAAGCATATTTCTTGAAAAATTCTGGATTAGTAGACCCAAATATTATATCATCTACATATATTTGAATAACTGTAATATCTGGACCCTGACGTTTTATATACAGGGTTGTATCCACTGCACCTTTGTTAAATCTACATTTCAACAGATATGTTGAAAGTGCATCATACCAAGCACGAGGTGCTTGTTTAAGGCCATACAGGGATTTATCCAAAATATATACATGATCGGGCTTCGAAGGATCAGTAAACCCTTCAGGCTGATAGGTATATACTTCGTTTGTCAGTTTCCCATTTAAAAACGTAGTTTTTACATCCATTTGATAAACAGTAAAGTTTTTATGAGCTGCAAAAGCCAAAAACATCCTAATAGCTTCTATCCTTGCAACTGGAGCGAATGTTTCATCATAATCAATCCCTTCTTACTGACTATATCCTTTGGCGACGAGGCGAGCCTTGTTACGAATGATGACATCGTGTTCATCCTTCTTATTCTTGAAGATCCACTTCGTGCCAATGATTGATTTGTCTTTTGGTCACTCCACCAATCTCCAGACCTTCAACCTTTCAAACTGATTTAGCTCTTCTTGCATAGCCACGATCCAATCAGCATCCAGGAGAGCTTCTTTTACATTCTTTGGCTCAATTTTACTCAGAAAGTTTGAAAATAAGCACTCGTTCATGGTTGCTCTTCTGGTTTTGACTAAGGCTGAAGGATCACCTATGCTGTTTTCAGTTGGGTGATTCCTTGTCCATTTAAAGGTATGTGGGTAAGGTTGAAGTTGGTCTTGATTGGGGTTTAAGTCTAGATAGGGAATTCGGGGATTAGCTTCTGAGGTTGATGGAAATCAACTGAGATCGGGGTTTCTGAATTTTCAGAAGGCAAGGGGGTTTCAAAAGATACTGGAGGTTGAATGGGTTGTACACTGTCAACAGGTGAGTGTACGTCTGTCGTTGAAGCCTCTCTAGTTTCTTCTGAAATAGGTTGGTGGGAATAATCTGAGACTACGACTGGATCTTCATTAATCCTGTCAGGCACCAAATTTGAAACATTATGTTTGGATTGTTCAAAGTAGTCTTCATAAAAATTCTCGAACAGTTTATATAAATTGTTTATTTTCTGCACTCTGTTCAGATGACTTCATAGAAGTCGGCCTGTTAAGATCGGGTCCTGAACTGGTATGTTCATAAGCCATTACAATGCCTTCATCAAATTTGACATTGACGATTTCGTTAACTATCTTTTTCCTCTTATTGTAGACTCGGAAAGCTACAGACTCGTTCGAATAACTAATGAAGATGCCTTCATTAGCTTTTCTGACTGAATTTTCCCAGATTGTCTTTGTCGTTTAAGATGAAACACTTGCATCCACAGACATGAAAAAATTTAACATTAGGTACTCGTTTGTTTATTAATTCATACGGAGTCTTTCCGAATCTCTTGTTGATTATGGATCTGTTCTGCGTAAAACAAGTCGTTGCTACATCTCCAGCCCAAAGGAATAATGAAAGGTTTGAATATGCCAGCATTGTTCTTGCAGATTCCACTAGGGTGCGATTTCTTCGTTCAACTACACCATTTTGTCGTGGAGTGCGAGCTGCTGAGAATTGATGAGTTATTTCCACAGAATTTAGAAACGACTCGAGAGATTTGTTCTTGAATTCTGTCCCATTATATGATCTAATGGTTTGAACTGAAAGTTGCAACTTGACTTGAATTCTGCGAATGAAGTCAATTATTATTTCGGTAGCATCAGATTTGGAATGCAGGAAGAATACCCATGTGTATCTGGAGTAGTCATCGACTATTACCAACACATATCTCTTTTTGTTTATGCTCTATACTCGCATTGGTCCACACAAGTCCATATGAAGCAGTTCCAATGCTCTCGTTGAGAAGTGTTCAGTTTTGGACTTGTGAGATGCTCTAACCATCTTTCCTTTTTCACAGGCTGCGCACAACTGCTCTTTTTGAAAACTGAGAGTTGGAAGCCCTTTGACTAACCCACCTTTTGCAAGGATGGTTAACTCTTTGAAATTCAAGTGAGAAAGGCGGCGATGCCATAGCCAAGAGACTTTAGACGTTGCTTTTGACATTAAGTAAACATCTTTCTTCAGATTGGTTGAGTCTAGGTCTGTCGAGTACAGATTTGTTTTCCTATTCCCTGCAAGGATCTCTTTCCCTTCTCCAGATCTAAGGCTACACCGATTCGCTTTAAAATTGACCTCTAGTCCTTTGTCGCATAGTTGTTCAGCGTTGAACAGATTGTGACCAAGACCGTCAACATAGAAGACTTTTTGTATCGTGATCTTGTCATACTCAAGACTTCCATATCCTTTGATCGGACAGAATTGATCATTCCCGAAACGGACCGTCCCACAAAACTTATCAACAAAGTTAGTGAGAGTTTCTTTCTGTCCGGTCATGTGCTTTGAGCATCCGGAGTCAAGGTACCATACATGATTTACCTATAAGACGAAATAAAACGTGAGGTACCCACTTATAGTTGGGTACTTTGGATTTCGGTAACTCATGTGTTTTTTATATTTATCTTTTCATCAGATAATTCTTTTAATTTAGGAACCCACTTTTTAACAGTACGTTTCGGTATCCATTTTTGTACAGTTTGATGTGGAACTGATTTTGAAATTTGCTGCTTTGGAACCTTCTCCTGTTTAAAAGAAAGATCATTTTTCTTTGGTAGCCAAACGAACTTATCAGATTTAGCATGCATTGGATTACAAGAAGCAGAATTTAAATCAATTAAGTCAATTCGAGAGTATTTATTACATCGTTTTTCTAGTAAAATTATTACAGACGGATTTTTCAAATTGACTAATCCTATCTAGACATTTTCTTTGACCCTCCACTCTTGTCTTAAACTCTTGTTTTTCATATCTCGCTGCTTCTTGTGCCATTATTTCTTCCGAGAACTTTTCTCAATATTATCTGACATAAAAGAAACACGAGAATGAGTCGTTTTAGAAATATGTTTATCCTGTAAAACTCTCTTACCTTTGGAAGTTTGGACCTTTTGTGCAATAGGACTCCATGAGGAAGATGATTCACCTTTTTCATATGTAGGAGTCACAAAATTAACTTTTATTTTCTCCTTTTTCAGTTGTAAAATTGGTGAATGTTCTGATGAATCCTTTGAATCTGTAGATATACTTTTCATAATTCTCACAGGTTCTTTAGGTTTGTCAAGTTGTTTGCCATGTAATGGTTTGACAAATTCATCTAATTTGACAAACATTTCTTCCAATGAGTTAAAGTCCGAATTCATATACATATCAAAATCTTGTTCAGAATTAATAGAATCAAGTTGAATTGAAGGTTTTTTTATCTGATTGTGATTTGTTTTCAGGCTGTTTTTGCAATTTTAGTTCTAAAGATTTAATTTCAGCCTTAAGATTTTGATTTTCAGTCTCAAAAGTTTTGATTTTCAATTCAAGATCAGAGTTTATCTTCTCAAGAATTGAATTTGGTAAATATGGCTTTTGAGAATGAGTAGTATTTTCAGACAAATCCTTATCAGAATAAGTTTGAATATACTCCTCATATATGCAAGAATTTTGATAAGATTCATTTATTCTGTTATAATCAATAGAATTTTGCATTTTATCAATCTTCACTCGATTTTATTTCGTCTGAAGCTTTCATAAAAGTCATTTGTAATCCTAAATTCATGTATCTGACATCATATAAAGTAGGTGAATTTGAAATTGCTTTTGTCAGATATTTAGGATTAGTCCAACCTAAACCAGATTTAGAATTATAAGATTCGGTATCTTTAGGTTGATTTAGATATATCGTTTGATCTGTTTGACCTCGTTTTATAAACTCATCTTCCAATGATTTAATTTTCTCGTAAAGTTTTGATCTTTCATAAAAAATGGCATGATATTTTACTGAATAACTTGATGCTTCTAATTCAGCTAAATTCAGTTTTTCTGTTTTGTCAGATATATTGCTATTCAGTTTCTGGATTTGACTTTGAAGATCATTTGCTTTATCTTGTAAATCTGATACAGCTCGTAACGCTAATGCCTTATCCTTGGAAAAATCTAACACTAACGCATGTTCTTGATTTAATTTGTTTTCCAAGGAATGAACATTTTTCTTTTCGGCTTTTAAAGATTTTTCAAATTTCTTTAACACGTAAGCCATTTGCGTAAGTTTTTGTTCTAGCATACAGGAGTCATCATTTTCAGAATCAGAGTTAGACACTTAGTTTGTACCTCAGGTGTCTCTGAATTCTCTGATGTATCTGAATCTGAGTCATCACTTTCTTTATCCTTGCTGCCGCCAGCATCTCCTGTTGCCATTAGTGCTACCTCTTCAGTCAGTTCCTTTTCTTCATCAGACTCTTCTTTCTCTTCATTCTCCTCATCCGTCAACCCTACCGAAGCTTCATCTTCTGCTAACATTGCAGACTCACTAAGTTATGATTCATTAAAGAATTCTAACTTCAGACAGATGTGTGCATCTTCATCTAAGATGTCTTCGTCTTCAGATAATTGAAGCCAGTGATCATCTTCAGCCATTAGAGCTTTGCCAACTTCCTTTTCCTTTGCTAGTAGTGCCTTTCGAGTGTAGTATTATGAGTTTTTCACTACAGGCATTCTACATTCTCTAGCATAATGACCTGGCTTGCCACAGTTGTAGCACTTTTGCTCTGAGTACTTCTTGGCTGACTTTTCAGATTTATCATATTTGCATGCTTTCTTTCCACTGCTTTCACCTGATTTGTCATATCTGTCCTTCTTGTCAAACTTTCGTGAGCCTGTTTTGTATCTCATCTTGTTGTTGGTTGGTTTCCGGTAAAACTTCTTTTGAAATTCCTTTGTCAGTAAGGCCATTTGTTTCTTCATTTCCTCAATTTCAGAATCAGCTGAGGAATCCGATGAGTCTGATTCAGATGAACTGCTAGCTTATAACTACTCATTTCTTCTTCTTTAGCTTGTATTTGTATTTATTGTCTGCCAATAATGCTAAAGGATCAATAGCTTCTTTTTCAACTTTCTTCTTTCCGGACATCTTCCTTAAAACAACTTCCTGGTAGTTGTTAAGGTTTTCAAACACCATATGAAAGTCCATGTCCTCAATATCTTTGGTCTGTTGAATTATCATTGCGTACTTTTCCCATTCTGGATTTAGTACGTTTAGGAATTTTACATTGATGTCTAAATTGGACTTTGTGACACCATTCCTTTTCATTTCACTGACTAGGCTGACAAACCTCAAGTATGTACTCTCCAGCAGTTCCCCTTCTCTAGCTCTGAAGTTCTCGAACGTCATTAAACTGTTTTGGGCTCTATTTGTTGCTGTCCTGTCTGATCCCCTCATCAACTTACAAACCTCATCCCAGATGGATTTGGCTATTTTGGTATTTGTCAGACATGTGTATATATCATTTGGGATGGATATCAACAACAGTTTTCTAGCTGTCTTGTCCCCCAGTTTTCTACGCTTTTGTGCCTCAGTTAGGTTAGTGACCTCAACGGTTCTTTCAGGTATTGGGGGGTTGTCGGTGGGTACAGCAGGTATTGTTTTAAGAAACACAGCCGGTCCGTCATTAAGGGACTTCAACATCTCATCAGACAAGTCGTGGAAACTTATGAACTCAAGAAATCTCTCTCTCCATTGTGCATATTCTCCTCGGTACAGGATTGAAGGTTTTGTTTCCGACCCCATGGCTAGTGCGTCTTTGGACATGTTGACTGAATTACAGGAATCTTCCAAGATCTTTTAAATGAGATTTTGATTGAATTTGAAAATTTGATCCAACTTGAATATAAGTTGATCAAACTCGAATGATTGTTTACTGAAACTCGATTAAAGAGTGTGAAAAACTCGAATAAAGAATGTACTCAACTCGAATCTAGAAAAATCAGTCAATTAGAATAATAATGCAACTCGAATTAAACTAATGTAAAACACGTATCAATTGTGAGTCAACTCGAATCAAATGTGAGTCAACTCGAATCAAATGTGATTAAACTCGAATGATATTGGCTGATGATTGGGTAAACTTGAATTAAAATTGAAATCCAGATAAAATTGTTTTGTAAAACTCGAATACAAATTGTTTCCAACTCGAATTGAATTATGTGTCAACTCGATTGAGTCTTCAAGTCAACTCGAATACGTCTTCAAGTCAACTCGAATATGTCTTCAAGTCAACTCGATTAAAAGGCTTTTCAACTTGATTGATTCTGTGATCAACTCGATTTAAATCGAATGATCAACTCGAATATAACTATGTGCAACTCGATTAGAAAGAGTTTTCAACTCGATTACAAGATGAATAATGTGATATTCGAGTTTTTTGAGTTTTTCTGAAATTTCAAGTCCAGAATTCAATCTATTCAGTAAAAATGCTTCAATTGATTCCAATTTGATATCGAATGTAAGGTTTTTGATTTCAAACACTTTATCTGAAAACACTTAGGTTAAAAACCGATTAAATCCCTTGATTTTCACAAGAACAGTGAAGAACAATGGGTTTTTCAAAATTTCAGAAAATTCAATGAATCTTTTTAAGTGTTTGGAATTTTAGATTAAGCTTATAATCAAACTGGTCGTTTTTCAAATGCCTTCCTTCGATCCAAATTTCAACAACTAAGATCAACAGAATCAAAAACCCTATTCGATTTTTCAATCTCTGAAAAAAGCGATAGAACAGTAACCGCTTTGCAATTTTTCAATCAAAAAATCATTCCTATGCTCTGATACCAATTGTAATTCTTGTATATTTAATCAACAATCATAAACAAACAATTAAGAACATAAAATCAATACTAACCGAATGATTATGATTTCCAAAATGTGAATTACAGAGTTGAAAATAAACCGTAGCACTGTAGCCCTAGAATCATTCTCTCTGATTTCCGTGCAATTGCAAAAATGATTATGTTAGTTATGACATTTACAAAAGTCAAACTTCTATTTATATGAAATTAAAACTATGTACTATTTACTATTTAAACCCTAGACTTATTTATTTCATCAATCATAAAATGTATCCAACAGATAATCATGAAGATAATTTGGGTATAGGTAGTTATAATAACCCGAGAGATGAGTAACCTAACATATTGGAACCAATTCGATATAAAATAATTAACGGGTAACAAATCAATTAATTATTCACGGTTATATTTCAATTAAATGTTATTACTAGTTATTAAAGGATTAAAATGGAATAAATATATAAATGACTTATCATTTAATTAAGGTTCTCTTATAAGTTAATTCAAATGTTCAATGAGATTAAAATAAATACACTAAGATTATATGCGATTGAATACCGACTAAAGTATAGATAAATTACATAATTAATTATTGGAACACCGATTCGATTAATAAAGGTTAATGAAATATTTTAAGTTGAACCAACAATAATTGCGAACCGAACTTAATAATTATTAATAAAAGTATGTATTAAAATAGTGGATTGGGTAGTTAGAAGACCAACCTAGCTGAGTTCTAATTTAAGTTCGTTCTTATAGATCGAATAGATTCGTAGCGGATTCAGTCTGTCGTCGTGACTTTGTAGAGCTGTTATTAAGGTACGGATCCCGTACTTCTTTCAGCGTTATTCTTGAGTTGTTCGTTGTGTGAATTGCATGCTAATACTTGACAGTCGAATTTTTATATCTCGTGTCAGTTTCTTTTTCGAAAACAAATATCGTTTTTAAAACGCTCGTAAAACATTTGCGAAAAGAAAAGATATTTGGAAAACAGTTATTTTCATGGCTTTTGTGAATGTGATATTGTCTTGTGAAATGTGGCCCTTTTTGTATTGAAATGGTTATTATCTTTGAGATGTTTATTCGGGCTTTTTGTTATGCTTGAACCCTAGACAGTAGACAGGAGATAGGAATACCGAGTGAACTACCTGTGGAGGTACCACAGGCATGCCATTGCGGCACCAATGGCATGACACTTCCGTAACAGTGTGATCGGTTACGGCGTCTCCCTTTTGTTTGAGATTCATGATTGAATGATTGATTGAGATTATGTTTATGATCGATGGAGATCATGTTAGCTCGGGAAATGAGTTGTTGATTGTTTCAGGGAGGCGTATGGATGCATCCTAGGCTATGTTATGAGTTTTACGGAAGTGAGGTGTAATGCCATACACTCCTTCCGGCCAGATGCACTGATGTGGCGCGACTCAGTGTAGTCTTGAGAGTGATTGTGAGAGGGATTATTGTTTATGATGTTAGGCCGCTCGGTAAATATAGCCCAACCCTTTGTTGCTTCAGCCGTTATATTCTTTGTTTGATCTGGTGTGGAGGTGGATATTTATGTTTTAAAGAAAAACCATTTTCAAAACTTCCTTTTAAATAAACTTATTTTCAAAACATTCTTTAGTCTTTGAATTCGTATACGTTGCACTTGTAATCGATCTCCGTACTGGGCGTTTGGCTCATGCTGTGTTCTTTCTTCCGGCAGGTACTCAGGGGTGATGATGGGCAGTGCGCAGAGTGTGGACCGTTGAGGACTTAGATTTATGTTAGCTATTTTATTTTAGTATTAGTGATCATGAATATTTGTTAATGTTTAGTTTAACTTTAAATTGATAGTTGAAATCAATCGAAATTTATGTTAAGCTTTAGAAGTTAATAAATAATATAGTTTGTTTTTGGTTAGATGAGGTAGTTAATTAACATCGTCGGTCCAGTCGGGATCGGGGTGTTACAGTAGTTGACTTCCCTCAATAAATATATTAACACTAAAGTTTGAATTAATAATAAAATATATTTGGTATAATTATTCAGAATTTTTAATATTATTAAATTATTATAATGATGTCGATGTAAATTATTTTAAGAAATCAGAATATTTTAGATTTACAATAACACTGAAAATATTATTAATAAATTATTGGACATCATTGGTACAAATATCTGATAATTATGTAATAAATATTAGTTATGTTGTAAGGGTGTTTCATACGTTTATCTCATTAAAATCTTATTGATAATCATGACATGTACATGTTTATAATAATGTGATTATAGCATAGTACATTGTTGTGTGCGATATACATTATAGTAATACTTTTCAATGATCTTGGAGTATGATGTCATAATTTCTTGTTGACGGGAGTACGATATTGGGTACTAGGGGTCCCAATGATTTTTGGCATTATCACGTTCCCTGGATGTACTCATAACGTGATAATGTTGTCATGACATTAACAAAAGTCTCCCTCTTAAAATGTCTCATCTTCTTTGATGTTACTCATCTTATGGTATCATATTGTGGTTCATTATATATGAAACTCATGCGACTATTTTTATCAAATGTTTCATTTTTGAAGTTACCGATGCTTAAATTGTTACTTGTATGTTGTGTCATATTGACCTAGTCGCTCACTAGGCAATTTAATTTGCTTACCCGTTTTTTCTCATACTTCTGTTGCAGGTGAAACACTATGGGGTTTGAGACCAGATTTAATATTTAATTGGTAATTAGAAATGCAAGCTACGTAAAGAAAAAACAATCAAGAGTTGTAATGGTATCTAATATTATGTGATAGTTTTATATAATCTATGTTAATATTGGAAATTTTTAATTAGCCTATGGATTGCAAATATTATTATTGATTCTCGATGCCTTTTAGCGAATAAACATTGATAAAGTATGATATAATTAATATTTATGTTGAATGCGTGTTTTAGATTTCCATGATTTCGATTTAGAGTTTTAATGAATCTACTTAAATTTCAATTTAATGTCGTTTTCGATTTCTTCTTGGTCTCAATTTCATTTCATGTGTTTATTTTTGACGTTGTGTTTATTCAATTTTTTGATCTGTGGATTTCGCTTTTGATTTTAATGTTGGGGTCTACACTTATTCTTGATGGCTGCATCAAATTTAGGGCTCAAATAACTGTTTTGTTTGAGTTGTGTTTCGATGTGTTGGGAAAGAACTCAGTGCAGAGTGGAGTTTTTGATTTCAAATTTCATTTTGCCGAAGTTTTTGAATTATGATTTTTTGGGTTCGATTTTCATCCAAAATTGATTTTAAAACCCATATCTGGTAATGGAGCAATATTATTTTTGTTTTCGCCTCTTCTTAAATTGATGATGACTGATTTCTTCGTGTGTTTGTTTTTTGAGATTTCTATTATTGATTTGCTTCAAACTGATGCTTAAATCTTCTTCATCTATCTTCTTTGCGCTCTTCATCATCATCATCATCATCATCATCATCATCATCATCAAATATCCCTTTATGTTTCAATTCATTCTTGTTCATGTTGTGGTTCATGGTGGATGTGACCGGAGATAATGGTGATGAGTATGAGAGGTGGTGCTTCACACCATTCGGGGGACAAACATAGTCTTCTTCACTTAACACTCCAAACAAAATATTAAGAATTAAGTAATAATAAAAATAATTAACAAAATAATAAAAATAATATTCTCCACGTATACATTACGTATAATCCACATATACACAACATGTACACATGAATACCAGGATGGGTTATCGATAGTAGGAGTGTGTAAAATAACCGCATCCGAATAGTCCACCCGAACCGAACCTTAATCGGGTTAAATGGGTCGGGTTATTCGGTTTTCGGGTTCCTTATTCGGGTTAAATGGTACCCGAATAAGTAATTCGGTTCGGTTTACGAGTAGGATTAATGCTTATTCGGGTACCCAAATAACCCGAATAACCCGTTTAATATATATTTTTCATTTTTTAATTTGTTTATAATTATAACTAGTATTGTTTAGGCCACAGGGAGTGGGGCTCGGCACCCCTCGGTACCGAGCTCGGCAATGTTGGAACACCGCGCCGTCGCCTCGGCAACGGCATTGAAATGCCGAGCTCCTTTCCTCCATTATCGACCGTTGTATATATATATATATACACACACACATAATTTTTTAAAATACACCCACATTCAAATCATTCAAAATTTAAAAAAAAATTCTCACAACTCTCAACCTCCATTCTCATCTCTCTCAAAAATTCAAATGGCATCCGGTTCCGATTCCGGTTCGACGAACAATCCGAACACACCAACGTCGACAAATCAAGGTTATCGTCCGATCCCGATGCAAATGGATCAACCAATATTTTCTCCCACGGGTTTTATGAACTTTGCGGGGGTTCCGCAACCCGTTTTCGGTCGAGGGTATGGCATCACGCCTACTCGACTAAATTTCATGCCTCCGGAATATTCGCAATTTAACGCGTTCACGGAGTACCAACCACTCTCTTCCCCAACGTTATCCGCATTTGGCACCCATCCATCTCAACATATTACCGAACCCGAAGTCGTTCCGGAAACACAACCCGAAGTTGAAGTGGATCCCGAACCCGAGTCGGCTACGAAAGGTAAAAAAAAGAAATCAACAACGAGGGCTCCTACTCAACATTGGACCCCCCAAGAAGAGAAGACGTTGGCACGAGCTTGGCTCGATGTTTCTGAAGATCCTATTACTGGTACCGACCAAAATAGGAAAGATTTTTGGAATCGAATTCGGTTTAGGTTCCACCAAGAAATGGGGAAAAATGACTACCATTCGAAAGATCAACTATACACAAAATGGAGGAATGTCAACGCCGTCGTTAAACAATTTTCGGCGATATTTCATTCCATCCAATGGGAAAGTGGTCAAAACGACGCCAACATTCTAAAAAAAGCACTTGGAATGTTTAAAGACGCGAATGGGTATCCGTTTCGACATATCGAAGTGTGGTCGGTCGTAAAAGATTCTCCAACTTGGCAACGTGTTGCGACGGCCGACAATTTTATCGAACGTGGGTCTAAACGATAAAAAACAACGGACTCTAACGAGTTCACAATGTCGTCGGATGCGCATATCAGAATTAACCTTAACCACGATGACGACTCGTTTGAGGTTCCCCCACCCACACGGCCGATTGGAAGGAACGCGGCAAAACGTAAGGGTAAAGCGGCAACAAGTTCCGGTATGACGCCAACATCGGCTTCACAAGATCTTGATTCCATGACGACAAATATAGCCGGGTTACAAAATCGTTTAGGCGAATATTTGGATTTAAAAAGACAAGATCTTATCGAAAAACAAAAAGCTCGTGACTTGAGATTTTATGCCAAAGACGTTAGTCATTTGACCGGAAAACAACTCGAGCTCGTGATGAAACGAAAGGAAGAGATAGAAAAAAAAATGGTTAATGTAGTTTAAGTATTTTAATGTTTTTTTAAGTATTTTTAAGTATGTTTTTTTTTTTTTTTAGTTTAATGTCTTAATTATGTTAAATTTTAATATTATTAATGAAATGTTTTATGTTATGTTTAATTTTAATATTATTAATTAAATGTTATTTTTTATTTCAATAATTTTTTATAAGTTTTAAATGCAAAAAAAATTAAAACGAATGACATCCACACCCTCGGAATGACATCAAAATGGCAAAGAATGGCAAAACTGACGTGGCGCTGACGTGGCGGCAATTTTGGGTGGCATCGGTGGCATCCACTCCCTGTGGCCTTATATATAGAATGTAAATATGTAAATACCCATTTTTGATACTCAACCCATTTAACCCAAATTACCCAACTCATTTAACCCGTTTAAACTACTTTGTTGATGATTTTATTTTTTATACCAAAACCGAATAACCCATTTAACCCAAACCGAATAACCCGATACCCATTTAACCAGAACCGATTAACCCGTTCCCTTTGGTTCGGGTTCGGTTAGCTAACCCTAACCTGATATCCAATTAACCCACCTGAATAACACCCCTAATCAATAGGTTACTTTTGAAACAAGTCGAATAATAAGATAAATTTGTTTAGAGATTTAAATACTTGAATAAAACTAGCGACTTAAATAATAACTTCATGAAAATTCATAAGGTTTTTTCAATACTAAGCCCGCTGTCTAAGCTTTATGTCGGGGACATTAGGGATGAGTTCGTTTCCAGAATCACCCGAATCTGAAAAACCAAAAATCGAAAATGTCCAAAAGTTAAGAACTAAGAACGGGCTCGAAGCTACATCGGTTCGGTTCCCTTTTTTCATGACATTTTGGAAAAAGAAAAACAAAGAAAATCGGACTGAACCAAACTTTAGGAACCCGAAAAACCAAATTAATAAAATTATAGAATCCGAAAACGGCTAAAAAGTAAACGGTATTGTCCGATCCGATTCAATTACGTTGGATCGGGTTATGATGAAAGGCGTTTTTTAATTGTTCGGGACACCCTTGTTTTGTGTTTTTAGCAAGAAGGTTCGAAGGTCGGGAGTATAAAATAAAACCTGCTTTCAAAATTTTATTTCTATACCCAAAATTATACTCGACTGCATAAACTAGGGTTCGCACTTTCTCCCCCATTATCATCGTCTCTGTGGAGAAAAACAAAAACTACAGGTGAGATAATGGACTTCGACGAGTACGAGTACTTGGAGAAGACAGTCGACGAACCTGACAAACGGAATGGTTCTTCGTCGAAGCCCAAAGACGGAAGCGCCGAGAAGAGCGAAAAAGGTTATAGGCGGAAGGAGAGAGAATACGACGGAGAAGATGCTGAAGATGAGCGCATTGAAAAAGAAGAAGGAAGGAGAAGCAAGAAAAACAAAGGTGATGAAGAGAACGGTGGGAATAGGAAGGATATAGATAGAGAACGTGAACGGAGCCGTGACCGTGACCGTGAACGGGAGAGGTCTTCTCGGTCGGAGCGTCATAGGAGTAGTGGTAGAGATGGAGAGAGAGAAAGAGATAGGGATCGACGAAGAAGCAGTAGGGATGATGGAGAGATAGACCGGAGTTCGAGAGAGGGGGATAAAGAAAGGGAGAGGAGAGACAGAGATAAAGATCGAGAGAAGGAGAGGGATAAGAAAGATAGAGATAGAGAGAGGGAGAAGGAGAAGGAGAAGGAAAGAGAAAAGAGGGAGAGGGAGAGAGAAAGGTCTCGGAGGAGTCGCAGTCATTCGAGGCATGAACGTGATCGGGAGAAGGAACTGCTAAGAGAGAGAGAAAGGGAACTTGAATCGAGAGAGAGCAGGTGAAAAAGTCTTCCACTTTTATCTCATTGTCATTACTGTGCTCTATATCTTGCAGTGGATGGTAGGAACACAAGCTAATTCTCAGTATCACTTTTGCATTTTGTTTAATAATTGATGATTGTGAATTTCATTGGATCAAGCCCAACGAGATGCTGTTTTGAGGCCCTAAGAATAAGGTTCATAATCAAATAGAGCGCACAGGTTGTTATAGTTTCTATTGGGTGCCTGAACCTAAACCAATATTAAGTTAGAAACTTAAGATATCAAGTGCAAGCTGGTGGAACAGAATAGTATTCGGTTTGCTGATTCTTATGTATGATTGAATGCTCATTGTTTCAGTAGTAGTTCTTCGAGTCACATCTTAATGACTATATGCTAGAAATGCAAATGCTAAATGGAAAACGCATCTCCTTTAAGATACAGGAGTTTATGAAAAAAAAGAAGAAAGTTTAGCTGTAGCTGCTTAACAAGCCAACTATTGGTTTCTAACTTGGGTTGAAATCGTAGATGGATTGTTTGCACATACTAATGGGCTAACAATGCGGAATCTTTTTCACGGGTTCACTGAAGAGAGTGGGGTTTCCACAATTTGAGCTTCACAAGGTCTGTCTGGTTTTTTTGGTTTGTTGGACTTGGGCCCTTAAAATTTGGCTCACTTTTAATATTCTAATTTTTGTAGATAAATGGGCTACTTGTGGGTGGAGATGTTAACGAATGATGTATTTAATTTTTAGGTTGGCAACGCATATGGTGCTCTCTCGGTCTTTGAAGTTTTTGTTCACTGCGAAGACATTATTGCTTTAAATCCTTGTATTTGTCCCTTGCAGTGAACCATGGATAGAAATGTGGAATATCACCTCTTGGGGTGGTCTAGTACCAGCTTACACTATCTTGCTATGTTTGGAATTAGCATCTAATTAAACCCATATGTTTAAATTGAAAACTTAGCTCTAAAAAGTTTAGGCTGCCTTAACTGAGCATAAATACCCATTTTAATATGTGAAATTTAGATTGTGAAGGTTGCTTCACAAATACTACAATTTCTAGAAAGTATGGTTCTCTCATTTTGTAAACACGTGCACATAACTTGCATTTTAGTTAAACTGTGTTAGTTGCCTTGCAGCCAACTTGATGGGATGAATTTACTTGAATGATGTGCGTTATGTTTACATATTTGACTGCGCATCCATGATGTTTTAAATTGTATTAGTTGCCTTACAAGTTACAACATACTTGTTTTTTATGGTACTTGAATGCCTATCAAAAAGCATATAGTTGATTATTCATCTATAAGCTATTGGTAAATGCACAGATCATCTGCTACTATGTCTTTGTGTTCAAAAAGCCGTCATAAATTTTTTGGTGCTAAACTGCTAGTGCCCATGGCATAGAATGTTCTTATAAATAGATGTGCTTTTATCTCCATTCTCATTTGTGGCAGTCAATAAATCTGTTGATTATAATTTCGTAAAATGATCAGGGAAATGTCATGTGTTCACAGATACCTTGTGCACTTCATGTTTCCAGAAAAGGTAATGACAGATTAGCTACGTCTACCCTTGATTTTTGTACTTATTGTGCTGTAAGTTGTTTACGTGACAGGAGATTGAAAGATAAGAAAGAAGTAGTGGAGCCTGAAGCTGACCCTGAAAGAGACCAAAGAACTGTTTTCGCTTACCAGGTAGATAGTTTTTCTAATGTTGAGTTTTTGAAGGAATTTGATAATCAAATTATCCTGTCGAGTCTTCGAGTCTTCTCTTTATGTTTAGATTCTTTGGTCTATCTATTTCTTTCCTCACTCTAATATTTATCTCTTATCTTGATGTGCATTTTTGTTTAGATGCCCCTGAAAGCAACTGAATGGGATGTATATGAGTTCTTTTCAAAAGCAGGGAAGGTATGCACAACAATTTCATTAGACTGCTTGGTTGTCATAGGAATGTTTGGATTGTTTTCTTGATTACAATGTATTTCTGTATTTACTTTTAAAATGTCTCCTTCAACGGTTAAAGAGGGGCAAAGCATGCAAAAATAAAGTGAAGGTCTCATGTTTGAATCAGAGCCTCTCGTCTTTTCTTGCTCTGGGGATAAATGTGATTTACCTTCCCATGTTAGCAGTGAGGCTGGTTGGCCCAAGGGTGGCACTTATCCTTTTTATTTACATGTTAAATTGGTAACGGCATGTAGGACATGCCGAGCAGCTCTTCCTATGAGTATAGTATAGCTCGACACATCTCCAAGGTTTACATACTTCAAATCAATGTGTGTGTATTGAAGTCAACTTATAAACGTAATTGTCACACTTTTTGTAAACATCATGATTGCATTTGATGTATATCTTCTTCCTGTTGTAGTAAATGCTCATTTCCGGTTGGATATTTATTGACTTTCTTGTTCCCATTAGTGGGTTTAATGAATTTTTGTGATGAGTGATCACGTAGCACCAGTACCTGCCATTCAATATGTAGTATGGAGGGCCATTATGGCATCATGTTGGTTATTCTGTAACATTTTGTTTTTGCAGGTGAGAGATGTGCGATTGATCATGGATCGGAATTCACGACGATCGAAAGGAGTTGGGTGTGTCTCTTTTATAACTACCTTTTTATTATAATCTATGAAGCAGTATTTCATATTTAGCGTAAATTCAGATTTATGTGCATAATTTTAATGAAGCAACCATTATGATCAATGATGAATGTAGGATAGGAATTTTATTTCTCAGTTAACTTTTTGGAATTTTTACTTAATGCTCAAATCAGACAACATGCTGTCAAGGTCATCATATTTGGTTCTGGTAGGCAAGGATATGAAATATCCACACAGTTGAAGTTAATCACTTCCTATAATCCTTTGATTAGATTGCAGCTCTCCAAATATTTTTTTAATACATGCAGCTTTTATCACTTTCTATAGTACTTAAGCTGTTTCAAATTTCAATCCAGCATCAGAATTATCTGTAGAGACCAGAAAGAACCTGGAACATTAGTATACAATTATACGTTCTTACCCATAACTGAAAAATACAAAATGGTTGAACCAAAAACCAGGCTAATCTAAATTAGTCCTGTTCTGGTTTAGAATCAGCTGAATCTCAAACCAGATTGTGAAACGTATAAAAACTTGGGAGTCTTTAGTTTATAGTTGTAACTATATATGGCAAATATATTTATAAAACTCAAGAACCCAGAACTGGTTTTTGCTCTGAAAATTCTAAAGTTTAGTACCAAACAAAGTCAGTGCAGGTCTATCTGTCCGGTCCCGGTTTGGCTATTCAGTTTTCTTGGCCTGGACCAATTGTTGCACACCCCTCGGTATTGGTTGTAGCTGAAGCTTTTTTGTTGAAGCTCTATGTTATCTCTTATCCTCTTTGGTGTTCGACTGTTCTCTACGACGATCTGGAACTTTTAAATGCTTATCTGAATTTCGATTTATTAGAAAAACATATACATATTTGTCTAATTCATGTTGATCTATGGCTTAATACTTGTAACTCCAAATCTGGCTGGAAATTTAAGAGATCCACTAGGCATGAATGGTGATTGGCATGATCAATATCTGAATTGCTAGAACATTAGCTGTGGAGCTGAACTCTTGCTAAATGTGATGTATTTCATACCTTTTATTTTTTCTATATTAAATGTCATGAAGCTTATTGCCTAATCAAATTATTTAAACCAACCTACTTGTTATGAATGAACCTTTTGTTTTCAGCAAATTTAACTGTTGTCTTGAGTCATTAACTTTAGGTATATCGAGTTCTATGATGCGATGTCTGTGCCAATGGCAATTGCTCTTTCTGGTCATCTACTTCTTGGGCAGCCCGTGATGGTTAAACCTTCGGAGGCGGAGAAGAACCTTGTTCAATCTAATGCTACAAGTGGAGCAGCCGGTGGTGTTGCTGGACCATATGGTGCAGTGGATCGTAAACTCTACGTTGGAAATTTACACTTTAACATGACTGAGCTGCAGCTCAAGCAGGTAAAACGACTCTGCACTTCACATAGTAATTGTTGGTCTATTAAATTCGTTTTTTAGGTATTTCTTTAGTTTTGTGGTTGTAAGTATTAATACTTGTTTTATAGGAAATTTTGATTTGTGTGTTTAGTCTTTTGTCTTACTTTTTTTTGAGGGAGAATGGAAGAGAAATTGATGTGTGTTCCAAAGAGAACGGAGAAGTACATGGGTATCCTATGGCAATTTAAATTATTTTTTACATGGATTACGATAAAACCGGGCTCTTAGTCTTGTACTTATATCGAGTTTTAAGCATAGTTTTTAAAGTTGCAAGGGTATCTTTTGGAGTCTGGGCAAAGCGAAAGGCACAAATTGGGTCCAGATGTGAAACAAACAAGGAAGAGAAGGGAAAGATAAATCATCAAGGTAATTAATTTGTGGTCCTGTAAGGGACCATGTACAGGAGAAAGAAAAGAGCTTAGTGGAGTAAAAACATGTGTAACTACGTTGACCCATGTAAGAGCAGATCTTAAGACTTTAGGAGAAAATGATCAAAGTGAAAAAAGGACAGATAAAGAACATATTTCGGTTCTTCATGTTTGTTGGTTCTGACTTCAACCAATCATGTGCCATCAGTAGCAATGGTTATAGTTTACGCATGAAAAGTGCACCTTAAAAATCATCTTGTGTGTTTGGCTTGGTTTTTTAAGTCGTTGGGGTTTAGGCCATGAGCTATTTTATACATTTGGGCCTTTGATAAAATTGGGTGAATTTTCATGATAAACAAGTTCTAGTAATGTATTGAAGTGATTGCAAATGATTTATGGAACAAGTTGTTTTCTATGTATTAACTTGTGCCACAATAGCATGTCTGACCAATTATGTTTGTATCACACCTGCATAGTCCTATTATGAGCAACTAATTATGTCTTTAATTTAAATAGAACTTCTCTAGGTCTTGTTGACCATGAGAAGAACAAGGATGCTCATGTAAGTATCAAAGAAGAAAATTAAGAGAAATATTGGTTTAGAAAAGGATTTAGAGAATATTCTACCACTTCTACCAGGAGTAGCCTTTTTAGTGCTAGCTGAATGTGAAGTAATGGCTTTTTTACAACACTACAACGTTAAAAGGGTCCTGATGTAGTGGGATTGTTTGGACATGTGGTTGTTACAACCTCTAGGGCTCTCTAGCTGATGGTTTTAAATTGATTATAAATGAATCAATTTTACCAGGTAGTGAATATTCTCCCTCTTTAGATTGTCTCTAATGGCTTCATTTACGTTAATGGCTTCATTTACGTTTAGTCTGGTTGCTCGGGTCGTATTACTTTTTGATTATGGTATGTTATTGTCAGATCTGAGCATAGGACTACTTTATTTGTTTGCCATATCTTTGCTAGGTGTTTCTGGAATTATTATAGAGGTCGGTTTAGTAATTGGGGGCGGCTGTTTGGACTTTGATTGCCTATGCTACTAGCACCAATGGTCAAGAAATTTGTGCCACAGGTGTTGATTGATCCACTCTACGCAGTTGTGGGCTTACAGGGCTCAGTGCCTATCATTGATTCATCAATAGGGCCCTGGTTGGCAGTGGCGGATCCAGAAATTTTTTTTATAGGGGTCGGAATTTAGC
This sequence comes from Centrapalus pauciflorus, assembly GCA_020465985.1. Classification (NCBI taxonomy): domain Eukaryota; kingdom Viridiplantae; phylum Streptophyta; class Magnoliopsida; order Asterales; family Asteraceae; genus Centrapalus; species Centrapalus pauciflorus. The sequence goes on from JAANYP010005947.1 coordinate 219,626, forward strand.
AACGTTACGGAAGTACGAGTATTTGTGGTCCTTTAAAAAATTTTCAGATTTTGAAAATTCGAATCGGTTTATCTTGATTAAATAAAAACAAATAAGTAAAAGCTACAAATTAATTACAAATCCAAAGAAATTAGATTCTATAATTGTTCTCGACGAGTTTTCATAATTTGAAAACGAGTCATTTGATCATCGTTTGAAACATTGACAAACAATTCTTTTTTGGATCCTATTAACTTTCTTTTCAAAATTGGTCCATATTATATGATAAAATAAGAACTTTAATTATACTTATGTTAACAAATCAACAATAACAATCTTATCTAATATTTTAACTTACATTTACTTAGTGTTAAACAAATAACAATTTATAAGTCTAGTATTCTGCATTTGATGATAAATAAACACTTAAACAATAAAGGATAAGGGTAAAAAGAAGTTAATGATTTATATAATTTAACCTAGCCTAAAGTCGATAAACTTCAAGAGAGCTTAATAAATTATCAAACTCCTACACAGGTTTACGTATTTTTTTTTAATATTTACTAAATGGATAACAAACTATTAAGTTTGTACATTTTTCTTAGATTTTATAATAGAAAATTTTCCATATATAAATTTTATAAAAGATAATTAAGATATGGGGTCGAACTTTAAAATTCATCGGGGTCGAAATTTTTTTGACTAAATATAAAATACCAAAAAAAAAATAATTATAGGGGTCATTTGACCCCCATACCATAAGCTATATCCGCCCCTGCTGGTTGGTCACTTTACTGGGCCGGGCCAATAAGTGGAAAGGAAGTCATAAAAAGGAGATCTTGATCTGGTTAAGGTATAATGGTAGGCATTACAATTCTACTTCTAGAGGAAGTTACGAAGCTGAGTTCTATTCTTTTATGCCCTTTCCTCCATATGCATGCTCTATTCCCCATATGTTATTGCATCTTCATTTCTCTTCACCTAAAATTAATGAGACGGGAAATCACATCTTTGTTCTAGCAACATATAAATAGGACTCACAGAGCAAACCTAATGCGTAGCCAAAAAAATGGTGCATCATTCAACCAAAGTATGTCATATCGATACCTTGATGTAATACTCAGATTTTAAATTGTGTCAACTTTAGTCTTTTGGGGTGGAACACAATTGTTCTTTGTTATCATAACACGAGGAAAACTTGTATTCTTGTCTATTTCTTCCTACCCTGAAGAAGGTATTTAAAGGAGATTTTTCTAGGCTAAGTTTGTGTATGATTCATATAAGCTTGATACAATCTTATGAATTCCTTGTCAAAATGTTAAACTAGGACTTGTGGCGATGGGACACGGTTGAGACTACTCTTTTGAATTATTAGTGTTACTTTTTTTGGGTGGGGGGGGGGGGGGATAGGAATTAAGTTAAGAAGCAAAATGAATTTGCTTGCCCAAAAAAAAAAAGAATGACGCAAAATGAATTCAGGTTTGCATCACATATCTTCGAAAAACGATATACATGCTTTATTTACAAAGAACATTTATAGTTTCAATCAACTTTTTGAAGTTGCAAGTCCAATTATATTGGAATTTCAGCACAAGTGGACCCAAGTGAATCACCCAACTAAACAGTGGTAACAGTCTCACAAGCGAAATTGAATACACGTTGTCAATAGTATATGTGTACAAAAAATACTATAAATGATGAATCTAGACCAAGTACTGTGCACATGGTGGAAAGCGCTCTCTTAGAAAGGGTATTCAGGCATTAGCAAATAAGTTAAATTAATTTTGGAAAATGTAAAATAAATATTTAAATAGGTCCCCTTTGACCATGTCTGTTGGGCTGTTGGTCAGATGGCCTAAAGTTCGGTCCACGTGGAGGCACTTTTCATCGTCCCTATATGGAGTAGTTGGAACAAAAGCATCATATATGATGATATTGAAAGAGAATTTTGATTTACTTGCACATAAGTTGATGTGGGCTTTATTTTTGGTTCAAAGTTCAAAGGAGAAAATATGAAGCTTCGTCTGAAATGGAATTCCCTTTTAGACGATGTAAGATATGCATTACCATTCTTATCCAAACTGTTAGGATTTCAGAAACAAAATCAGAACTGATCAAGAACTCACAAAATCAAGAACCCACAAATGTGAATCAAGAAAGAAGAATATTCAAATTCACTAACAAATTGGGTTACATGACTACAACTTGAGTTATTGTTCTCATTAACCCATAGGACTTATTTATACTAAAAACTTCAAGACTAACTCTAATCTAACTATCAGGAAATTACACTAAACCCCCTGAACTATTACAACTATTTCAAGTCACTAACCTCACAAATCTCCACCTTGACTTGAATTTCAAAAACAAAACAAATTCCCAAAAACAAATTTGTGTTTCTCAAACCAAATATCAATGTGACAAACTCCACCTATTTTGAAACACGCTACCAAATTCAAATTCAAAATACAAACCCAAAATCCGAAACTTCAATCCCGAAGCAACAAATATCAAATATCATCTATGCGACCCAAAACACCAATGTGCACCAAAACCAACAAACCGGAGAACAAATCGATATCCAAAATCAACCGGTTACCAAATGTCGCAAAGAAACGATAGCCCAAAACAAAATATTCAAACGGCCCGAAACAACGCAAAAGCGACGACCCAAAAACAACGCCGGAACCTATCAACCGATCAACAAAATCCGGACCCAAAACACAACGATCATCAACTAAATATTAATGTGTAATTTCTCCCAAATACCCCAAAAACTAACGGGTAACCAAAAACGAATGAGAAACTCCACCCAAATGATGATAAGGACCAATCAAAATTCAAACTCGAAAGTCGAGAATAATACTCCAAATCGGCAAACAAATGATGGACAACCGAAATCCCAAATTACGGTTTGAACAAACTGGAACGCCATAACCCAAACGTCGATCACTAAACTAATCGATACACTTCCCCGGCATGACGAAACAATCCCAAAACCAACCGTCATCAAAAAACAAACGGAACTTGTATCGCCATCTAAATGCCTTCAAAATCGAACAACTCGAAATTCGATCAACACGAATCCCACAAAAAACGCAGCTCCAATCCCGATACTAAACCGAACAAACGCAATGAGTCTACACCTAAATTCTTGAATCGTCATTCAAGAAACCCAAAGCGACCATTTTGTCTTCAAAATGAATCAAGAAAAACAGAAACCCAAGACAAATACAAATCACCGATATCCAAACTTGATTCAAGACTAAACCCAAACATCCAAATCAACTTCTTACGACTTGCGAATTCATATTTCAAAACAGTAGCAACGTTCAAGAATTCGTTTTCTTGAAACCCAAAATTCAAACAAACCAAGAAAAACAAAACAACGAGACCAAGACGAATGACCCAAATCTGAACTTGATTTCTTTCAAAGAAATTTAAACACAGCACCACCCAAATTGATTGGCAATTTCAGATAGGTGTATTTCAATTTGCCAGAAACTGATTGCAGAACCCGATTGCAAAATCGATTGCCAAGTTGACCTCCAAAGTCAAAACCATTTTTCAATTTCAATGTCGATCTCCACCTTAAACAGAACTCCAATGAAAAAACAATTGCTAAAATCAAAACTCAAAGTCTATCGAAATGCGACCACCGTATCCACTACAACGCTCAATTTAATTCCACTTTCAGTTGCGTCTGATACAAAACGATTTCTGAAATTGATTGTCAAAATTGATTTCAAAATCCGATTACAACCATGAAAGCGTACTCCACAAAACCAGTTGTCAATTTCAATTTGACCAAGAGTGATCACTAATTTCAAATTGAACGCTAAATCCAAATTGAACACCATAATCCATTGTTGAAATCATCAGAAAACAGAAGCGATAGCCAATTGAGAACCAATATTCAGAATGTCAGAATTGCAAAATCAAGAAGACGATTCTGAGAAATTCAGAGACGTCAACTTCCAAACCAGAAAGAACGAACGTGAAGACAATGGAATTCAGAAGCGATGACCACAAACTCAGCTCTGATACCACTTGTTAGGATTTCAGAAACAAAATCAGAACTGATCAAGAACCCACAAATGTGAATCAAGAAAGAAGAATATTCAAATTCACTAACAATTTGGGTTACATGACTACAACTTGAGTTATTGTCCTCATTAACCCATAGGACTTATTTATACTAAAAATTTCAAGACTAACTCTAATCTAACTATCAGGAAATTACACTAAACCCCCTGAACTATTACAACTATTTCAAGTCACTAACCTCACACAAACATTTACAAATAATACAGGTGGTGAGTTTCTCTTCAAAAACCAAAAGAAAAATAGCATCCACATGACAGAATATGAAATGGCTTATGAGGTACAACATAGATTTTGGTCTTACTGGTATCATAAGTTACTTGTTTTTGTTAGATTACAAGAATTAACTACCTGACTAGAAGATGAGAAATTTCACAGAGCCATTTGTCAAGAAGCATTGAATCATTCCTGAAAAGCTTTTGATTGAATTTTCTGTACCCTTGAGTGTTTCAAATGTGGTTCAATTTATGAAGGAAAATAAATTGGTTCACCATATTAATTGAACTAGGAAATGAGTGGCTTGACGTCAATAGATCTCAATCTGGACATTCAATAAGAATCCCACTGATCATGAAATTAAAATTTGTTTGGCTAGGAGATTAGAGATTTTATGTTTATAAATTTATATCATTCAAATAAATGGCTCTACATCACTTAGTGACATGAAACTTGGAAACAGTGCAAGCCCTCCTATTCTTTTGTAAGCTTCCATTTTTTAACGAAAGGATTGCTTATATCAGTATTCAATAGTAGTTTTTTTGTTATTTGGATACCATAAATTAAGGTGCTACATTTCTATTCATATTTGTTATTTTCTGGTTATTTCTATCTCTTGTTTTCCCCTAAATTAATTTCTTGACTCTTGTCCTAATCCCAGATTTTTGAAGCCTTTGGTCCTGTTGAGCTTGTCCAACTCCCAACTGATCCCGAGACAGGGCACTGTAAAGGTTTTGGGTTTGTTCAAGTCAGTATTTACTCAATTTTTAATTATGTGTTTCTTGCTGCTCTTTCAGTATCCATCGGTATCAATATATAACCCTTGCTTTTATTTTTCAAAGTTTGCTCAACTTGAGCATGCAAAGGCAGCACAAAGTTTGAATGGGAAGCTTGAGATTGCTGGTCGGACAATTAAGGTGATGTTTTTGTTTGACGTTTTATTCAATTGTTGTATACTTGTTCCACAAGTTTGCGTATTCCATAGCTTTTAATATTTATTATTAATGGTTTTCACCATTTATTTCTTCTAGGTATCTTCAGTTACGGATCATGTTGGTGCACAAGACACAGGAGCAAAAGCAGCAGACTTCGATGATGATGATGGTGGAGGCTTGGTGAGTCCACATGCTTATATCTTGCATTCTTACAACATAAACTTTATCCACATTACTTAACTTCTATTGACATTTAGAGTTTGATCGAGTATGGGGATAGCCCAGTCTGTCTTAGATAAGGATTTGTTAATATTTTTTATGAATAAGTATTATTATTACCTTTTTTTTATATGTATTATAATTGTGGACTAATGTTTTTATCTGTGTTAAATGGCATTAGTTTTTTTTACCTAGTTAGGAAACTCTCTATAAATGGGGTGTGTATCAAGTGTCACTTTGGAGAGACTGCTGCCTCAACCAAAATTTTCTATTTTGTTTTCATTAACTTTATTGTAAATTCGTGTCGGGTTCTTACTTTGTTCTATGCAGGCTTTAAATGCTCAATCAAGAGCAATGCTTATGGCAAAGCTTGATCGCAGTGGTATTACCTCGGGGTACGTATGTAGGCCCTTCAACATATTACATTCTCGTTCTAAATTGATCAGAATCCCTGATGATATATTAATCTTTGCAGGATCCCTGGAACTCTTGGAGCGCCATTAGTCAATGGATCTACTCCGGCCCAAGTTGGTGCTTTACCCATCAATTTGTCGGCTGCAGTTCCTGTTTTACCTACCCAAATTGTTCCTTCGATTGTTTCAGAGCCCATTGGAAACCCTAGCGAGTGCCTGCTGCTAAAGAATATGTTTGACCCTGCTACAGAGGTTTGTTATTTCCTTTGCTTTAATATTATCCGTTGGTTCAATGAGGTTAATTGCTTTTTGATTTATTTTTCATGCACAAAAATATAGCTCATAGGTTGATGCATCTAAAGTATGACTTGTATTGTTATTTACTAGTGGCTATATGGGCAGGTTGGGTATCAGGTCAATGGACCTGGTCAAAACAGGTCGGGTGGGTTGAATCATGATATATCAAATTGTTTAAATAGAACTATTTTGATGTTTGTAAACGTTTGATACACTTGTTGACTTTCAACCCATTTAATTCGTAGGTAGATCTGTTTTTTTTTTCCCCTTTGGATTCTTTTTAAACTTTTTTGATCCCTTTTCAAGAAAATGCAATATGAATCGACTTGTTCTTGTAAAAATGGGTTGAAGTTGCCCAATCTACAATATTTATCACTATGGGAGTAATTCATTAATTGTATATTGCAGGCTGACCCAGAATTTGATTTGGACATCAAAGATGATGTGCATGAAGAATGTTCCAACTATGGACGGGTGAAGCATATATACGTGGACAAGTACGTGTTTAAGATGTTTTTTTTGATATGCTAGTATGATCTTCTGTTTGACCTGTACATATGTCAAAATTTCATAATTTATATACTTATTCTTTAGATAGTATTAATACGTAATAAATAATTCAAATACAACATTAAATATCATGTGCCAAAATTTTCAACGAGGATACGAGTATATGACCATCCAAATTTTCATAGAAGCTTGAACTTGGATCTTTTCCTTTGAGGACTCAAAAAGCACACTTTTGGAAAATGCTAGTATCTTAACACCACCATAGTAGCTATGATCGTCGTTTTTCGTGGAGTGACATATAAATGCATCGTTTTATATTTGTTGAATCCAACCATATTGAACAGTTATGTATGCCAACATTGCATCTGTTGGTTTACCTTCTCTGTAAATATTGCATCTGATTAACCCGCTGGAAATAGGGAAAGTGCTGGTTATGTGTATCTACGATTTGAGAGCGTGGAGGCAGCCGCACGAGCTCAACAGGCAATGCACAAAAGATGGTTTGCACGCAGATTGATTTCAGCCATTTTCTTGGTAAGTTAGTCAAGTACTTGAGCTCCACTATCTTTTTACGTCTCTAGATTTCTAATTTTGAATCTATTTAGAACCATATAGTATCAAAACCAAATTCATGGAAAATTGGTACCAGGTACTTTACTGTATAGCCCTAGTTTGGTACAGCTTCTGGTTTCATCCCTTTTTGTTTTTTTACCGGTACAGTACCAATAGTTTTCCGGTGCTATCTCAACTTTTGCACACTCGATACATGGATCTGTTTTCATGGATGTGCTGTATACTCACAAATCGGAAACCAAAATCAATGAAAGAAAAAGTTTACTTGTTTGTCGTTACTTATTAATCTTATAAAAATGTTATACGTTTACATCTTATCATGCTTATACTTTCATTAAAACACCCATGTCGGTTTAGGCTGTGGAAAAAATTAGTTAACTCGTTTTTTTTTCTCCATCTCGAACTCACTTTTACCAGCCAGATACACCAAAATTACTACTCTTTCTATCGACCCTATCATGTGCATCCACAAGGTTATGGTTGCTGCTGCATCTCAATGCTTATGAGTTATGTAGCGATCTTTTTCCGGCTTGAAACAGATATCATTGTTTGATGTCTTTAGAACTAAATATGCTTTACAAAATGCTTAAAAATACTTATTATTTAGGGAAAACGGCACCAAATAGCTATGTACTTTTAAATTTTTACACATTTATGTAGTGTATTTTTTGTGCATATTTATGTATTGTACTTTTAAGAATGTTCTATTTAAGTTTGCGGATTACTTGATGACTTGTACAACATGTTGTCATGTTTAGTTTAACTTTCTTTTTGTCCAGATATATGTAATGTATATTTTTGTTTGTGCACATTTGGTAGTCAAAAATCTAAAAGTGTTTCAATTAGGTAGTTGGGTGACATGTTTTTACCTGTCCGGTCATTAGGTCATCTAATTACCTAATTGAAAGACTTTTAAAAGTACATTATAAAATGTGTACAAAGAAAAGTACACCATCTAAATGTATACAAACTCAAAAGTACATATCTATTTGGTGTCATTTTCCTTTTTAATTATGTGACATGTCTAATGAATCTTTTCTTATCAAAATGCAGCAACCGTACGAGTACGACGCAAAGTTCAAAGGAACTGCTTGATTTGCCTCTTCTGAGTTCCAGTTTTTGTTTCTCATTCTAAACCTTTTATTTAGGGACCTGACGTGTTGCATGTATAATGATTCTGAAGTAGTCCACCATGTGTGTTTTGTTTTCTAACATTTATGTAAAATAATTACATTTGCTAAATACTGTAGTAATGCATTAAAAGTTTAAAACCCTACTTTATTTGTCTATAGTTTTAACTCTTTAAAAGACAACGGTGTTTGTTAATTTACGTCGATTTTGATGTGGTGTGAAAGGTACTGATTAAATCGCTTGTTCAGTTGAAAGATGCATGAACGTGGAGTAAAGATGATTTTGCCTGTGAAAGGGAAAATAGGAAGTTCGGAACAAAAACGGAATCATACCCATATGTTTTGGTTTTTTATTATAATTTTTGGTATTTTTTTGAGTCAGCTTCGGTCCGTTCTATACTGTTGGGATCTTGTTTTCTCGATTTTAATGATTTTTTCGGTTTCGGTTTTATTTGGTTACTAGTTTATTACCCGCGTATTACGTTGATATTTTTAATATATATATAAAATATAATAAACTAAAAGGTTATAAATAGGGGTAAAGCCTACTTTTGAAAATTTATCAATATGGTACATCTACTTTTTTAAATATCGATATGGTAGTTGTACTTCAATTTTTCATACCGATATGACCATATTTGTAATAGACCCCTGTTTTTCATACCATTAGAACCGTGTTTCGTATGTAAAAACCGGGCTCTATTATGTAGAATGACCATATCGATACTGAAAATTAAAGTACACGTACCATATTGACAATTAAAAAAGTAGACGTACCATATCGATACATTTTCAAAAGTAGGTTGCTATTGTATGGCTTTACCCCTTGTAAATATGAATTTTAAACTAATAATATATAATAATGATATTATTATTTATTTGACCTATTAATTTTGTATAATTCTACACAAACACACATGTATAGTAATTATTTTTTGAATATTTTAAACTTTTATTATATTATAATTGATAAGTTATTAGAATATTAGATTTTGTTGGATTTGATTTGAATTTAAGAGTAGATCATGTTAGATATGGATAAATATAGTTTAAATTTATTTATTATTTTTTAAAAATGTAAATGTCACGTGTCGATTCATGGTGACACACGTGGTTTCATATGAGTTGAGTATATTTACTCTTTTATTAATATAGATAGATTTGACCTAACAGTTTGCACATCTCCAGGAAATCACAATTGTTATTGCGGTTGACAAGGTGGAAGTCAAGCAATCATTGTAAGATGTATTGTCTTCTTTATTAGGGTTATTACTGTAAAAACAAATTGAACTTCCATGTTTTTTTTTGTTTTAACCTTTTTTTTCCAACCAAACAAGATAAGGATCTTTTATTTTCTTTTACTTGATTTAAACTTTTAATTTTATTGGTTTAACCATTTATTTTTTATATAAAATTTTGGGTTTAATCCCTGTTAATTTTTCTTGATTTAATCTTTAATTTAATTTGTTGGCTAGGGTTATTTTTGTGATTTTATTATTGTATTGTTTTATTATCATTAAATAGCTCCTAAAATTTCATAAAAATCGTCTTTCTTTCTTCTCCTGCCTTTTTTATTTATCTCTTGTGCTGCTTAATCATTGATTCATCATGATCATAGTCATAGGTTTCATTGGTTCTTCATCATCATCCATCATTTTTATCCCCGGTGATTTCATGTTTCTTTAACCGTTCCATTGATATGATCATAATAAATTTCGTTTATCATTGTTTTATTGACTAGTTGTCTTTTCTTCCCGTCATTTTTTTTTATTTTTCAAAAACTTTAACAAATTCTGGTAAACTCTAATTTGATTTTTTATTTTAGAATATAGAAGTCAAAATTATTAGTTTTCATTGTCATTAAAAAGAGGGCAAAAAATCATCAAAATGACTTACAATATCAAAATATTTCATTTTATGGGGCATCACGTGAAAATATAGGCACGAAATAGCCAATGTGAATAATGAGAGCTGACCAGAAGCGTGGCCAAGTGGCCAACCCCTACCTCCCCCACATTGTCTCCCCTCTTTTTTGATTTTGAATTATTTATTCAAAAACTATCATCTCCTTCTTTTCGTATGTAATCTTCATCATCATTTCCATTAATGTTTAATCAAATATTTTATGAAGATAAAATCAGTAGCATTCTAAATTCCTAGAGAATGAAGTGGTGGTGATGAAAGCTTGTGAATAGCAGCCAAGTTTATTCATTAAAGATTCTTCCTTGTGTGGTATAATCTCGATTCTCGTCATGAATCTTTGTGTTAATGTTAGTTACCGAATTTTAGCTCCAAATCATGTCTATGATCAATGCCTATACTTCACTTTAATGAACGGTTTAAACCTTTATCTTCTTCATTTTTAATTTAGAGCTCGAAGCCATCATCAATGGTGATTTTGAGGAAACAACTAAATTCTTGTTTTAAACCTAGAAATTGTTGAGTTATGTTAGAATTAACCTTATAAACTTGTTTCTAATGATAATCCATGCGTAAATTTAAAATTTGATGGAAGATGATTAAAAGAATGAAGTTTTTATAAAATTGGGCGTTTTTGTTCCATCGTGGTCACAAGCTGTTGTGGTGATCACGACCTTGTTGCGGTCACGATCCCACGTAATGATCACGACGTCTCAGGATTAGCTATGATCATTAGCTCCTTGTGATAGTTAAGAAATAGCGCACCGTGAAACACCCATAACAGAATAATATAATATTTAATATCATAGGTGGACCTAAAGGTAAATAGGGGTAGCCCTACAACGGGTCCATTTCCCAATAACCTCATTTCGTAGTTTAAATTTTTTTAAAATTTTACGCGTGCAACAGATGAAAATTTACGTGTGCAACCGAGAGAAAGACTTGAAAGTTGTGTCTAATGTCTTTAGTTAATTAGTTTACTTTTTAATTGAATTATTGAAATTTGAGACTTCAAAGTTTGTATTTAGTTAGTTTGCTCTTTAATCTTTAATTATTAATTGTAGATTTTATAATATTTAGCAATGAATAATGAAGTTATTGAAAAGAGGTAGTAACGAAATTCAGTTTTCAAGAGTTATATTAAACAATTTTTATGAATCCGATAACATCACAAAATCACAAACACAATCACAACCTTTGAAGCCTTTAATTCCTTTAAGCCCAAGTAAAATCGACATGAATGATTTTTCGTGAGATCCTTCCGATAGATGTTAACAGTAACTTGTTAACTTATATATCTTATAAATTACATTTCGTTATCCGTTTTATATGTTTTATATTAAGTGTTAGGCACAAAAAGGTCTCAATCAACCCTGTTCTCTATCATAGGGGGAGATCTTTGATCAAACCTATTTGATATATTTAGGGAAAGATTGTTAGGCTCTTTAATACCTCAATCAAACTTGGTGTAGATCTGTGATATCAGTCTTAGTTTGTTATACAATGTTACATTAGTTGTAACCATAACAAAATGTCAAAATCGTCCTCATCAATTGAACATGTTTGGCATAATTAAGTGTTCTGTTCTTTGTGAACAAGTTAACCCCTGAAAAGCAGAATTGCTACAGTCTGCCACATCTGTTTTGTTACATGAAGAGTGAGGAAATATTTGAAAAGATTGACATATATTTTTTTATATCAAAATGACTTTATAAGGAGGTTAAACTATATAAGTTGACTTATCCGTTTGGGATAAAGTTGAAACAACAGAAGACAAAAGAATAAGACAAAGATTCTGTAGTATGAAGACAAAAATGACTTTTATCAGATTTGTCTTACGGTAGAAAAGTACGTCTTTTTCTTTATCCAATGAAGAAGTTCACTAGGATCCATCTGAGAGACTATATAAAAAAGGTTCAATGGAAGGAGAAAGTGTGCACAAGAAGGTGGACATACGTGAATCCATGCATGCACGTATAACTTCAACTTGAGAGACTAAAGCAAGGTGTTTCCCAACTGTTCTTGGTGAACTTGTCCTCAAAGCTGTTTAGTGAAACACCATTTCAACATAATATAATCATTAATGAAATTATATTAGATTAACCGTGATTAACATGGTTCAAAGGAAAATCGGGCATGACCCGTTCGCACATAGTCTATATCATTGATTTAATTTGTGTATATGTAAACGGAAGCAATATATATATATAGGGGTGGGTTCAATGGAGAACCTTATGCATCGAAGAACCTTGAAGAACCACAATGCATCGCTAGAAAAACTGAAATGCATCACATAGAAATCGATGCATCACGCGGGAATTTGATGCATCACATGGAAATAATGTAGAAATCGATGCATCACGCGGGAATTTGATGCATCACGTGGAAATAATGATGCATTACGGGGGAATTGTGATGCATTTGTGGTGGTGCATGGAGGTTCTTCAAGGTTCTTCGATGCATGGAGGTTCTCCATTGAACTATATATATATATATATATATATATATATATATATATATATATATATATATATATATATATATATAATTTCAAGCTACTTCAACAGTTATTACTACAATTATCACCGATAAAAGACAATACACACATATACGTCAGATAATTCAATAGACAATCTACCCCAAAACCATGAAGCTTAAAGCCATAGGCTTTACCCAAAGCTACTTCAAGTCTGCCCAACTAAATCTTGGGACCAGAATCGACAATCTCTTTGGCTTTTATTAACACCACCTGAGATAAATAAGATGTGAGGGCTTAGCAAAGCATAAAACATGCAATAATATTTTAAATGATTATAAAATGACAGGTGCGATATCTTTGATAAAAGTATTGTGGGAATAAACCCATTAATGTGCATAGGTCGCGAACATCGCCCGCTATCCTTCTGTTGTCGGCTGGATCCCGGTCTAACAACTCCAACCGGCGCCCGAAGTCTGGCCACCTACTCCGTAAGCTTCCGGAAATAGGAATTTATACGCACAAACAAGTAGTAAAGCGTTTGATTATAATAATAACCTGGACGTCCAGTGAGGCCAAATGAATGAGCATAGATCACAATGGGTTAATCAAATGCAAGTATGTTAGGTATGACAGGAGTGTTCATCAAGCATAGTATGCAAGTCAAGGTATGTAACTGGTGGTATCAAATAAGCTTTTCTAGCCATAGGCCATGATCATGTAATAATGGTCAACCAGTGCAATGCATCATATAAAATAATGATGTCCAATAGATATGCACATTTTCATAGTTAAAATGAACATGTAATTATGTATGCAACACACATATCAATACTAGAACTCACAATACAGTAGGCTAAAAGTAATTTTTAAGTCGCAATATCACCAAAAAGTCTCTTAACGTTTCAATCGGCAACAGGCACTCCTTTCGGATCCAAACCTATTAGACAATGATATTCAAAGCATTTATAAGTTTATTGCAGCATATCATAATTTCCTCTCCTTTGAATTTTTGCTCTCATGGAGTTTACAACTCCAGAAACCATACCATTAGTTACGTATTCCTCGTCACCCTTCTTCAACCTTTTTAGGTTTAGCTTAACATCATTTTCTTATAAGTGGTGCTAGGTTAAAGGAGGAGAGGAAGATGAATATGTTATTGAGAGGAGAAGAATCATACCTTGAGTTTTATAAAATTGGTTTGCACAAAATCTTGAACCCTTTTCAACCAATTTTTCAAGAACCTTTCTGCCCTAATTTCTTTTACTTGTGTATGTGCAAAGAGTTTTTAGAGGGTATTGAAATGGGAAGGGATGAGCCACGATTGGGGAAGAAGTAAACCCCCAATTGGCCAAAAAGTTACACATTGACACCCCCCCCCCCTAATTAGTCTCACACCTTGCATATTAGCCACAAGGTTTAATATCCATTCACAAGTATGCTTAAATCAGTTGTACCTATAGCTTTAGTGCTTATACATACATGTATAAATTAGAATTTACAAGGGTTTAAAGCATGTGGTACAAATGAGTATAGGTTGTGGCTAATTTTCAACAACAATTATAATTAAAATTTCTAAATAGTAATTCATTTGGAAATATAATTAGTACCTTAATTATGAGGGTGTTACAACTCCTCGCCCCCTTGGAAAGATTCCGCCCATGGAATCATGTTTGGGCGAATAAGTTAGGGTATTTAGACATCATTTCAATTTTGGTCTCCAATGTAAGGTGAGCACGACGATGATGCTTCCATTTGACCAAGACTAACTCTATTTCTTTGTTTCTTAACTTCACCACTTTCGTATTCACAATGGCCTCATGCTCTTCAATATATCTCAATTTTTCATCAATTTTAACTTTATTCATTGGCACTGCCGAATCAGGCTATAGAAGACATCGTGATAATTCATATTTCATTCAATTCATTCAACAATAAATACAATCGTATGAACATTAATAAAAAACACAGAATACCGAATGCTTTATTGAGTAGAGAGAATATTACATGAATGTTCTTGAGCTTTCTTGCAAAGCAATCCTTCTACTCACCACCATGTATGTGCAATCTGTGATTCGTACATCAACATTACACATACTATCCTATTTATACTCAAATACACAACTATTAAGTAATTACAAAACAAACCCTGAAAATTTAATAATATTGATTTCACATCTATAAATGTTCCCAACAATCTCCCCCTTAGAGATGAAATCAATTTTCCAATTAAAGTTCTTTACAGGGATTTTTAACATCTTTTCTTGATTCTTTTCTTGAATCTTCTTCTTCTCTTTGATCTCTGAATCTCCTGATAATACTTCATCTTCATTGTCTCTCTCTGATCTTCATAACTCTTTATCTATGATCTTCTCTTTTCTTATGAACACACTCCCCCTTGAATCATGAACACCTTTTGAACTTCTCTGAAATATATCTTTACTCCCCCTCATGATGATCATAAGGATTATGAACATCATGCAAAACCTTCAGAGACTTAGAAGCAGTAAAATTACAGTAGCAGAAAAATACAGTAACACATACACTTGAAAAATATTACAAAATTCATTCTCCCCCTCAAAATGATATCCTCTCCCCCTCATCTGAACAAAATTTACCACTCCCCCTATATTGAACAAAAATTGCACTCCCCCTCAAATTAATACTGTTTCTTTACAAAATGAAACAAAGCTTTTCAACTTTGGGGAAAATGAAACATATTCATTTGTAAAATAACGAGTCCAGGTCCACATAGGAGTTATGTTTGCACAATAGACATAATCTATATAACCTACTTTCAGCGCTGACGTGATGTTAACACTGATAGGATTTCCAAATAGTCATCGTGAAATCCTTTAACATGAAAGAGTCACTCTTATTTGTTCCGGCTAAGTCACTTTGGACTAGCAGTTTATAGACACGCATACTGTTAGACTCGATGTGTCCTAAAAGTGTATATAATCAGCTCTAGACACAACGTGCATCAAATGAAGTCGGAGACCGGAGCAAATGTCTTCCTTGTTTCAATATAAATAATATCCAAACGATATATCGATAGAAATGTGCTATGTCTCCGTGATTATTGAAACATAAATCTTTTGAGAGATAACTAAGTAGTTGGTGGGGTTAAGTGCATGCGTCACTGGTCCATGGCGCGTTTTTCAATATCAAGTCGCCTAGGGCTTGATAGATTATGTGGATTACCCATCCGACACAGTGTAGGTAGGATTATCTTTTCTTAAAATCCTTTCTCAACTCTCAGTTCTCAACATTTTTCAGTTAAGCTCCCCCCAACTCACTTTTGAGAAATACATTCAGTCAGCTTTATAGCGAAAGCATGATCTGATGCACCACCATCTCCTTTCAATATACCCCTCTCATTTACATTTTACCTCTGCTTGATCCTGTCAGTATCCCGTGATAACTGACACTTCTCAACTAATAGACCTAAAGAACCCTCACCCACACAAACTATAGATGGTTTGCTCCTTGGGTAGGTCTTTCGATTCTGGTTAGACCATAGAAGCGATGTTTATGCCTATCACACAACTTGGTGCATAATCGGAGGTCAGCAGAAATAATCTTTAGCGTTTCAGCTCATGGGATATAACATAAAGAAAGATTTGGATTTTCAGCTCAGATGAAGTAGGAGATGAAATTCAGAATGAATATGGGAAATGATGAATTGAGAGATATTAGAATGAAATGAAAAATCTGGTATTGAATATGAAATGAATCAGATTTTTATGAAAGAATTGGCTCATGGGAGATCGTGGGAGAATTTAGAATGAAAAATGGGAAGAATTATAACAAAGAGAATCTCAGAAGCAATGAGATTATGAAAAATTAAAGAGATATATTAGATCAATTAACATCAATGATATGTTCAGAGAATCATAAAAAATATTTTTCTCTTCAGCTCAAAAACTTTTTATGTGTGCACAAAATATTTTCATGAAAAATACACACATTTTAGTAAAAAAAATGTCATCGTCAGAGTGCATCTGAAACTCCCCCTGGAAATAAACATACAAAGTTAGTCAACACATGGAAAATAAATCAGGAGCAAAAAATTATAAAATAAAACTCCCTCTTTGTCAATACAACTTCAGAGTTGATTCAGAGCTGGAATTTTAGAAAAATTTGTCGTGTTAGGCACAAAAAGGCCTCAATCAAACCTGTTCTATATCATAGGGGGAGATTATTAATCAAACGTGTTTGATACACTTAAGGGTATAATTTAAGGCCTCTATGCCTTATTGAAACCTGAAAAGTGATTTGCAATATCATCCCAAAGTTGTTCACCCTGTTGAATTTGTTGTAACTAAGGCAGATTGCCCAAGCTGTTCTAATCTGTTGGACATGCTGGACATAAACTATCTACGCTGCTCATGACTGTTGAACAGCTTGGACAAAATCTAAGTGTTCTGTTCTCTGTGAACAGGTTACACACTTTATGGAATTTTTTTCCATGTCATCATGTATTGTCTTGGACGAAAAGACCAGCTTGCAAGTCAAATACAAAGTGGAAAAACAGAAGCTGCTTACACTGCCCAAGCTATTCTGTTACATGAAGATAAAGTGGATATTTGAAATGGGTGACAGACAATTGCTTATATCAAAATGGCTATACAAGAAGAGGATAAGATTAAAGTTGATATTCCTCTTTAAGGTAAAGCAAACTGCAACAGAGACAAAAAGGGAAAGACAAAGATTCTGTAATATGAGGACAAATGCTGTTTTTTCAGAATCTGCAGAAAAGCAGTTTTGTCTTTTTGGAAAGGCACTCCACTATCTCTGCATTCAATGAGGAAGGTTCACCAGTATTCTCAGAGAGAGTATAAAAGGAAGCTTCTAAGGAACGTGCGATAACCAAGAGAGAGATATCCATAACGTGCAAGAATTGTGTTTTCATGAATGCAAAGTCTGCTTAGAAACAGAATAGTTTAGTGTGTCCAAGCTCTTCTTGTTCAAGCTGTCTGTCCGTCTTGTAAAATCAGTGAGTCCATCTTAGTGAGTGAGTTCATTGTAACTGGTCTGAGTGTGTCTTAGATTAGTTGTCTATCTGTTGTTTCTGTCATCTCAGCTTGAACCATTCCGCATTTCAAGCTTGTTTGTAATTAACAGTTGTTGATAATATACATACAAACATTGAGAAAGTGTGTTGAATTTTTAAATAGCTGTATTCACCCCCCGCCTTCTACAGCTTAGAGTAACATACTAGGGAAACCTTTTGGGACCTACATGTCGTTCAGACTCGGGTTCTAATTTAAAGTGATTAGAAACCTTTGTTGCGGAAGCTCGGGTTTCGGTATTAAATAACTGAAAACCTTGTTGAACTTAAGATGGGGTTCTGCACTAATGTGTACAGAAACCTTTTCCCTTGAAGTCCGGGTTCTACTCTGTTGTGAGTAGAAGCCTCTTTGAACTTAAGACCGGGTTCTTGTCTGACATGACAAGAAGCCACTTGCATTGAAGTCTGGGTTCTAGTCTGAATTAACTAAAAACCTTTTGATTTGAAGAACGGGTCCTGAACTGAATAGGAGCAATTTTAATTGAAGCCCGGGTTCTACTCTGATGTAAGTAGAAACCTATAAAACCTGCAAAATCAAGATGTCTTTGGTATCCAAACTGATTTGGATCTAGACTTGTTAGCGCTCTTGGGTACCCATTTCAAAACGGGTTTTGGAACCCACTTGAACTTGGATTTTGGAACCCATTGCAGATTATATCTTTCAGCTTCTCTCTCAAAAGCAGAAAACAAATTTCTTTGAGTATTAGAAAATTGAATATCTTAATTTCTAAAGAAACTTGAACTTGAATGATCAGAATTTTGCGAACTCTTCTTTTTGAAAAAGTGTCCGGTTCTTGCCTGTTTGTGATAATACTTGGTGTTTTTCTGTGAAAATGTTTTCTGATAAGAATGACCAGTATTTTTAGAAACTTCAGGAAAATTTGACTTTGAAGATTCACCAGTGTAAATCTTTACCGAAAGTTGTTCAATATTTTTATATTTGCCTTTGTGTATCTTTAACAGATACTTAAGTTTAAGATCTGAAGTTGAATCAAACTTAGGGGTTTTGGTTAGATTCTTTTCACTTTCAAAAGATAAATCAGAGTGATCAACTTTAGGTTCTAAACAAACTGAAGGAATCTTAACCTCTGATTCTTTTGAAGAAGGAGAATCATTAAATTGTTTAGTATGATGAAATATTTGATATTCTAATCCTTTGATAATGACCAAATATGAATTTCTGTCATTATCAAATGATTGATAATCAGTTTTAAATGATTGTTCTTTTATTAAGAACACCTTTCTTTCATCTTCAAACAACTTAGATTTTTCTTTGAAATCTTGGTCTTTAAGTAAGAACTCATGTCTTTCCTTCTCAAGTGAATCTTTAGTTAAAGATAACTCTTTTTCAAGAGCAAAAGATTCTTCAGATTTGTTTAAAACACAACTTTGATCAGTATGATTTGTCTTGGAAAGTGTTTCTTCAAGACCTTTAACTTTCTTACACAATTCAGTTCTATCAGGCAAAAGATATTTCAGTTGAGTTGCAGTATGAAAATTCTCTTGTTTCAACTCATCAAGTTCTTTATTTAATTCAGATATTTTCAATTTAAGAGTACAACTCTTAGGCTTTTGTTTTTTTCCTTTAGGCTCAAAATTTCTTCCTTCAGTATTAATACATCACGTAAAGCAAAAGCTTTATCAGTATTTAACTGAATAAGAATGTTATAATTGTTCTTACGAATCTTTTCTGATTCAATAAGTTTAACAATCAGCCCAGACTTTGAAAAATGTTCATATGCCATGTTGAATTGACTGAATTTGAATTTCTAAGATCTTTTATGGAAAATTGAGTGATTTACTGATTGAAGCTCTGAAAGTTGGAACTTGTTAAAAAACAGCTCTGAATTGACTTTTTGACGTTGAAATTTCAGCTTTATAGTAGAAAAATGCCCGTAACTTTTTTCTGGAGTGGTAGGCTTTCTAACGATGTTCCAGTCAAAAGTTATGGCCAATTTAAGCAGCTAATGTTGTACAGTCAAACTCGAATGCTAAAAGAACCAAACTCGAAATATAAAGCATAAAACTCGGTCAAAGAAGGAACAAACTCGAATGGTTAAGAGTAAAACTTGAATGATTAACAATAAAACTCAGTTGGCAAAGCTTGAAACTCTAAAGAAAGACAAAACTCGAATAAAACACGTATGAAACTCGAAATATGAAGTGTAAAACTCGATTAAAGTAACCTCAAACTCGAATGAAGAAGGATCAATCTCGAAAGTCTAAAACTGAAACTCGGATGACTTAGGAACCAACTCGAATGACTTATAAAGAAACTCGATTAACTCACATTCAAACTCGAATGAAGTTTCAGGAAACTCGAATGAAAGAACAATGAAACTCGACTGAACCTCTATTTACTTCTGATTGAAATTTGAAATCAAAGACTCAAACTCGAGTAACAAAGACTCAAACTTGAACAAAGCATTATAAAACTCGAACAACAAAGCACCAAACTTGATCAAAGAAGGCTAAAACTCGATCAATGAACCTATCAAACTCGATCAATACTGTATAAAATTCGATTAACCCTTGAAATTCAATTATGTCCGAGTTTGATCAGAAACTTATAAAACCAAGTTTAAAAACACAATTTTCAACAAAAATTCACCAAATGAGCTCAAATTATGGTCGAGTGTGCGTTTTTCACACAGAAACAACTTTGCATAATTTCAAATCAAAAGTCCAAAATTTGACAAAAAACATGAAGAACACAATATTTTCAAAAACTTAGAAAATCCAAATTAAAACTTGTATGTTTGGAATTTAACATTGATGCTTATCACAATCAAATCGTCTTTATAAACCGCACCTCCAATTTTCAAATCATTTTATCCACAGAATCAGAATCCAAAAATGATTTTCGAATTTTCAAACTTCGAAAAATTTCACATTCAGATTCAAAAAATCACTCAAATTGAACCATATTTGGCTCTGATACCAATTGATAATTCATATTTCATGCAATTCATTCAACAATAAACACAATCATATGCACATTAATCATAAACACAGAATACCGAATGCTTTATTGAGTAGAGAGAATATTACATGAATGTTCTTGAGCTTTCTTGCAAAGCAATCCTTCTACTCACCATCGTGTATGTGCAGTCTGTGATTCGTACATCAACAATACACATACTATCCTATTTATACTCAAATACACAACTATTAAGTAATTACAAAACAAACCCTGAACATTTAATAATATTGATTTCACCTCTATAAATGTTCCCAACACATCGTCTGAGATAGCCCACGTGAAAGACATTATGCATACCAGCTAGATTCTCGAGAAGGTCAAGCCGATAGGCCTGTTCACCAACCTTCTCAATGATCTTAAAGGGTCCAATAAATCGCGGTTTAAGCTTACCGCGCTTACCAAACCGTAATACCCCTTTCCATGGTGAGACAATCTACATCACATGATCGCCCACCTTGAAATCAAGCAGCCTGTGCTTCTTATCACCATACTCCTTCTGTCGATCCTGGGCTGCCTTGAGATATTCTCGGACCATTTGAATCTTATCATGCGTAGCTTTCAGGTATTCAGGTCCGGTCAATGGCTTCTCACCAGCCTCTTGCCAACAAGTAGGAGTTAGACACTTCCGACCATATAATGCCTCGAACGCTGGAATTCCTATAGAGGAATGATAGCTATTATTATAAGTGAATTCCGTCAATGGAAGATGGGTATCTCAACTTCCACCAAATTCAATGATACAGGCTCGAAGAAGAGCCTTGAGAGTCTGATAGTACACTTGCTTTGACCATCAGTTTGAGGATGATAGGCAGTGCTGAGCGTTACCTTGGTACCCAAGGCATCCTAAAAGCTTGCCCAAAAGTGGGAAGTAAAACGAGAATCCCGATTTGATATAATAGATTTGGGAACACCATGCAAAGAGACAATCTCGTTAATATAGATTTGAGCTAGCCGTTCCATAGAATAAGCCTCATGGACCAGTATGAAATGAGCCGATTTAGTGAGACGATCAACAACAACCCAGATAATATCGTCTGTCGAGAAGTAACCGACAACTTAGTCACAAGATCCATGCTAATATGATACCACTTCCATTCAAGAATCGGTAGTGGTTACATACTACCATATGGCTTCTGATGCTCGGCTTTAACTTGTAAGCATGCCAAGCATTTCTCAACATAGGATCCCACATCTCGCTTCATCCCGGGCCACCAATACATGGCCTTTAGATCGTGATACATCTTAGTACTCCCAGGGTGATAAGAGTACTTGGTATTGTGAGATTCTTTTAATATAACATCACGGAAGCCACCAAGCTTAGGAACCCATATATGGCCCTTGAACACTTTTAACCCCTGAGAATTATCAGAAAGGAGATGAACTTGACCAACAAGACGCTCAGATTTAAGCGCAGATTCTCGGGGAACTTTCTGTTGCCACCAACGTATATCTCTGAGAATAGAAGGTTGCACCGTAACATAAGCCAGAACGAAGTTCAAGTTTTTATGCGATCTTGATATATCTTTCGGCTAAGTGCATCAACTACTACATTAGCCTATCCTGGATGATAGAGAATCTCGCAATCATAATCTTTGACCAACTCCAGAGCACATCTCTTTCTCATATTCAGATTTTGCTGATCAAAGATGTACTTCAAACTCTTATGATCTGTGAATAACTTACACTTCGTGCTGTATAAGTAATGCCTCCATAATTTCAGTGCAAACATAACGACTGCCAATTCAAGATCATGGGCAAGATACTACTTCTCGTAATCCTTAAGTTACCGCGAGGCATAAGCGATTACTTTACCCCTTTGCATCAAAATACAGCCAAGCCCCATACCTGAAGCATCGCTATACACGATAAAGTCATCAGTGCCTTCAGGTAAGACAAGTACAGGGGCACTAGACAATTGGACCTTCAATTCTTGAAAAGATTTTTCTTGCTCATCTTCCCAAGAAAACATCACATTCTTTCGAGTGAGCGAAGTGAGTGGGACCACAATCTTAGAGAAATCACATATGAAACGCAGATAGTACCCCGACCACTCCCAGAAAACTTGGGCTTATAATCTCCACTTTAGAGAGATCAACAGATACATCCTCCTCAGAGATAACATGCACAAAGAATTAAACCTATCCAGATTCAGGTTCAACATTTAGTAGACGTATTGCATTTGAGATAATTGATACTTATTATAGCCATTGTATAAGGTTATGCATTGATATATGTGTTTGTATACATAAGGTTATGATATTTAGTTTTGGATTTGTACTTTTCGTAACCCAAACTCGCATTTAGAGAATTTAGTATAAATCTTTTCTTGCGAAGGATTTCCAACATCTCACGAAGATGCATAATATGTTCAGATTCCGTCTTTGAATAGATTAGGATATCATCGATGAATACAATAACTGATTTATCTAACATAGGTCAGTATTCTCGGTTCACCAGATCCATAAATGCAGCTGGGCATTCGTGAGTCTAAACGACATTACCAAAAATTCATGACGATCATATCGAGTACGAATTGCGGTCTTTGGTACGTCCTCCTCACGAACGTTTAGCTGATTATATCCAGTTCGCAGATCGATGTTTGAGAAATATGAAGCACCTTGCAGTTGATCAAACATATCGTCAATACGTGGCAAAGGATATTTATTTCGGACCGTTACCCTGTTCAGTTCATGGTAATCTATGAACATCCGTAGGTGTCGTCCTTCTTTTTAGTAAATAGAACAAGAGCACCCTAAGGCGAGGAACTCGTTTACGATACATAATTTGGGATTCAACTTTTGGAATTTTTAAAATTATTAACAAGTAATAAATCCTTACATAAGCCCTTAATACTTCAGCTATATAAAATGTTACCAAAATTAATGGAACTCTCATTGAGTCCTAACTTGGACTATTAATAGAGTTAGTTCAATTTGATTTTAGGGTGTAATACATTCTATTCTTCTCATATACCGATGTAACTTATATCTCAATGCAATTACATCATCTATCGATCACCTAGATTTTGAGATATCTCATTGCTTGTATAATTATAAAATTATAATTCCATAACTTCTCCCCTCTAGGGACTTCTCTTTTAACATCACATTAATAGATGTGTATTTTACTCTTCTTTATAATTCTTTTTCATATTCTCAATGTACATCGACCTTCTTACAACGTATTCTGGCCTGTGTTAAAGGTATATAGGTGTGTGTGTGTATATATATATATATCTGGAATCCATCATTTATTTCAATATATTATACCTTCTAACCGTTACATACTTGCCAACATTTAATACAAGAATCCGTTACATGTCTATAATATCATTACTTCATTTACTGAGTTTACAATTGTCATTTACCAAATATGTTATTGTTGCTTCTAAAATAAGCTACGGGGAGAACAACTCACCCATTTCCTACTTCCCTCAAACGGTCATGATTGTAAAATATTACAAAGACAATTGCTACATAGTAGCATTCATTATCATTTCAACCCATGTTATAAACTTAGGCTATTATAGCCATAATATCCTTGGAAGATGATTCCGAATTAGTTTAAGGTATATATTATAATTTACTTATTTTCCAAAATACTCATAAATGGACTTCGTCATCGACGCACAATTCCATCAGGGAATTACAAGGATTTACTGCTATATTAATAACATCCATTATGGTTTCGAAACACACCATTATTCTTGGTGCTTATAACCTTCAATGTACAAGGTATTCAAAATTCTCATTTGAGAATCAATATCATGAGGCATTAGTAATACCTCTATGAGGAACTTTTCAATATACTCTTCTTCTCATAATCGGGATCAATCCCCACATTGGGATTGGCTTCAGAATGTTCAGGCATCAAGCTGTATGACATTAAGGATAGGTATACGCATTAGTTATACAATTTATATTATTATTATTATTATCCTAAACCCGTACCCGTCCTAGGCCAAATCATAACTTAGCTAATGTTATAATAGTGTTGCCTAGGCGGCCAATACAAGCATCTGAAACCGAGCTCATAGTAGAGTATCGTCGACTATACTCATGCAATGAACATCGTCTCTGATACCAAATTGAAACACCCATTTAAACATAATATAATAATTGATGAAATTATATTAGATTAACCGTGATTAACATGGTTCAAAGGAAAATCGGGCATGACCCGTTCGCACGAGGTCCATATCCCTGATTTAATTTGTGTATATGTAAACGGAAGCAATTTATATATATAATTTCAAGTTACTTAAAAAGTTATTACTACAACTATCACCGATAAAAGACAATATGCACATATGCGTCGGATAATTCGGTAGGCAATCTACCTAAAAGCCATGAAGCTTAAAGCCTTAATCGTTACCAAAAGTTACTTCAAGTCTGCCCAACTAAATCTTAGGACCAGAACCGACAATCTCTTTGCCTTTACTAACACCACCTAAGATAAATAAAATGTGAGGGGTTAGCAAATAAAATTTGCTAAGCAAGTTACTAGATCGATATAGTGTGCAAAGCATAAAAAATGCAATAATATTTGAAATGATTATAAAATGACAGGTGCGACATCTTTGATAAAAGTATTGTGGGAATAAAACCCACCAATGTGCATAGGTCGCGAACATCGCCCGCTAACCCGCCGTTGTCGGCCGGATCTCGGTCAAACAACTCCAACCGGCGCCCGAAGTCCGGCCACCTACTCCGTAAGCTTCCGGGAGTAGGAATTTATATGCACAAACACGTAGTAAGACACTTGATTATAATAAGAATAACCTGGACGTCCAGTTAGGCCAAATGAATGAGCATAGCTCACAATGGGTTAATCAAATGTAGGTATGTTAGGTATGACATAAGTGATCATCAAGCATAGTATACAAGTTAAGGTATGTAACTAGTGGAATCAAATAAGGTTTTCTGGCCATAGGCCATGATCATGTAATAATGGTCAACCAGTGCAATGCATCATATGAAAGAATGATGCCCAATATATATGCACAATGTCAGAGTTGAAATTATCATGTAATTATGTATGCGACACACATGTCAATACTAGAACTCACAATATCGTAGGCTAAAAGTAGCCTTTAAGTCGCAATATCGCCAAAAAGCCTCTTAACGTTTCAATCCGCAACTAGCACTCCTTTCGGATCCAAACCTATTAGACAATGATAATCAAAGCATTTATAAGTTTATTGTAGCATATCATAAGGTTTGAGAATCAATTAAGGTGTTTAAGTGCCTTCAGTTTGAATTTCGGATTGCTGTCGACACCGGTGAACCTCTTGTTGAGTTTTATAGATTTTTGGATAGTATTTGATGATATTTTATGTGTTATATAAGTATAGGTATGATCACATGATGTTATAGTGTCATTATAGGGCTTAAAACAAATCTTTTGGGTGCATAGGGGCTCGACTCGACGAGTCAGGAGGGCGACTCGACGAGTCAAAACTTTCTGGAAATCGAATATCACCTCCATCAGAGCCCACTCGACGTGTCAGTAAGGGTGACTCGCCGAGTCACTACACTCTGCACCCCAAAATGGCGTTTTTGTTGTTCCTGCTCGTGGGTTTTCCGTTCCAAACCCAGTTCTAACATACTAAAACACCTCAAGGCTTCTTTTTATGATATATTTGATAAATATAAACATATACCAACTTACTTTAACATAAACATATGATTGAATTCATTCTAAAACTATATTTAATTCAATATTCATACTTAAGTTCCTCTCCTTTGAATTTCTGCTCTCATGGAGTTTACAACTCCAGAAACCATACCATTAGTTACGTATTCCTCGTCACCATTCTTCAACCTTCCTAGGTTTAGCTTAACATCATTTTCCTATAAGTGGTGCTAGGTTAAAGGAGGAGAGAAAGATATATATGCTATTAGAAGGAGAAGAATCATACCTTGAGTTTTATGAAATTGGTTTGCACAAAATCTTGAACCCTTTTCAACCAATTTTGCAAGAACCTTTCTGCCCTAATTTCTTTTACTTGTGTATGTGCAGAGAGTTTTTAGAGGGTATTGAAATGGAAAGGGATGAGCCACAATTGGGGAAGAAGTAAACCCCCAATTGGCCAAAAAGTTACACATTGCCCCCTAGTGTCACACCTTGCATATTAGCCACAAGGTTTAATTTCCTTTCATAAGTATGCTTAAATCAATTGTACCTATAGCTTTAGTACTTATACATACATGTGTAAACTAGAATTTACAAGGGTTTAAAGCATGTGGTACAAATGAATGTAGCTTGTGGCTAATTATCTACAACAATTATGATTAAATTATTCAAATAGTAATTCATTTGGAAATTTAATAGATTTAATTAGCACATTAATTATGAGGGTGTTACATTCAATGTTCCCAAAACTGGCCAGCTAAGTCTTGTAACAAAACACTTAGTGTGTTGAGCAGTGAGTGAGTCATAGTGAGTCAATCATTATAACTAGTCTAAGTGTGTCTTACATTAGCCAAAGCTATTGTTACATCTGTTATCTCCGTTTGGATCTTTTTGCAATCCAAACTTGTTTGTAAAGTTAACGTACTTGTTAATATAAACATACAAACACTGAGAAAAATCTATGTGATTTTAATTTGACAGTATTCACCTCCTTCTACAGTCACTGATAATTCAATAATTAGCATTTCAATTCATAAAAAAACGATGTGAATAACAATCATGAACACAATATATCGAATGCTTATAGAGTAGAAGAATATTACAATGAGGTTATTGAAGATGACTTGCTTGACAAACTTGTACTTCCAGATATATCTTCTTTTCCTTCTACGACTACAGCAACAGTACTCCTATTTATAATAAAATACAAGTATTGATTATTTACATAATGCCCCCTAGACTATTACAATTTAATTGTTTTCATCTCTATTTATATTTGTACCCAACAATCTCCCCCTTAGAGATGAAAGCAATTTTCAATTAAAGATCAAATCAGGAACTTAAATCCTTTTCTCTTTTCTTCTCTTTGGTCTCTGAACATCTTTGTCTCTCTCTGATCTTCATATCTCTTCAACTCTGATCTTCTCTTTTCTTATCAGCAAAATCTCCCCCTTGAATCATGAATAGCTTTTGATTCTCTCCCTTCATCAATCATGGACAACTTTATCATCTTTCATCTTTAAATCTTTTGTAGTTGTCTCAATTGTCTTGAACAGTTGTTGCAATTGACTTCAGTAGTCATTGCCAATGTCTTTAAAGTATTCAGCAGATGTCTCTGAAATTCAACTTTTCTCCCCCTCATGATGATCATAGTAAATATGAACATCATGCAGAATCTTTAGAGACATTGATGCAGTGAATTTACAATAACAAAATTACAATAGCAATTACAACGCAGATATATTACAAGTTGTCTATCTCCCCCTAAAAAAGTTATCCTCTCCTTCAAATATGTCTTCTCCCCCTATTCTTAACAAATTTATCACTCCCCTTCAAATGGATACTCTCACCTTACAGAAGTAAACAAAGCTTTTCAACTTTGTGAAAAAAATGAAACAAATTCATTTTATAAGTAACAAAGTTCAAAGTCTAGGTCCATATAGGATTCCTGTTTGCACAATAGACATAATCTATGTGACCTACTTTCAGCGCTGGCGTGATGTTAACACTGGTAGAACTTCCAAATATAGTTATCGTGAAATCCTTTATCATGAAAGAATCACTCTTATTTGTTCCGGCTAAGTCACCTTGGACTAGCAGTTTATGGTTACGCAGACTGTTAGACTTGATGTGTCCTAAAAGTGTATATAGTCAGCTCTAGACACAATGTGTATTAAAAGAAGTCGGAGATCGGAGTAAATGTCGTTCTTGTTTCAATATCAATAATATCCAAAGGAATGTGTCACTGGGTGCATGACGTCTTTTTCAATATCAAGTCACCTAGGGCTTGATAGATTATGTGGTTAATCTTAACAGACACAGTGTAGGTAGGATTATCTTTTCATCAAATCGTTTCTCAACTCTCAGCTCTCAACATTTTTCAACTAAGCTCCCTCCGGCTCACTTGTTCAAAATAAATTCAATCAGATTTATAGCAAAAACATGATCTGTTGCACCACCATCTCTTTTCTATATACCCCTCTCATTTACATTTTACCTCTGCTCGACCCTGTCAGTATCCCGTGATAACTGACACTTCTCAACTAATAGACCTAAAGAACCCTCACCCACACAAACTATAGATGGTTTTATCCTTGGGAAAGTCTTTCGGTTCTGGTTAGACCATAGAAGTGATGTTTATGCCTATCACACAATTTGGTGCAGAATCTGAGTCAACAGAAATAATCTTAAGCATTTCAGCTCATGGGATATTGCACAAAGAATGATTGGATCCAGACTTGTTAGCACTTTTGGGTACCCATCTCAAAGCGGGTTTTGGTACCCCCTTCAGTACACATTTAGGTACCCATTGCAGATTATATTTCTTATCTTCTCTCTCAAACTCAGAAAGCAAATTTCTTGTTGTATGATGAAATTGAAAATCTGAATTACAAAAGAAACTTGAATTTGAACGATCAGAATTTTGCAATCTCTTCCTTCTGAAAAACTGTCTGGTGCTAGCCTGTTTCTGATAACACTTGGTGTTTATTTGTGAAGATGTTTTCTGATAAGAATAACCAGTATTTTCAGAAAGTTTTGAAAAGTTTGATTTCAAAGATTTACCAGGGTAAATATTGACAGGATGTTTTTCAATTATTTTATCTTTGCCTTTGTTTATCTTTAAAAGATACTTGAGTTTAAGGTCTGAAGTTGAATCAATATTAGGAAGTTTAGCTAGTATCTGAACACATTCTAAAGAAAAATCAGAATGATCAATTTTATGTTTTAAACAATCTGAAGAAACCTTAACCTATGATTTATTTGAAGAAGTGGAAACATTAACTTGTTTAGAAAGATGAATTATTTGATCTTCCAATCCTTTGATGATGACCAAATATGAATTTCTCACATTATCAAACGATTGGTAATCAGTTTTGAAAGATTGTTCTTTAATTAAGAACACCTTTCTCTCATCTTCAAACGATTTAGATTTCACTTTGAAATTTTGTTATTTAAGTAAGAACTCATTTCTTTCATTCTCAAATAATTCTTTGGTTAAAGAAAACTCATTTTCAAGAGTAAAAAATTCTTCAGTTTTGTTTGAAACATAAATTTGATCAGAATGATTTGTCTTTGAAAGCATTGCTTCAAGATCTTTAACTTTCTTGTAAAGTTCATATCGTTCAGGTAAAATATATTTCAGTTGAGTTGCATTCTGAAAATTTTCTTGTTTAGAATCGTCAAGTTCTTTAGATAATTTAGATTATCTCAATTTAGGCATATGAATCTCAGAATTTAAAACTTTCTGGTTTTCTTCAATATTTAAAACTTGTTCTTTCAATCTTTTGACGTCATTTAAAGCAAAAGCTTTATCTGTATTTAATTAAACAAGAATCTCATAATTGTTCTTACGAATCTGTTCAGATTCAGTTAGTTTGACAATCAGCTTAGACTTTGTAAGATTAAAACACTGATTGTGATCATGTGCCATTTTGAATTGCTGATATTAAATCTTCCAAGATATTTTATGGAATTATGAGTGATTTCTGATTAAAGCTCTGAAAAATGTATCTGTGAATGATAACTTGTTGAAAATCAGCTCTGAATTAACTTTTTGACGTTGAAATTTCAGCTTTTCTGCAGAAAAATGCCTGTAACTTTTTTCTGGAGTCGAATTAGGCCTCGAAAATTGCCCGAACCGTATTTGGCTAATTTAGGAATCGTAGATCTCGGTTCAAGCTTTGTTTTGGCGTATGGTAGGCCTTCTAACGATGTTCCAGTCAAAAGTTATGACAAATTTAAGCAGCAAAGGTCAAAGGGAAAAACTGGTTTTTAATGATGAAACTCGGATGTATAAAGAATCAAACTTGGGTATTGAATGAGCAAACTCGATATACTAATGATCAATCTTGAATGAAAGAATATCAATATCGAATGCTTAATGATCAATCTCGGATGCCTAAGACTGAAACTCGAATGCGTAATAATAAAACTCGATAAAAGAAGGATGAATCTCGATTAATGAAGTATGAAACTCGATTAAAGAAGTTTGAAACTCGATTAAACAAGCAACAATCTCGATTGAAACTGTATTAATCTCAGATGATGAATACTCAAACTCGAATATCAAATGTTCAAACTCGAATCACAGTTCAATTAAACTCGAAACTCACTTGATCAAACTCGAAAGACAAAGGATCAAACTTGATCAACAAGTGACAAAACTCGATCAATACATGATGAAACTCGGTCAAAGCTTTATAAAACTCGATTAAAACGTAAACAAAATCGAATAAATCTTTGATCAAACTCGATTGACTTCTTTGTATAACTCGATTAACACTATGAACTTAGTTTTGCCCGAGTTTTATCATTTTTCAACAAAAACAAGTTCAGATTCAAATTTGACCTCAAAATGATATCGAAGGTTTGTTTTACACACAGAAAGACTTTTTGTAAAAAGACTTTGTCTAATTTCAGATTAACCAAAATTAATCGCAAAACATGAAGAACACCACTTTTTCCAGAAATTAGTAAATTCCAGATTAATTTTGTGTGTTTGGAATTAGAATTTTAAGACTTATCTCAATGAAATCATCTTTTAAAAACACACATTCTATCCAAACTTCTCTTCAAATCATCCAGTGAATCAAAAACCCTCGATGACTTTCTGATTTTGAAGAAATACGATGTAAAGTGCTTCGAAAATTTTTTTTTTTCCAGCTTTCAGATTCACACAAATTGGTCAATTTTAATACATATAATCCAAACTTCACTTCAAATCATCCAATGAATCAAAAACCCTCGATGACTTTCTGTTTAAATGTTGAATGAATTGCATGAAATGTGAATTATCAATTGGTATCATAGCCAAATATGGTGAATTTGAATGTGAATTTTGAAAAATATTTGAACACTGTTACATTCATCGAATTTTAAAATTTCAGAAAATCATTTGTGGATTTTGATTTTGTGGATGAAATAGAATGAATTTTGGATTGAAGGTGCGAAATTTAAAGGCGAATCTGATGATATAAGCATTAAATATTATCTCTAAACACACAGAATTTAATTGAGAATTTTCAGATTTTTTGAAAAAGTGTGTGTTCTTGAGGTATTTTGAACGATTTTTGGTACCCAAAGTTGTTTCACAAAAGTTGATGCTGTGTGAAAAACGCATAGTCGATCATAATTTGAGGTCATTTGGAGAATTTTTGTTGAAAAGTTGTGTTTTTGAACTTGATTTTTATCAGTTTCTGATCAAACTCGGGCAACACTAAATTCGAAGTTTTGATCGAGTTTTATGCTTAATTGATCGAGTTTCATGCTTTATTGATCGAGTTTCATGCTTTATTGATCGAGTTTCATGTTTAATTGATAGAGTTTCATGCTTTATTGATCGCGTTTCATGCTTAATTGATCGAGTTTCATGCTTATTTTATCGAGTTTCACGCTTATTTGATCGAGTTTCATGCTTAATCAATCGAGTTTATTGTTTCTTTATTCGAGTTCCATAGAGAGTCATCCGAGTTTCATTGTTCATCAACTGAGTTTCATATAGAGTAATTCGAGTTGGACTACAAGTTCATTCGAGTTTCATTGATTTCACATTCGAGTTGAATCATTCTTGATTCGAGTTTCAATAAGCTTCATTCAAGTTTCATTCTTGTTCATTCGAGTTTCATTCTCAATCATTCGAGTTTTATCCTTCTTCATTCGAGTTTGGTGATTCTTTATTCGAGTTTGAGCCTTCATTGTTCGAGTTTGATACTTATTCATTCGAGTTTCATCATATTTTTGACTGTTTGACCTTAGCTGCTTAAGTTGGCCATAACTTTTGACTGGAACATCGTTAGAAGGCCTACCATACGTTAAATCAAAGCTTGAACAGAGATCTACGATTTCTAGCATGGGCAAAGCCGGTTCAGTAAATTTTCGAGGCCCAATTCCACTCCAGAAAAACGTCACGGGCAATTTTCTTCAGAAAAGCTGAAATTTTAACGTCAAAAAGTCAATTCAGAGCTGATTTTTCACAAGTTATCATTTACAGATATATTTTTCAAAATTTTATCAGATATCACTCATCATTTTTCCATAAAAGATCTTGGAAGATTCAATTTCAAGCAATTCAAAATGGCATATGAATATTTTTCAAAGTCTGAGCTGATTGAAAAACTTATTGAATCTGAAGAGATTCGTAAGAACAATTATGACATTCTTGTTCAGATAAATACAGATAAAGCTTTGGCTTTACGTGATGTATCAATACTGGAAGAAGAAATTCAGAACTTAAAAGTCAAACAAAATTCTGAGAGTACTGCTCTTAAATTGAAAATATCTGAATTATCAAAAGAACTTGACGATTCGAAACGAGCAAATTTTCAGAATGTAACTCAACTGAAATATCTTTTTCCTGAAAAATCTGATCTTTACAAGAAAGTTAAAGATCTTGAAGAATTACTTTCCAAGACAAATGATACTGATCAAAATTGTATTTTAAACAAATATGAAGAATTTTTTGCTCTTGAAAAAGAGTTATCTTTAACTAAAGATTCTCTTGAGAAAGAAAGACATGAGTTCTTACTGAAAGAACAAGATTTTTAAAAAAAATCTTAGTTGTTTGAAGATGAAAGAAAGGTGTTCTTAATTAAAGAACAATCTTTTAAAACTGATTACCTATCATTTGATAATGACAGAAATTCTTATTTGGTCATTATCAAAGGATTAGAAGATCAAATATCTCATCTTAATAAACAATTTCAAGACTCTCTTTCCTTGATTAAATCAGAAGTTAAAGATCCTTCAGTTTGTTCAAAATCTAAAGTTGATCAATCTGATTTATCTACAGAAAGTGAAAGAATTCCAACTGAATTTTCTAAATTTGATTCTTCTTCAGATCTTAAACTTAGGTATTTGCTAAAGATACACAGAGACAAAGATAAAGTTGTTGAACAACTTCCGGTAAAAATTTACACTGGTGAATCTTCGAATTCAAAATTTCCTAAAGTTTCTAAAAATACTGGTCCATCTAATCAGAAAGCATTTTCACAGAAAAACACCAAGTATTATCAGAAACAGGCATGAACCGAACAATTTTTCAAAAAGAAGAGTTCACAAAAGTCTGATCATTCAAATTCAAGTGTCTTTAGAAATTCAGATATTCAATTTTCTAATACTCAAAGAAATTTATTTTCTGCTTTTGAGAGAGAAGCTGATAGTTATAACCTGCAATGGGTACCTAAATCCAAGTACAAGTGGGTACCTAAACCCAAGTACAAGTGGGTACCAAAACCTGTTTTGAAATGGGTACCCAAAGGTGCTAACAAGTCTGGATCCAAATCTATTTGGATACCAAAAACATCTTAAATTTTGCAGGTTAAAGGTTCTTGTTCAAATCAGTTTAGGACCCGTTCTTCATTTCAATAGGCTCTTGATTACTTCAGATCAAGACCCGTGCTTCAACTCAAGAAGGTTTCTAATCACATCAGAGTAGAACCCGGGCTTCAGTTCAAATGGTTTCTGTACTTCTCAGTATAGAACCTGAGCTAAAGGCTTTCAGTTGTTTCAGACTGAAACCCGAGCTTCCGCGCCAAATGACTTCTAATAACTTCAGATTAGAACCCGATTCTGAAAGATGAATTCTTTCTGAAATTCCTGCCCAGAATTCAACTCAGAAGCTTCATTGAAT
Source organism: Centrapalus pauciflorus (assembly GCA_020465985.1). NCBI lineage: Eukaryota > Viridiplantae > Streptophyta > Magnoliopsida > Asterales > Asteraceae > Centrapalus > Centrapalus pauciflorus. The sequence goes on from JAANYP010005947.1 coordinate 254,217, forward strand.
TAGAGGGAGTTTTATATTACAATTTTTTGCTCCAAATTTATTTTTTATGAGTTGACTAACTTTGTGTGCTTATTTCTAATGGGAGTTTCAGACAATCTTTGATGATGACATTTTTCACGAAAACCGTGTGTGATTTTTCATGAAAATATTTGATACACAGATAAAAAGGATTTTTGAGCTGGACAGAAAATTTTTCATCTGATTCTCTGAATCTATCATTGAGGTTAATTGGTCTAATCTCTTTGATTTTCATAATTTCATTTCTTCTGAGATTTTCTTCTTTCGTCTCCCATGTATTCTGAATTCTACCAATATTTTCACATTATGTCTAGAGCTTATTATATACACTTTTAGGACACATCAAGTTTGACAGTCTGCGTAACTATAAACTTCTAGTCCAAAGTGACTAAGCCGGAACAAATAAGAGTGATTCTTTCATGATAAATGATTTCACGATGACTATTTGGAAATCCTACTAGTGTTAACATCACGCCAGCGCTGAAAGTAGGTCACATAGATATTGTCTATTGTGCAAACAGGAATCCAATGTGGACATGGACTAGTTATTTCACAAAATGAATGCGTTTCATTTTCCTCAAAGTTGAAAAGTTTTGTTTTTGTTCTGAAAAGTTATAGTATCAATTCGGAGGGGAGTGAAATTTTTGTGGGGGAGTGAGATAGATTTGTTTAGTATAGGGGGAGAAGATATCAGTTTGAAGGGGAGAAAATCAATGTGTAATATTTCTAAATTGTAATTGTTGTTGTATTTCATGTACTGTATATTCAATGCATAAATGTCTCTGAAGACTTTGAATGATGTTCATAATTCTTATGATCATCATGAGGGGGAGCAAAACTAGAGTTCAGAGACAACGGTTGAGTAGATTGAAGACAACTGAAGACAATTGCAACAACTTATCAAGACAATTTATAAAGGGAGAGAATCGATAGCTATTCACGATCCAAGGGGGAGTGTGCTATCAAGAAAAGAGAAGATAAGAAAAGAAGAGATGTGAAGATCAAAGAGAGACACTAAAGAAGAAGTTTTTGTCAGAAGATTCAGAGATCGAAGAAAAGAATCAACCTGAACAGAGAACTTTAATTGAAAATTGTTTTCATCTCTAAGGGGGAGATTGTTGGGTACAATTTATAATAGAGTTGTAAACAATTTATATTGTATAAAGTTCAGGGGGCTTTATTGTAAATATTAAATAGGTTGTATTTTGTATAAATACATGAGTCAACAATTTAGAATAGATACTGACAGAATAGAGAATATACGGATGCAAGAAGAGAGGAGTGTTGTACAAGAAAGTCAAGTTCAATATTGTAATATTCTTCTCTCATCTTAATACAAGCATTTGGTTTTATGTGTTGATGATTATTGTTCATAGAATTGTTTAAATGTTGAATGAATTGCATGAAATGTGAATTATCACACACCCTCTTACGCAACTCAACATTTTCTTTCTTAAGCTTTAAACTTTCACCCTTCATCACCAACATCTCACCCCTCATCTCAAAAATTTCACCCTTTAGTAACTTTAAAGCATCATTTTTGTCAGGTGGTGGTGAAGCACGATGCCCAAAAAATGTCATATCCTCATTCAAAATTGAATCTAGCCTGTAACATCCAAAATTTCCTAAGCCAATGTTAACTATAAATTAAGGTACCCAACTTGTAATCACTAAAGATTTACGAGATAAATCATATTTAATGATAATTAGTTGATAAATATTTCAAAGTCATGGAAATTTATTTAGAAATGAATTAAAGTTGTTAAGTGTGACTAGTCATGAAATTGAAGAGTTGAATTCTTGGTTCAATTACAACCCAAGGGTTATTTGGTAAAGGTTTTGTGGTTAATATATTTTAAATGAAAGTTAAAAATCAGAATTTTGGGGGTAGAGTTGAATTCTTGGTTCAATTACAACTCAAGCACAAACCAACTCTCTCATTCTCTCTCTAGAAACCCAAATAACCTTCTTACCTTCTCTTTAGCTTTTCTTTCAATTTACAAGGAGTTACGAGATGATCCATATATCGTTGGAAAGCTTGAATCATAAGGAAGAAGAGTATGTAGAGGCATGACTAATTTACTCAACAAAAATTAAGTATAAGTTGAAAATACGCCTCAATTCCACACACACGAAAAACCAGAAAACGTTCATACCTTCTCTCTAACGTTTTCACAATCTACAAAGATTTAAAAAGTGAAATTGGTACCATTGGGGAGCTAATTCATAGGGGACAATATAGTATCGTTGAATGTTCGTTTTCATCAAGAAAATCCGGGTAAAAAGGGGTGTAATGTTTGGTTTTCCTCGAATTCATTTTGGACAACAACATTTAAAAGTAAATTCTGACGTCTGGGTTGATATTTCAGTGTTTAGAAGCCAAATTTGATCAAGAAACCTTGAAAAAACCTAGATGATTATTTGGATTTGAATTTAAGGCTAGTTTCTTGATGTTTTAATGGTTTTCTATTAAGAAAGCTGTAAAATTAGACAACTTGTATATTGGTCTCAATAATTAGAAATGATGCTTTATGTGTTTAGAATGGTCAATATACATGAAAGATTGATGGATTAAGTTAAATGGGTCTGTTAAAAGTATATTTAGACAAAAATGTGGTGATCAAATGTATTTAGAAGTTAAGTAATGAATTATATGTATTAAAATTGACTAAAAATGAATTTACTTGAAATTCATCAAATTTATGTACTGCAAAGTGTTAAACTTCGGAAGTGATGAACTTCGGAATATAGTAAACTTAAACTTCAGAAAGTATAGGGGTTCTGAAGTTGAGAAGTTCAAATGGAAAATTTTTTTACTAAAATTATGTTGGTAACTAGCACTGATTTTGGGATTTATAAATGGTTATCAGGTCTCTTGTGGAGTTATTAAACACACCTTGTGGTGTTTTATTGATAAAGACTCATTTTTGGGATAACTTGTAATTCCGATTGAAAACACAAGGAGAAATATTGAAATGAAATAAACGCACCCACTATGAGTACTTAGATTTATATATATGCATTTGTTTTACATTCAATATTTGTTCATTGAGACGTTTTATTCATATTCATTTGGTATTCTACTAACTAGAGTTTATTTGATGCACATTGTTGCTTGCATACATGTTAGTACATGTCTTGTGTTCCTTGTTGTGCATCATTAGGATTAGCTTTTGAGCTATAATTAATATTCGGATGTCGCAAAGGCTATATGACCTGGAGTTGATCCCTCCGAGGTCCTCTTGAGCACGTGTAACATCCCGATAATGATTTCTTCCTCAATTGAAATATTTGTCCTCTGCAAATGCACGGTAGAGCTTATGCTTAATATGTCCATGCTTTGTGTACAAAGGAATGCACAGTGTTAGTCATCATATGGTTTGTTTTTGCTATATAAAGACTTGTGGAATATGAAATCTCTGTACTCACTAAGCATTAGCTTACCCATCAATTGATAAATGTTTTCAGGAAAAGGAAGGTCTGCTACTAGACCTTGTAGCTAGGCCATTTACTTAAGTGTTTGAGGAATTTACAACTCAACTGTGAGGACTTGAATAAAAATTGTATCTAGGATGTACTTTTGGTGTTTGAAATAAAACATCGAGTATGTAGAAGTTGGATTGTAACCTTTTTGCACCATAGTGCATTTGACTTGAATTATTTATGTATTTTGTTACTTATGTATTTTACTTAGGATTTATTGATCGTTATCATGTTAATTTAATCCTTGGTGACATGTATATTGTATTAAAGTGAGGTGTCACATGGTTTGGTATCAAAGCAGTAATTTGAGATTTCAAGTGTCGGTGAGGACTTTGTCTCAAACATAGGATGTGATATTAGAAATGATAATTAGGTAATAATCTGAACAAATATCACACCCCGATACCCCACTTGGCAACAAGGCGTGATGTCACGGAAACAAAGTCACAATCATAATGAAAGACCTCTAAATGGGACATTTTCGAAATACATAGCTTATAAATAATGTTTTACAATCACGAAATTAAAAGAGTTCACGAATAACAGAGATTAAAATACATGACCAAAAATAAGTAAAACTAGTTACGCAAATAAATCTCCATGTTTGTTTTGAAAATGCCCCGTGACTCCAAAGCTTGCAAAAATATGTCCAATAGCCATGAGTACGGAAATGTAGACCTTATGGTCCTGAGAATAACATGCTAAATACGTTAACATAAAGTTGGTGAACTCATAGGTTTACACGATTAATATAGACATTGTATGGAAAGCACAAGATTTCATTAAGTTTATAAACATAAATGAATCAATAGTTTAAGTATTACCATAAGCCTCATGACCCCAAAACTTAACTTATGATTGCCCTATGTGGTATCCAACACCATAATACCAATAATTGTCAAATGATTATGCATCCGTTTACAATTGGCGCGACCAACCCGGATGGGGGCGTCAACCCAAATAGATCTATCCATAACATTCACGTTTACGATGTAAATAAGGGCTCATGATTGAGGGCGGTGGTGAAGTAACAATCTTATGTAATACATAAAATGATTCAAGTACTTGTGTCCATAGAAAAATTGAGCATGTATTCTCACCCAAAATAAGATGACCATATAAAAATAGGGGCTATGAAAACTCACCGTAAAAGTGAGCGTAAAAATGATGATCGTGTCATTGACTTGGAATGAAGCTTGAACGGACTTAACCGAGTCCTAAATGATATGAGGGACTTAATAATGTCAATAAATGATAATGTGCATGTATAATGGTTTTTAAGCTTTAAATCACCTAACTTAATAAGTCCATAACCAAAAACCCATTTAAAACTTCAAGTGTATTTATAAGAATAGTCCAGATTTTATCAAGGTTTTTCGGCCTACTTTGGGGCTGTTTTTACCCAAGCTCCAAAATGATTTGGGATTTGATATTTTTAATCATAAAACTACTATACACAAGGAATTTTTCATGATAAGAACGGTTATGTTTCAAGGTGTTTAGGCTAGGAGAAAGGTCTGATAAAAACCCTATTGTCAAGATCAAAATCACTACCTAAGATTAACTGGTTTGAATTAATCAGAGTATAAACCAATAACCTTGTATTGAATCAAAGTCCAATTAAGAATCAAAGTCCAATTAAGAAGTTTGCGGAATAACACTTAACTGTTTTAAGAAAAGCTTTCAAAACAAATAACACATAAACATAATCAATAATCAAATATCACTTGTATTGCCAAACTCAATGATTACAATCACCTCTAATCTGTTCGATTAGACGAAGAACACAGATTGTTCTTAGGGTTTTACAACCTTAGAGGCTTATGAAAACTTAATAAGAAAAGCAATTACAACAGAATAAACTTGTACGTGCAGGCCTACAATAGAAAAACCTATTCTATGTATATATACTACTTTCTGATTTGTTTCCTTGATAAACTTTGATTTCTCTGATAGTAGATATGCTTGAATCTTCGAATATATCTTTTCCTGAATATCAGCACTTTCTGTTTATTGAGCTGTTGAGCAGCTTGAAGTCTATCTGTTGAGCAGCTTGAGTTTGAACACTGGCAGCTTGAACTTTTGAACTAGCAGCTCGAACTTCTTCAACTAACACCTTGAACTTTGTAATTACATAGAAAATCCACTAACAGTTTGAGAAATCTAACTAACAGCTTGACATACTTAGAATTTCCCAACAATCTCCCCCTAACTTAAATTCTTTACACAAGACTTTAAGTTTCTATACAAATAAGGAAATAAAACAAAATAAACTCTTATCTACAAACCAAGGCATCCAAAAACTTACAATTGAGAAAGTTTCTACTTAACTGCCTTCAAAAATTCTCTTTTCATGTCTTCTCTATCACAGTATATCTTCACTGAGCTCAGTTGTACCAACCATGCCCTTGGAAGATCAAAGAATTCAAAATTGAAGAACATGCTGGATCCATTTGCAAATCTGAGTCTGTATGTCTTTGATTTCACATACAGCTCAACATTGGCAATCTTCATCTCCTTGGCATCTTCTATATCTTTTCTGATGGACTCTGGATCAAAAATGCCCTTTAAATCCTTTATAGCCTGCTTGAACTGGGGAAGTGAAGACCTAACTTGACTCACAGATCCAATATGGTGCATCCTAGTAAGCTCATCACTGGTCATTCCTTGAACTAGGTGCATTATACTCTTATATTCTTTCTCAGGACCAGCTTCTCTTCTGACTACAAAATGATATTTTAAATCAATGTCATCCATTGACTTAGCATACCAGTATGTAATGGGAGGTTTTGAGAAGTCATGCTGGTCGAGGGTCTTTTCAATCTCCATCACCTTTTGAAGCTGATGCTCAAATAACACCTTTTTCACCTGATCAAGCTTTGCTTGTGAAATGGCTTCTGGTTGAGGATTAGTAGCAGCAGCTTGAACAGGAGGAGCAGGATCACTAACACCAGCTTGATTATCACTTACACCAGCTTGAAATGGTTCTTGTTGGCTTTGGACTTGATGGGGGACTTTGGCTATCTTTCGTTTTTCCATCTCCTTGTCATGAATTTCCTGCAGCCTTTCTGTGCTCCATGACTGAGACAACTTCTTTGAAATTCCAAGTGAATAAGCAAAATTTATCAAAAACCTTCTGTGCTCTGCCTTTGAATGCCCTGTTGGCATTTTACTTTAATTTTCATTCTGTTTGACCACAAACCCTCTTAAGTAGTCACCTAAGGTTTCATCATCTTGCATTGGAGTATGGGTTTGCTGGTCCAAAAGTTCTTCCGGTTCCTCTGCTAACTGTCTGGCAAATTCAGTATCATGAGCAACCTGGGCATCTCTAGATGAAAATTTAAGCTTTGGAGATTCTATGAGATTGCCCTTGCCCTTAGCTTTGGAGGTTGCAGAAGTTGTAGCTTGGACTATACTGACAGGAGCTTGACTGCCTTCTCGGATAACAACTCCAGTTGTTCTTATGGGGGCAGCTTGAGTTTCTAGGCTAACAGCTTGAGTAGCTGTTGGGACTGTTAGCCTAGAATCTTTGACTGTTGGAGTAGGAGTTGAAGCTGCTTGGACTGAACTAGGGATCTCCTGATTCTCCCCCTTTTTGGATGCATGGGTTTAGTCGGGAGGACCTACAACCTTTGCCATTAGGGTTTGAATCATCTTCTCAAGTTGAATGATTTTATTTCCACAGAGGGTGAACCCCTTATGAAAATAATCCATTCTCTGATTCTGAGATGTTACTGTCTGTTGGAGTGCTCTGATTTGTGCCCCTTGTGCAGCAATAATGGACTGATAATATTCCAATACTGCCACAACAGGTTTCAGCTGAGGATCCGTTTATTTCATAAGTTGCAGACTAGCCTCAAGATCAGCAAAAGTATGTGGTGCTTGTGATCTATCACTGGCAGGAATTCCAGAAGTAGAAACATCTGGGCCCCTCTGTTCTTGGTTCTGGGGACTTCCAGAAGGTGCTTGCACACCCTCTGTTGCCATGGGTGTGGTCTTATTGATGTTGACACTGTCATGTGCCTCTTATGCAGAGACAGCAGTAGTGTTAGCCACAGAACCACTATGGACATCCTCTGTTAGGATGTCCACCTCCAAATTGAGGATAGGAGTGTCCTCAGTGGGTGCCCTTTGGATATTCTGTGTAGAAGTGTCCTCCTGCACAGGGATATTTGGCTCTTGTATTTGGGCTGAGGAGGAAGGAGCTCCTGAAACCCTTTTTCTTTTGTATAGTAGAAGTGGGGATGTGGGTTTGATAGAAGGATCAGATGGAGTATATGTATCATGAGGAGTGGGTTGGGGTCCTAGGGGTGAAGCAGTGATGTTAGGCTGAAACTGCTCAGGACCTTCTCCTCTGTTTAGAGGATTGATGCCCAATATTGCAGAGGGCAATGAGACATCTATACTAAAAATTTTGGCACTTGATTTTAAAGACGTTTTATTGTTGGTAAAGAGTGCCTATGGGAAACATGAATTCTTTTATGTACATTGAAATTACTGCAAGTTCTTGCAATAATTTCAGCCAAAAACCTAGGATACATCAAAAATTTCCCATGCTTTAGGGCATGATGCCTTAACATACCCTGAAAAATCATATTAGAAAAATTGAACTGTTGGCCTGTAGATAAACACACTAAGGCAGTGGCTATGTTTGAAGAAAATTCTGACCAACCAGTTCTTTTAGGGCTTATGCATTGCTGGATAATATGTACAAGATATTTCCACTTACAGGCAAAATGAGTTTTAAAGAAAGTATAAGAATCAGTAGGGCCCCTATACCCTATAGCAAAAAGGCCTTCATGTAAGGCAGTAAGAGATAGATCGGTTATACCTGTGGCATCTTGAAGATGCAAGTGTTGGCGCATGAGATCCTCAGTGATGGTGACAGTGGTTCCATCGATCTTGGATGTCAAAGAAGTGACTTCATTAATGGTTTGGACAGAGGCATGTTTCCAAAACTGTTCTATATGGGATATGTAAATGGTGGGATTGATAGTGAGGGCATGATGAATATGGGAACTTCGAAGAAAGTCCATCATGTCGTGGAATGGTTGAAGGTCAGAGTGTTTGAGAGAATATGGAAGACAGTTGTGTTCTTTGACAAACTCCATTGACGATCAAAACGGTGATTTAGGGTTTCAGAGAAGTGTGTGTGAATCGTTCAGAGAGAAAGAAAGGGTCGTGGAAGATATTTTTGCAACTGGTAGTTGCGATTGAACGAAACTGGGACCTTTAAAGGTTTGGGGGTTTCGAAAATATCTAATCCCGCGCACACACGTATAAGAAATTACCAATTTACCCTGCACACTTTGACAGATCAAGTGAAACAACTAACAGTCCGAGTGAAATGAACTAGCAGCTTGAGAAAAGACTCAAGCTGTTAGTTGAAAAGTAAGCATATTCTAATGAAACAGTGTCTCCCCCTTAAACAAGCATATAAAATAAACATATTTTTCATAAAATAAGAGAGAATGATGAAAAATAAATTAATTCATATTAACCATGCCAATATTTGATACTAGGAAGGTGAATCTTCCTACATCAAATGGTTTTGTAAATAGATCAGCTAACTGATCATCAATATAAATTTTGGTAACTTGGATTAATTTCTTCTCATTACAATCCCTTATAAAATGAAATCTGATGTCTATATGCTTGGTTTTGGGAATTTCACTGGATTTTGTACGATGCTTATTGCACTTGAGTTGTCAATGTAAATTGGAGTGGATAGGAAATTCATACCATAGTCTCTCAGTTGATTCTGAGCCCACATCACTTGGGAACAGCAGCTTGCAGCTGCTACATATTCTGCTTCTGTGGATGAGGTGGAGACAGTTGTTTGCTTTTTACACTGCCAAGAGACCAGTCTTGCTCCTAGATATTGACATCCACCAGTTGTGGATTTTCTGTCAATGTTGCATCCTCCATAATCACTGTCAGAATAGGCTGTTACTTCAAGAGGAGAGTCTTTAGGATACCAGAGGCCCAAATGTGGTTGGCCTTTGAGATATCTAAAGATTCTCTTTACAGCAAACAGGTGTGAGTCCTTTGGAGCACATTGAAACCTGGCACAAACACAAACAACAAACATTATATCAGGTCTAGAAGATGTTAGGTACATAAGTGAACCTATCAAGGATCTATATAGATGAATGTCCACATCTACTCCATCTTTGTTTGCATCAAGCTGCTTGTGAGTGTCCATTGGAGTACTAGCAACTTTGGTATCTTTGTAATCAAACTTTTCCAATATGTCTTTAACATACTTTGATTGACTTATAAAAAGTCCTGTGGGCTTCTGCTTGACCTGCAATCCTAGAAAGAAGGCGAGTTCTCCCATTGAACTCATTTGAAACTTTTTGTGCATCAATGCCTCAAATTCTTTGCACAGACTGTCATTGGTAGACCCAAAGATGATATCATCAACATAAATCTGAACAAGCAAAACCTCAGATTTGATGGACTTTGTGAACAACGTTTTGTCCAGAGTACCTCTCTTGAATCCATTTTGTAGAAGGTATGATGACAGAGTGTCATACCATGCTCTAGGGGCTTGGTGGAGTCCATAGAGGGCTTTGTCTAATTTGTAGACTCTGTCTGGATACTTGTAGTCCTCAAATCCAGGAGGTTGACACACATAAACCTCTTCTTCAATTATACCATACAGGAAAGCAGACTTCACATCCATTTGATATACTTTAAACCCTTTGAAGCTTGCATAGGCTAGGAACAGTCTGATGGCTTCAATTCTTACCACTGGAGCAAAGACATCATCATAATCTATTCCTTCTTCTTGAGTGTATCCCTGTGCTACCAATCTTGCTTTGTTCTTGATGACTATCCCTCTCTCATCCTTCTTGTTTCTGAACACCCATCTTGTACCAATTGCTCGCTTTCCTTTAGGAAGATCAACTAGAGTCCATACATTCTGAATCTTGAATTGCAGAAGTTCTTCCTGCATTGCCTCAATCCAAGATGGATCTTTCAAAGCCTCTGATGCCTTTTTTGGTTCTAACTGTGACATGAAACATACATGTTCAAAGGCAGCTAGACTGAATTCTGGAACTGCTGATTCAGCATCAGTAGACTCTTTGTGAACCATTGTCCTTGTCTGCACAGGAGTGCGTGGATCACCCATTATCTGATTTAAAGGATGATACTTGTGAACTCTGAGAGTTGGCTCTCTGTCTGTCTGAAAAGAAGTTCCTAGATTTGTATCATCTCCATCAGGACCACTTGATGGTTCAGCTTCAGGAACAGCTTGACTAGAATCTGGGACTGTTTCCCTTTGTGATGGAGCTGTTCCCTCATGACTTGGGATTGGCACTTCATAGTTTGGATTTGAATCATGTTGAGCATCCAGTACCCCTGGTGGGTCACAAGATAGAAGTGGTATAACCGTATACTCATCCCATTGACCAGAATCTTCATCAGTCTGAAACTTTGTGACAACAGCTTGAACATTTGTGCTACCAGCATGAGAATTTGCGTTGGCAGCTTCAACCCTGTTTTCATTAGTTTCTGCAGTATACTCAACAAAGCTCAGAGAATTAGTTAATGAGTCTAAATCAAACAACCAATCAGGACCAGTGCCTTTGACATTTGCAGTGATTTCATTAAATTCAACATTGGCACTTTCTTCAATGGTTTTAGACACACTGTTATATACTCTATAGGCTTTGCATTGAGTAGAGTATCCTAAAAAGAAACCTTCTTCAGCCTTACTTTCAAACTTTCCTAAGTGAGTCTTAGTGTGAAGAATGGTGCATGAACAGCCAAAAGACTTTAGAAAGGCTATTAAGGGGACTCTGTGATGAAATAACTCATATGGAGTTTTCCCTTGTGATTGAACAACCTGTACCCTATTTAGAACATAACAAGCTGTATTGACTGCTTCTGCTTTAAAGGTCATTGGCAGTTTGGAATCAGCTAGCATGGTTCTAGCAGCCTCAATTAAGTTTCTGTTCTTTCTTTCAGCTACACCATTTTGCTGTGGTGTTCTTGGTGCACTATATTGCCTAGCAATCCCTTTAGACTCACAGAAACTGTTTAGGATATGGTTTTTAAACTCAGTTCCATTGTCTGACCTTATCACCTTAACTTTTAAGTTGGATTGATTTTCTATCTTAAGAATAAATGATTTAACTAGCTCAGCAGTTTCATCTTTTGACCTAAGAAAGTATACCCATGTGAATCTGGTGAAATCATCAACAAGGACTAAACAGTAAGCTCTTTTATTCAAAGTCAAAACATATGTTGGACCAAAGAGATCCATATGAATAAGATGAAGAGCAGATGAGATTATATTTACTTCTTTGGCCTTATGAGAAGATTTGTGTTGCTTGCCTTTAAGACATGCTACACAATGATCATCACAGATGAACTTCTAATGTGGTAAACCTCTTACCAAATTCTTTTTGACTAGAATATTCATAGATTTGAAGTTCATGTGACACATCCTTCTGTGCTAAAGAGCAGACTCATTAGATGATGCTTTGGATATCAAACAGCTTAAAGTACTTGATTTGGATAAAAGATCTGTGTCCAAACAGTAGACATTGTCCTTTCTTAGTGTTCTAAGTAAAACAAGATTTTCAGGTATTTTAAAATCTTTTGAAAGAACAATGCACTCAGAATCTGTGAAGACAACAATATTTTGTTTATCACAGATTTGAGACACACTTAATAAATTGTACTTCAGCTGTTCAACATATAAAACATCATAGAAAAGCATATAGCCTGCTTTGACAGTCTTGGAATTTCCTCCAAATGTAACAAAACCTCCTTCAAAGCCTTTGAAATTTGACAAACATTCAGAATTGCTTGTCATGTGCCTAGAGCATCCACTGTCTAAATGCCATCTTGTTTTGTGTTGTGACCTGTGGGTGCCCTGCACAAATGAAAGCTTAGTTAGTAGTGGAGTAAACCCAAACCAAGTTGGTTTTGGGTTGTCCTTGTGCATTGACATAACTAAACACTGTCTTTGACTTTTTATACTTAGTGAGATCCACTGGTGGATTCTGTGAAGAATATTTAGTTATGACATGAGGTATCCAGGTGTTGTGTCCAACCTTTGCATTAACAGTCTCAGATGATCCATCACCAGTCCCAGTTTTAAGCCTAGCAGTTTGAACTGAGTGTTTAGTGCTAACAGTTTCAGAATTTGCACTACGAGTTCCAACTTTAGGCCTAGCAGTTTCAACATTTGTATCAACAGTTTGATCTAGTTTTGTGCCTTTAACACACCATATCCGTTTAAAAACGGATTTGGGTTTTGCCAAAACTTGTTTTTGGTGTGTGGAGGGCTTTTTATTTACTTTTAAGAACCTGTGATCAATTGTTATCTTTGGAACTGGTGCAGCAGGTGGTTTGGCCTTTAAATGTTTTGTGTTGTGAACAAATGCCTGCTTCTTAACCACAGTCTGTTTTGCAACAGGTGGTTTGTACAAGCAATGCCTGGCCAAATGGTTTTTCCTGCCACAATGGAAACATCTTTTGACTGGTTTGATTGGAGAACCAGTTTTCTTGAACCATAACTGGTTCTTGTTCCTTTGATTTCCCCTTACCCACTGTTGTTTGGGAAATTTTTGGACACCATGCTTTTGGCATGTGCAGATTGAAACAGTCTTACCCCTTTTATTACCTTTTGAGGAAGATGCAGTGTTACAGTTAGAAGGTACAGAAACATGTGGAGCAGCATGGCATACACTCATCTACTCTTTCCCTTTCTTAGTGGGATTAGTGGGTTCTATAGGTGCACTCATTGTTTTGTGTTCTTTCTCAACTTCTTTGCACTCACAGTCTTTATTTGGAATCAGATCTTCTTTAGATTCAGGACTGTTTTCAAGGATAGGATCTACAGTGGTCATAGACTCATCTAATGGTTCATTAACAAGTCTATCAGCAACTTCACTCATGGGATGAATGTATTTGTTGTTGTATGGAGGTGGAGTGGCTCTGTATCCTATACCTTCTTTGGGATTGAGTTGAGATTTTACCCTATCCTTAAATTGAACTTCCATTAGGTGTTCTAGCTTTTGATTTGCCAATTTGAAGTTTCCTAGATCTATATTGACAGATTCTATTTTCTTGTTAGCTTCTAACACCTTCTGTTCAGCCTCATCTAATTTCTTATTTAGGGACTCTATCTTCTTATTCAGCTCCTTTTTCTCCCACTCATGATATGTTCTATCATGTCCCATTTGAATCTCATTATCCTTATAGTCATTGATCTGTTTTTCAAGATCTTCTATTTTCTGCATGTATTCATATCTCCTTTCTTCCATCTTAGCTAGAGTTTTGCACATGCTCACATTATGATCTCTGTACTTTTTTACCATATTTTTGCATGTTAATTTGAGAGCAGAGTTTAGCATTTACCTCAGATGGTAGTTCAGTGGAGGTGACATTTGATGTTTCTGCCATTAGAGCTTGATTTTGAAACTCTTCCTCTGTCTGATCACTCCAGTCAAACACATTGTCTTCTTGAGAGACAAGTGCTTGTGATGATGAAGCTTGATTAGTTTGCTGGGATCTTGGTGGCTGTTGGCCTTGGGATCTGCATTCTCTGGCAAAGTGGCCAAGCTTGTGACATTTAAAGCACTCAACTTTGGACTTATCAAATGCTGGTTTCCCTTCTGGTCTGGCTTGGAAGTTGGATCTGCCAGTTCTTTTCAGAAACCTTTTAGCCCTCATAGTCAGCATTGCATGTTGCCATTTTAGATCCATATCTTCTAGATCATCTGGATGGATCTGTTCTAAATCTTCAGCATTTAGAGCAAACAGTCCATCATTGGCAACAAAAGCTTCATAATGAACTTCAGTAGAATTACCATCAGCACCTGAAAAGGAATCACAACAGTTAGATTTATCAGTTAATGCTGATGACAGTAGAGCAGTGTTATGATTATAAGAAAAGGATTTCTTTTTAGTTTCAATCTCAGTTTCAAACACTCTCAGACTGTTATAAAGATCATCTAACTCTATTTCATCAAGAGTGTCTTTGGTTCTCCATTGGGCAGCATAGACTGTCCACTCTTCACCAAGAGATCTAAGAACTTTTCTGTTTACTTCATCTTGATCCAAGCAGACTTTGGCACTCTCCAATTCACCTATCAGTTTGTTAAACCTGTCAAATATTTGAGTAAGGTTTTCATTCTTGCCACCAGAAAAATTTTCATACTGCTGTTTCAAAAGATCCTTTTGATTTCTCTTGGTGCTAGCATTGCCAGAAAATCTTTTCTCTAAAGCAATCCAAAGAGAATGAGTAGTGTAAAACTTTTTAAACTGATGTTGATAAGCATTAGGAATAGCTATTTGTAAAAGTGTAAGAGCTTTCACTTCATTCATTCTAGCCTTTCTTTCAAGTTCAGTTTTTGGAGGGATTTTTATGGGTTTGCCATCAGCATCAAGTTCAGGATCAACTACAGGAGGAAATTCAACAGCTTCCCATATGGCATAATCAATAAATTGAATGTGCTGTTGAATCATGAGTTTCCACATCTCAAACTCAGTGGGTTTGAGCATAGGCACTTTGAGTCCTTGCCCAGATCCACAACTGCTATTATCAAATTCCATTGCAGAAAAAATAAAAAAATTTTTTAAAAGAAAGCTTCTGACTTTGAAAAAAAAGAAAAACCTGGCTTTGATACCACTTGTCAAGATCAAAATCACTACCTAAGATTAACTGGTTTGAATTAATCAGAGTATAAACCAATAACCTTGTATTGAATCAAAGTCCAATTAAGAAGTTTGCAGAATAACACTTAACTGTTTTAAGAAAAGCTTTCAAAACAAATAACACATAAACATAATCAATAATCAAAGATCACTTGTATTGCCAAACTCAATGATTACAATCACCTCTAATCTGTTTGATTAGACGAAGAACACAGATTGTTCTTAGGGTTTTACAACCTTAGAGGCTTATGAAAACTTAATCAGAAAAGCAATTACAACTGAATAAACTTGTACGTGCAGACCTACAATAGAAAAACCTATTCTATGTATATATACTACTTTCTGATTTGTTTCCTTGATAAACATTGATTTCTCTGATAGTAGATATGCTTGAATCTTCGAATATATCTTTTCCTGAATATCAGCACTTTTCTGTTTATTGAGCTGTTGAGCAGCTTAAAGTCTATCTGTTGAGCAGCTTGAGTTTAAACACTGGCAGCTTGAACTTTTGAACTAGCAGCTCGAACTTCTTCAACTAACAGCTTGAACTTTGTAATTACACAGAAAATCTACTAACAGTTTGAGAAATATAACTAACAGCTTGACATACTTAGAATATTTCCCAAGACCTATGTTGGCCATAGATGAGCTGTTAGACTTTTCGGTTCCCAAACAATATTTGGGGGTTCAAAACTCGGAGTTAAATTATGAAATGATAATTCACATTTCATGCAATTCATTTTAACATTCATACAATCATATGAACAATTATCACAAACCCATAATACTGAATGCTTTAATAGATGAGAAGAGAATATTACAATGGGTTCTTGAACAATCTTGAATAGCACTCTTCTCTAATCAGATCCGTCTACTTCTATTCTGACTTCATACTATTTCTAAATTGTTGACTCATGTATTTATACACAATACAACTTATTTAATATTTTCAATAAAGCCCACTGAACTTTATACAATATAAATTGTTTACAACTCTATTATAAATTGTACCCAACAATCTCCCCCTTAGAGATAAAAACAATTTTCAATTAAAGTTCTTTGTTCAGGTTGATTCTTTTCTTGGATCTCTGAATCTTTTGATAAAATCTTCTTCTTTATTGTCTCTCTTTGATCTTCGCATCTCTTCTTTTCTTATCTTCTCTTTTATTGATAGCACACTCTCCCTTGGATCGTGAATAGCTTTCGATTCTCTCCCTTTATCAATTGTCTTGATAAGTTGTTGCAAATGTCTTCAGTTGTCTTCAATCTACTCGATCGTTGTCTCTGAACTCTAGCTTTTCTCCCCCTCATGATGATCATAAGAATTATGAACATCATGCAAAGTATTCAGAGGCATTAATGCATTGAATATACAGTAGATGAAATACAACAACAATTACAATTCAAAAATATTACACATTGATTTTTCCCCCTTAAACTGATATCTCTCCCCCTATACAAAACAATTTTATCTCACCCCCCTCAAATTGAACAGTAAATTCAGAATAAAAATAAAGCTTTTCAACTTTGGGGAAAATGAAACACATTCATTTTGTGAAATAACGAGTCCAGGTCCACTTGGGATTCCTGTTTGCACAATAGACAAAATCTATGTGACCTACATTCAGCGTTGGTGTGATGTTTACACTGGTAGGATTTCCAAATAGTCATCATGAAATCCTTTAACATGAAAGAATCACTCTTATTTGTTCCGGCTTAGTCACTTTGTACTAGCTGTTTATAGTCACGCAGACTGTCAGACTCGATGTGTCCTAAAAGTGTATATTATCAGCTCTAGACACAATGTGCATCAAATGAAGTCGAAGACCGGAGCAAATGTCTTCCTTGTTTCAATATCAATAATATCCCAATGATATATCGATAGAGATGAGAAATATCTCCGTGATTATTGAAACATAAATCTTTTGAGAGATAAGTGAGTGGTTGGTGGGGTTAAGTGCATGCGTCACTGGGTCCCAGCAGACACAGTTTCGATATCAAGTCGCCTAGGGCTTGATAGAATATGTGGTTTACCCAGCAGACACAGTTTAGGTAGGATTTTCTTTTCTTTTAATCCTTTCTCAACTCTTAGCACTCTGCATTTTTCAACTAAGCTCCATCCGACTCACTTTTTCTTTAAATACAGTCAGCTTTATAAGAAAAGCATGATCTGATGCACCACCATCTCCTGTCAATGTATCCCTCTCATTTTCATTTTACCTCTGCTCAACCCTGTCAGAATCCCGTGATAGCTGACACTTCTCAACTAAGTGACCTAACGAACCCTCACCCACACAAACTATAAGTGGTTTGCTTCTTGGGTAGGTCTTCCGGTTCTGGTTTAGACCATAGAAGCGATATTTATGCCTATCACATAGTTAGGTGCATAATCGGAGTCAGCATAAATAATCTTAAACATTTCAGCTCATGGGATATCGTACAAAGACTTATTAGAATTTACAGCTCAGATAAATTGAGAGATGAAATCCCGAATGAATTTGGGGAATGATGAGTTGGGAGATATCAGAATGAAATGGAAAATCTGATATATGATATGATATGAATCAGATTTTCATGAAAGAATAAGAACAAGAGAGAATTTATTGGGAGAATGAAGAATACATGGGAGAATATCAAAGAGAATCTCGAAATCAATGAGATTACCAAAATCATAGAGATTAGATCAACTAACCTCAATGAGATATTCAGAGTATGAGAATTTAAGATTCTTAAAAAATTATTCTTTTCAGCTCAAAAATCTTTTTATGTGTGCACAAAATATTTCCATGAAAATACACACAATTTTGTGAAAAAGATGTCATCTTGAGAGTGTGTCTCAAACTCCCCCTGGAAATAAGCACACACAGTTAGTCAACTCATAGACATGAAATCAGGAGCAAAAAATTATACAAATAAAACTCCCTCTTTGTCAATTCAGCATCAGAGTTGAATGTAGGGCAGGAATTCCAGAATGGTTCGTCGTTCAAAATCGGGTTCTAATCTGAATTAACTAGAAGCCTTTTGTCGCGGAAGCTTGTGTTTCAGTCTTATGTAACTGAAAGCCTTTAGCTCTGGTTCTGTACTTGAGAAGTACAAAATCCAGTATAAATGAAGATTGGGTTCTACTCTGTTCTAAGTAGAAGCCGTTATTGCATTGAAGAATGTGTTCTAGTCTGGATTAACTAGAAGCCAACTTGAGATGAAGTCCGGGTTCTAGTCTGATATGACTAAAAACCATTTTGAGTTGAAGCACGGGTCTTGACCTGAAGTAATCAAGAGCCTATTAAAGTAAAGAACGGGTCCTGAACTGATTTGAACAGGAACCTTTGTTGAATTGAAGAACGGGTTCTTATCCGAAAATGATAAGAAACCTACAACCTGCAAAATTTAAGATGTCTTTGGTATCCAAACAGATTTGGATCCAGACTTGTTAGCGCTCTTGGGTACCCATTTAAAAACAGGTTTTGGTACCCACTTATACTTGGGTTTAGGTACCCATTGCTGACTATAATTATCAGCTTCTTTTTCTAAAGCAGAAAACAAATTTCTTTAAGTATTTGAAAATTTAATATCTGAGTGTCTAAAGAAACTTGACTTTGAATGATTAGAATTTTCTTAACTCTTCTTCCTGAAAAACTGTCGGGTTCTGGCCTGTTTTTGGTAATACGTGGTCCTTTTCTATGAAAATGTTTTCTGATCAAACAGACCAGTATTTCTAAAAACTTTAAAAACATTAGGATTTGAAGATTCACTTGTGTAAATCTTAACCAGAAGTTGTTCAATGATTTTGTCTTTGCCTTTATGTATCTTGAGAGGATACTTAAGTTTCAGATCTGAAGATGAATCAAACTTAGTAGAGTTAGTTAGATTCACTTCACTTTCAGAAGACAAACCAGATTGATCAACATTGGATTTTAAACACACTGAAGAAGGGGTCTTAACCTCTGATTCAGTTGATGAAGTAAAAACATGTAATTGTTTTTTAAGATGAAGTATCTGATCTTCCAAATTTTTGATAACAACTAAATTTGAATTTCTGTCAGGATCAAATGATTGGTGATCAGATTTAAAAGATTGTTCTTTGATTAAGAACATTTGTCTTTCATGTTCAAACAATTCAGATTTTGATTTAAAATCTTGTTCTTTAAGTAAGAACTCATGTCTTTCCTTCTCAATCAAATCTTTAGTTAAAGACAACTCTTGTTGAAGAGCAAAAATTTCTTCATTTTTGTTTAAAATACAATTTTGATCAGTTTGTTTTGTCATAGAAAGTGTATCTTCAAGATCCTTAACTTTCCTGTTTAGCTCAGAACTTTCAGACACAAGACATTTTAGTTGAGTTGTACTTTTAAAATTCTCTTGTTTAAGCTCATCAAGTTCTTTATTCAACTCAGATATTTCAAATTAAGAACAGGACTCTCAGAACTTTGTTTGTCTTTTAAGCTCAAAAATTCTTCGTTCAGTAATCGTACGTCACGTAAAGCCAAAGCTTTATCAGTATTTAATTGAACAAGAATGTCATAATTGTTCTTACGAATCTTTTCAAATTCAGTAAGTTTTGCAATAAGCTCAGACTTCTCCTCTTCAAATTTTTTATTTAAATCAGATATTTTTAACTGATAAGCATAACTCTCAGACTTTTGCTTATCTTTTAAGCTTTGAGTTTTTAATTCCTCTTTTAAGATTTGAATTTCTTCGTTCAGTATTCTTACATCACGTAAAGCCAAAGCTTTATCTGTTATTAACTGAACGAGGATATCATAATTGTTCTTACGAATCTTTTTAGATTCAGTAAGTTTGACAATCAGCTCAAATTTTTGAAAAATTTTCATACTCCATTATCAATTGTAGAAAAATGAACTTCCAAGATCTTTTATTGACTTATGAAAATTTGAATGAATCTTGATTGAGTAAAAATGAATATTGAATGATTAATTTGTTAAAAATCAGCTCTGATTTGACTTTTTAACGTTGAAATTTTAGATTTTCTGCAGAAAAATACCCGTAACTTTTTTCTGGAGTGGAATTGGGCCTCGAAAAACTCGAATGAAACACAAACAAACTCGAATAACAACTTAATCAAACTCGATTAAAACAAGGAATTCAGTGTTGCCCGAGTTTGAACAGGAACTGATTAAAATCAAGTTCAAAATTATAATTTTCAGCAAAAATCCACGAATTGATTCATATTGAAATCGAAGCTGCGGTTTTCACACACAAACACTTTTTGAAAAACAACTTTGGCTAATTTTAGATTAAAATCCAAAAATCGATCTAAAACATCAAGAACACACACTTTTTAAAAAATTCAGTAAAATCCAAATTAAATCTTGTGTGGTTGGAATTAAAATCTGATGTTTATCACAATAGATTTGACTTTAACTGCTCCACCTTCGTTCCAATTTTTAGAACATTTCATCCATAAAATCAATTCCAAAATTGATTTTCTGAATTTTGATAAAAACGAATGTAACGGTGTTTGAATATATTTCAAAATTCAGATTCAAATTCACTCAAATTCAGCCATATTTGTCTCTGATACCAATTGATAATTCACATTTCATGCAATTCATTTTAACATTCATACAATCATATGAACAATTTTCACAAACACATAATACCGAATGCTTTAATAGATGAGAAGAGAATATTACAATGGGTTCTTGAACAATCTTGAACAACACTCTTCTCTAATCAGATCCATCTACTTTTATTTTGACTTCATACTATTTCTAAATTGTTGACTCATGTATTTATACAAAATACAACTTATTTAATATTTTCAATAAAGCCCCCTGAACTTTATACAATATAAATTGTTTACAACTCTATTATAAATTGTACCCAACATAAAAACTTCTAGATATTTAGGTGAAACATAGATCTAAATTCTGGAACAAGAATAAACTCATTTTGTTAAGTTTTATTATGATTTTTCAAAGTTAGTGTAATGTTTCTGCCGAAAAATATGAATTTCACAACCTTGCAACAAGTTGTGATTCTTGTTGTTTATTTAAAAACCACATGTATAAAAGGTTATGAAACACATTTATGAACATTATTTTCATAATATTTATGCCTACATTATGTGTTTATACTTTTATAAACACATTTGTAGTAACAACTTTAAAATAAAAAACTAGATGTTCATAAGTTTCACTTTTTTTGCAACTTGTTTTTGTTGGTAATTATATATCATTATGCAAGACTTATAATTTCATAAATAGAAGAAGTAATAGAGTAGTTTTTACTTACTTTAAGGAAATAAAAGAAAGAAAATGTGTAGGAGAAATGATCTTGAACTAGTTGTGCACCAAACTTCTTGAATTCTTGAAGAACAAAAGAAAAGAACTTGGTGTTCTTGAGGTCTTGGCCGATTTTTGTAAAGAAGAAGGGAGAGGAAATTTTGCTATTGCAATGGTGTGGGAAAGAAATGAAGATATGATCTCTATTTATAGAGAGGAAGGAAGTCTTGCAAATGATGAAAGAAAAGGTGGTGTTTAACACTTTACCAACATGTTGGAAATGTACAAAAAATGTAGGAATGCTTTTCCATATTATAATGAAAGTCAAAGGGGACACAAAAGAGGTGTGTACCCCTTTAGATGGCCATCCATATGGCCTAAAAGAAATGGATATTTACTTTTTTTTTAAGTATATAAAATGTAATTCTATGTATTTGCATTTTTATGTAATTCTATAAATACTAGTTGAATTGAATACACTAGTTTAATAAAATTGCTTTTGTCTTGCATAATTAAAGTTTTAAACATTGTTAATGCATAATGAATGTCACTAATCTTAATTAATCCATGCAACATAGTTGATTTAATTTATCATGCCGTAAGTTGACCGAATTGATTCTTTGACGTTTCATCGGATCACACCGATGAAATTGTTTCTGTTTGTAAGGAAAATTCCTATGAACTTATTAACATATTGATTTATTAATAATCACTATTAATTAGATGACAGATGCTAACCTGATTTGGTGCCGGTTGTTACAACAAAGGCAGGATGTGATCTACCAGTTGTAAGAAATTTAACTTTTTATACGGGACCATGGGTGGTGTACTTAAGTAAGTAATGTGACATCTAAACAAGTTATATGTTTCAATTTCAGAAAATGGCTGGCAAAATGATGGCTCCTTAGGAAATGATGCAAGCCATGATTGTTGAATAGGGTAAAATTATTCAGGACCAGTTTCGGACTCGAGATGATGCCAAAGCTAAAACGAAAATAAGACAATAGAAAGAATAAGGAAAATTCTCATTTTGATGAATAGGGTTGTGTTGACCACATGGGTCATCAAGAAAGTCCAAAGGTTGTAGATTTAAGGACTTTAAAAAGAAATGGAGCTATTGAGTTTGATGGACTTGGAGATGCAATGTCCGCTTTGGAATGCATAACTGCTACCAAAAGAACCTTCCAAATCAGTGACTGTGCTGAGAAGGATCTGGCACCCTACCATAAAATATGCAATTAAGCCACTAGGATTGAATGAACACCATTCATTAAGACTAATTTAAATCATACATATACGTAGTGTAGAACTAAAGTATAAATATTTTCTAGTAGTAAATAGTGCAACAAGTGTCACTAAAGCATTACTAGTACACCAACAATTTTTTAAAGTAAATACCAAAAACCCAAAGCAGATAGCTATCAGTACCAAAAGCTACGGAGTGGTCTAAGATCTTCCTTGTTTAGCAATTTGACCTAGGATGGTCTGACTTTATCTTTTCCTTTGCCTGAAAAGAGTAAATCTACAACAATAAACTTTTCTTAGTGAGTGAGCAAATAATACAAGTTACAATGCATTTATGCACATGAAAATGTTTTAGCATATCATAGGCAACAAACACCACTATGTGTACATGCATAGAGTGGAAAGCAATAATGTGTGCAAGGTAATGGAAGACATCACTAATGAGACATGATAGTAGTCAGGAGATAGCAAACCTCCGTGCACACTTTTGTCATGTTGGCAGTGATCATCTTACTCTCCTATTCTCCATCTCATTCCATGAGTGTTACCGACCAGCCAGGTATCACCGACCACCCTGCACCTTCTTGTGTAACCGTAACGTTCCCCCGGGAGCTACCCATTAGATTGGATGGTGGTGGATAGTATCGGAGCAACGCATAGAGCTTACATCAAATAAATATAACTCTATATGACTTATGTAAATCAAAGAAAGCTAATGCAGCAAAATATATGACCAACCGAATGTATATAAACTAACAGGAAAGCTTAGCATGGCAGTTTTATCATGATCAAATGAATGGATTCAATGTATGTATCAAACTACATAATATACAATGTTAATGCAAGCATTATCTACTACTCACAGTGAATGGCAATTAATACTCTAACTTTAGCCTTTTCATTTAGCTTGGCTTGTAGCAGGCTTTAGCTCAGATATATCTTCATAACCTTGACATTTTATCATACTTGAACGCATTTATCTCATTACAACTAGCTGAGTCCTTCCTAGGAGAAGTATCAAGGTTATAAGTAAGTTCCATGTCTGAATCACTAAACCATAGATATACTCTGTTTATTGATACTTTCATATTATACATAGATCTTTTATTAATAAAGTATCACTTTTAGGAGAAGTAACAAGGTTAACATGTATTGATGAGTAATCTACAAACATTAAGGATTCAAGAATGTTTCTTGAAGAAAGTAGAAGAAAAAGACTGAAAAAGCTAAAAAAATGCAAGAATATGAAGAATAAAGCATAGATTTACATGTATTAAACATGTTCACTTGTCATTACCTTCATAGATCCAATATTTAGCCAAGAATTTGGAAGTGTTTTCGGCCAAAAATCTACATAATTTGATAGCAAACTAGAGTGAGAGAGTTGAGAGAAAAAGAGAGTAATGATGGAGAGGTAGTGTGTGGAAGTGGTGAAGTGAAGTGTTGGTCATCTTTTTAACATTGGTAACGAAAGTCTAGCCTCTCTTTCTCTCTCCTCATGGCTGGCCATTTCATGGCATTTTCTTTCTTTTCTTGCAAAGTATGGTGATATGTTGTTTGTGTAATTTTTTATGTAACACTTTTTAAGATATTTTCAGCTTTCATATTTATATTTATCATTCTTAATATTTTTAATAATATTAATTATTTTTATTTAATTTGGCATTGTACCAATTTATTTGAAATTTTTTACACAGAATGTAGAAAGCTAAGCAAACTATCGTGTGTTTTCTAATCGTTCACAACTTAACGTCTATTTCTATGTCTAGCACATTAAACATTGAAACTTAACAACATTAGATGAATTAACAAGGCTAAGTATAATTAAGGCCTAAGCTAACATCAGAGATGTAGCAACGAATATTGTAAGATATGTTTTTGCAGTGCTCACCATACATGCTTTTATATGGCAAAACTCATTGGTAAATGACTCAACACTGGAGAAAGTAACTGTTATGTCTTGGGCTGAGTTCATGGAGCTATTTACTTACCAGTATTGTCCACCGGATGAGCATCGTCGATTAGAGGCCAAATTTACGGCATTGATACAAGGGTCTAAGTCGGTCTCACAATATGTCATAGAATTCATGAGGTTGAGCTTGTTTGCACCTCACCAAATTGACATTGAGGAAAGAAAGGTAACCAGGTTTGAGGTTGGTCTTGATTTAGAAATCATGCGCACTATGAGTAATGTCCTTTACCCTACATTTGTTGGTCTAATAAAAGCTACCAGGAATGTTGAACAGATCCTAAAATTGCTCGGTTATGTCATTGGATCTGCTCCGGCCATTGTAGATCCTATGTAGCCATCACGATTAAAGAGTAATCATGAAGGGGTTATTCAAGAATTTGTTAATCATCATAGTATTCACCTCATCAATCGTTTTTCCAACCTCCTGCTTCACCTAATCGGGCTTGGGCATTCTCTATCAACTCTGAACCTTAGTACTATCATCGTTACCAAACTTCTCACTTCTGCCACTGTAACTTTGATGATAGCGCATGTTACTATTGTGGAGAGATGGGACATCTTAAAAATAGCTGCCCAAAGAAACCAAATGCTTGTCATACTTGTGGCAAATGAGGGCACTACAGCCGTAGCTGCAAGAAAGCAACATCAGCTACTCCGTCTGCAACTCAATCTTCTAGATGGTTAAGTAGCGGTTCAGTCAACTGTAGGATCCATCCACTAAAGGCAACCACTCATGCATTTGAAATCACTGCTAAAGAAGCTATAATAGAACCTAGAAGTTGAAACTGGTATGTTTATCATAAACTTACTTCCTACGTGAGTGCTATTTGATTCTGGTGCAATCTTTTGAATCTATTGCTTTTGCTCAACTATTGTCTGTGCCTACTTCTAAGTTATCTTCTATTTTAGACATAAAAATTACTAGTAACATGCTTTTTAAGGTGGATAAAGTTTACTGGAACTGTACTTTAGTCATTGAAGATGTAGTCTTCAATCTTCATTCGATACTTGAGTTTAGAGAGTTTGATTTAATCGTCAAGTTGGACTGGCTAATTAAGAACGAGGCACATATTGTTTGTAAGAAAAGAATGATCAGGATCATTACTCCTAAAGGGAAAGTGATTTGCATATATTATGATAGGAGAAATTAGGATTTGTACCTGGTAACTGTTGCTAAAGCCTGAAAGCTTGTTGTTAATGGTTGTGATTCATTTCTAGCTTATGCAACTGATGCAAAAGCTGAGAAGAAAACTATGGCCGATGTGTCGTTTGTGTTTAAATTCACGTATGTTTCCGGAGTAGTTGTCAGGACTGCCGCCTGGTAGGCAGGTTGAAATTGGAACAGATGTAATCTGTGGATATGCTCCGATAGCTTGTTCACCTTATTGCCTTGCACCGTCAGAAATGAAAAATGATGAAACAACTCCAATAGTTACTTAACAAAGGTTGCATTCGCCCAAGGTCTTCGCCATGGGGTGCTCCGACATTGTTAGTAAAGAAGAGGGATGACATGTTAAGAATGTGCATAGATTACTAGGAGCTGAACAAAGTGACTATAAAGAACAAAGACCCACTACCACAGATTGAAAATCTATATGATCAGATACAGGGAGCGAGCCACTTTTCAAAGGTCGATCTCTGGTCTGGGTATCATTAACTGAAGGTTCGTGAGGAAGATATACCAAAAATGGATTTTAGGACTCGTTACGGACACTACGAGTTCCTAGTTATGCCTTTTGGACTAACAAACGCATATGCTGATTTTATGGATCTAATGAATAGGGTGTGTAGACCAATGTTACATAAGTCGGTAATTGTGTTCATATATGATATCCTGGTATACTCTAAGTTTTAAGTTGATCATGTTGTTCATTTGCCACACTTGTTGGAGTTATGACGGAAAGAAAGGTTGTATGCCAATTTTAAAAGTGTGAGTTTTGGCTACAACAAATTCAATTTTTTTGAGGCATGTGATCTCTGGTGCTGTTTTCAGTGGAACCAGCTAAGGTGGAAGTTATAAAAAATTGGGAGCCTACTTGTACTGCAACTAAGAGCAAAAGTTTCTTACGTTTGGTTGGCTACTATCGTAGGTTTATAAAAGATTTTTCAAAGATCGTCGTTCCATTAACTTTGTTAACGATGAAGAATGTAGTGCTTGTTTGGGTAGAAGCTCAACGAGAAGCTTTTGATACGTTAGAGATAAATTTATGTGAAGCATCTATAGTTACCCTACATAGGGTAATGACGATTTTGTAGTGTACAATGATGCCTAAAGACTGGAATTGGGGGTTGTGCTTATGCAGATAGGAAAAGTAATCACTTACGCTTATAGACAATTGAAACAACATGAGAAAGACTACTCGACTCATAATCTTCAGTTAACAGCAGTTAGATTTGGTTTGAAACTGTGGAGACACTACTTATATAGAAGTAAGTGTTAACTGTATATGGAGCATTTAGAGTTTAAAGTATATATTTAGTTAGAAGGAACTCAACACTAGGTAATGCAGGTCTATGGAGCTTATAAAGGTTAACGATTGTCAGATCCTCTACCATCCAGGTAAAGTGAATGTTGTGGCTGATGACCTGAGCTGTAAAGCATACTGAGACTATTCCTATGTATTGATTTCCATGGTGTTAACCTCAAAAATTATCGATGACTTCAGAATTGCTCAATGGGAATCTCTGAAAAAGGAAAATATAACAGCCGGGGATGTACGTGTACAAATGAGGTTTATGGAATCAGATGAGTCTGGGTTGAAAGCAATGTACGTGAGGATTTGGGTGCCAATGTTTAGGGATATGAGGATGTTAAATAGGAGGAAGAACATCAATCTATGTTTTCAGTACACCTTGGAAGTATAAAAAAATGTATAATGACATAAAACAAAACTTTTGGTGAGCGGGACTGAAGAATGATATTCGGCAATATGTAGAAAGGTGTAGAACATGCAGACTGGTCAAAACAGAGCACCAACAACTATATGTTAGTTTGCAACCGATTCCTATACCTGAGTGAAAGTGGGAGCATATCACAATGGATTTTCTAACAAAGTTGCCCAACACTAAGCGTCAACATGACTTTGTATGGGTTATAGTGGATAGAGTGTCCAATATGGCTCACATTATACCTATCAGAGAAAATTACTAATTGGAAAGATCAGCACAAATTTGTATGAGTGAGATTATTGCTCGTCATGGAGTTCCTAAATCAGTGGTGTCAGATCGGGATAGTCACTTTACTTCCAACTTTTCTTCTGCTCTACAAGAGGGGTTAGGCACTCGAATAGCAATGAATATGGCCTATCGCCTACTAACATATGGTCAAAGGTAGAGGACTATCCTTACTTTCGTAGATGTGATGAGGTCTTGAGATGGATCTGGGTAGAAATTGGGATGATCATTTGCCACTCATAGAGTTTTCTTACAACAACAGCTATCATGCGACAATCAATAAAGCGCATTTTGAAGCTTTGTATGGGAGAAGATGCAGAAAACCTACCTGTTGGAGAGAAACTGGGGAAACGCCAATCGTTGGGCCTGCTTTGTTACAAGAAACGAAAGAGAAGATATAGTTGGTCAAATAAAACATGAAAGCAGCCCAGGATCGTCAAAAGTGTTATCATGATAGAAGACACAAACATATCAACTTTGAGAAAGATGACTGGGTATATTAGAAAGTATCACCGATGAGGGGTGTTACTCGGTTTGTCAATAGAGGCAAGTTAGCACCTAGGTTTGTGGGTCCATTCAGTATAATTGAAAAATATTGAAAATCAGTCCTATCACTTGGACTTACCTAAGGAAACGTTAGGTATACACCATGTGTTTCATGTTGGTAACCTCATAAAGTCATTTATAACAGATCATAAAGGATGGATTGATCATACTGAGCTTGAAAATGATGAAAAGCTTCATTGTGTGGAGGAGCCAGAATGTATTTTGGATACGAAAGTCAAGAAATGTAGGAACAAAGAAATAGAGATGGTGCTGGTATGTTGGAAACATCATAAATTGAGCATTAGGATCTTAAATAGGAATTTAATCTTGTTTATTCCTTTTCGTGGAATAGCTTAAAGGATTCCAAAGAGGAATTATGAATTCATGTCTCAGAAGGTTGGTTAAAGACCGTGTGGTAAGGAAAAGCAGTCACGATAGAAATTATAGGTGTGTCTTAAAGTATAACAATTATGATATGTAGTTATGTGACTACCTGAAAAGTAGATAATTAATTATGTGTTATTAGAAACCTATTAACTATCATTCGGGATGGATCACAATTACAGAATAGATTCTTCAGGTAATGGAAATAGAAGAGTACAATGAATAATAAAATGAAAATAAGTGTTAGCAATTATGTAATCTCTTAAATTATTCTAGACATTTACTCTCAATTAAGTCATGGTACTAAAAAGCCCTAAGATTATATGTATATATCTATATTGATATTCCATGGTAAATTGTATATGATACGTTCACTAAATGTGTTAATATCAAAATGAGCAAATGTAAATGTTATAGTAGTAAAGAATTCAAGAAACTGGATGTATACTCACATGTAACAAGTAATCAAATGATAAATATCGAATAGAATTAATGCAAAGTTAGGGGTCTTAGGGTCCCCTTCCTTGGCAACCAACACCGAACTTACACATCCCGTCTAAGACTCGGACTTGGTATGTATCCCACACAAGACACAGACTACACACTCAAGGAACAAGTCTCGGACTACCCCACACATGCTCACAAGTTGTGGACTACACATCACAAGTCTCGGTCTCTCATGCAAAATCATGCCGCACCAAAATTAAGTCAAGAGGTCACAGTTTGTTTTGTATTCAATACCAACAGTCCGAGATTTATAAGTCTTGGACCTAATACCTTGTTATCTTATTGGATTTCAATTCAACATACCAACCTTCTTACGATGCTATACTGATGCATACATATGTTTATTTTGATGTTTATTACAAGAATTGAGCTCCAATTTTCATGTTTTTGGTGCAATTTCGTTCACGGTTTTGGCACTGGAAGAACATCAAGGTCGTTACTTCATGCACAAACACAAGGTGATGAAATTGATTTGAAATACCTTGATAATTCTTGTATGTTCTGGTCCCTCATGATCACTTTGACATGATTTTCTTAGATTATTTGATGAGATATCACACAAAGTTCTAGTGAGAAGTTGTATTTCTTGACTAGTATGTGCGTTTTGTGTGTGAAATTAGAGAGATAAGAAAAATATTGATGTTGAATCATCAACGTAACTGGATACGTGTTTTTATGAAAGGAGTTTGGTTAATTTACTATTTGCAACACTTAACCTTTATTTGCAATAATTAACGTTTTTAGCACAAGTATTGCTTTTAATATGTATTTTAAGGTTCGTTACTTAATTTTTGAATATAGACGATCAATTAGCTAATTAATGTTAATTAGCATCTGAGGATGTTACAAAATGGCCTCCATCACACTAAACTTCATCCTCGAAGTTGTCTATGTTCAAATGGACATAACATAGAAATCACATGGCAGTTACGAACTTTTGAGTCTATTATGAAGCATATTAGTGTTTGTTCTTAATGAGCACCACCTGTAAGTGAGGTCACGAGTACATAGTCTGGCTTTTCACTTTAGGACACTCATTCATTAATCTGATGAATCAAGATAAGGAACTTATGATTTCCCCATTAATCCGCTTCACCTTCTGAAATGACTAGCATTTTAAACACAAGGTGTATTTTAGTCAATTCAAACATTTGTTCAAATATATTAAGATGGGTACTTCATCTTTTGAAGATACGGTGAACGTCAATCCCTTATCAAAATCAAGAATTGTATTGACTTGTGTTACTAATTGAAACAAGACTAATGTCAATCATGAGTTGATTAATGACTTCTCAGACTCTTCAAGTCCTGTCATTGATAGAGTTTGAAGGTATTTTGAATTTAATCGTTGGATATCTCACCTGTCTCACGTCAACAGATAAGAGTCCAACACATTCATTTACTTAGGATCGTATTTGATATCTCTTTGATCATACATTGATAGTTTGATAGGTATGAGACTCTCACTGGTGAGTAACGATAATCTCGGCTATCATTAATCAGAGATACGATCACGGGTATGTACTTAGGAATCAGAATAAGAAATCACTGCATGTAACTGTATTCAGATAACCTTCGTTACTCATGGTAGCTCGAGTACAAGACCTTTCGCAGATTGTCTTTCAAAATTGAGAACGTGACATAACACTTGCGAAGCCAATAATTCTTAATACTTAGGACTGAAATAGTCGTTTGTCATCTATATTATATCATTCACTTAAATTCATGTTCATGTCGATATTTGTATTTCTGTCATTTATGATTCTAATAATGTTTTCATATGGTTAAATTATTCAAATTAAATTGGCATATGTCATTTGACTATCTGATTTATTGTGTTTATGACTTTATGGGATTCAAATTTGGGTCCTTGTTTGTCAGATATGAACCCTTTTAGATCCACTTTTCATGCATAGTCTTGATAAAAACAAATGATCTGGTAAATTTAGTAGAATTTAATTTATCAACACAACTAGAATCATTCAACACATTTAAAGCACGTTTGTCACAATGTTTAACAGGCACATACACTTGCTTTACAGACAGATTTAATTGTTTATCTGGCACATGCAATTGTTTTACAAACATAGAATGTTGTTCAACATTTTTGTCCTTGTTACAAACTTTGTTTTACATTCATTTCTCTGAACAAATACTCTCTTAACTCTCTTATTCTTAACTCTTTGTCTATTTCTCCTCTTAGATTTCCGGACTTTTTCGTTTAATGCTTTCACTCCTTCGTCAACTCTTCTTCATCTCAATTTATGTTTTAGAAGAGAAATTAAAGTTAGTACATTGAGGATGATAACCTAAAGGCATAGAGAATCTCTTGGACATAAATTCCTTTGAATGATTATTATTTTTATTCGAAGTATAAGATTTCTCTTTTGATATATTCTTATATTTCGGATAAGAATTAGAGACATTCATAGAAATAATGTTTTTGTTTTGAAGATGAAGGAACATCAATCTTCTTAGGAGATATTTGCATAACTTTACCCTTACCTTCATCATGTACCAATATTTTTAGCATTGGTTTATTTGAAAGCAGATCAATTATATGGATACCATCATCAGACTTAACATCAGAGTCCATATATGCATCAAAGTCATCTGAATCATAAAAATTAATTTAGCAAGAATCAGGTCTCTTTGAAATATTGGTGAAGGTCCCTCATGTAACATTCGGAATCTAGCAGCAGGTACGTGTAATTTATTTATTAGCCTTGAGAATTATCATAATGAGTTGGTGACATTTAATAGGTTAATTACACGTAAGTTGATAAAGTAGATTGCTATTACGTGTAATTTTAATCGGTTGAGATAATAACTGGTTTAGTAGTAATTATGGGTTTGGAGTTTTTTTTAATGAGTTATTAATATTCCAGACCCGAGCTGTTGATTTGAGATTAAATGGGTTAACGTGTGTCTACCTAGTGAATATTGTGTACCATACCCGTTTTAATTGGGTGTCAAACCCAAAACGTATATATATCACGTTTATGTTTCGTTTTCTTCACTTCACCAAAAAACTCAAAGGAAGTGCATGCATGTGTATGTGTTTTCCCAGTTGAGCTCCAGAGAAAGAAGTGAGGAGAAGATCAGAAAGAAACAGAATTGAAGGGTTTGAGTCCTCTCCAAGATTGAAGCTCAAATCAGCCAACGAAAGCTCGTTAAGGTTAGTAACTTGTGTCAAAATAAGTCGAATTGCTATATTAAGTAGTTAAAGTGATTTGGGGCTAGTTTATAACACCTGAAATGTGTAGAAACGAATTGGGAAGTGATTCCCGTAGCAACCGAAAAACAGAGTATAACCTGTCTATTCGTCGCCGCATCGCGGCCGCGTTACCCTGGTCGCGACCGCGATTAGGGTGAGTCGGTTGAGTTAGTCGCTAATGGTGGAAGGCGACGGAGAAGGAGATCGCGGGCTGGGTGATCCTGGCCGTGCTGATGTGAGCCCGATCGCGATGAAAGGGGCAACGTGGGAGGCACCGCGATCGCGTTGCTTGGCCGCGATGAGATGACCGCGACCCTGGCCGCGCTCGTGGGGTTTGAGCTGTTAACTTGTGTTAAGCTAGTGAGTTTAGTAGTATATTTTTTATGAGTTTATGAGCTAGTCATTACAATGTAGTTGTATTTATTGTTGCCAGGATTCACAATTAAACTTTGGACTTGTAGAGATTGTCTGTAAGGTCACCACGTCTACGGATCTGATCTTGACGTGACATCGTCCAACGAGTGTGGAATCCTGGTTAGACGCTTAACGGATCGATCACGCGCGAAACACAGAGTCGAACACGATGTTAGCCGATGTAAGAAACGACCCCATTAAGTGTATTGCTCCAAGAAAACTCTTTGAAAACTGTTCTAGCTCATAGGTGCACACTCCCAAGCTCTGAAACTCGTAATTCTCAAAGATTAATGATAAAAATTGATTAAGTACTAATTATAAATAGTTAAGTTCGATCAGGCCCAAGCCCACGAACTTAAGTAAGTTCGAGCCTAATACCCTACGAACTTAGCTCCACTAAGTTCGTCTGGGGTGGGTTAAGTTTGTGGCTTAGCCTTAGAACTTATCTTCACAGTCTAGAACTTATCATGCAAATGTAGAAATCATACACAATCATGAACTAGCACATATGACTTGTTTTAATAAAGCCTCATCTATTACATATGACTATCTATTACATATCTAGACTGCTATCGTCACACAGGGTATACCAACAGACTCCCCCTTGACGATAGCTTCTAGTTAGATATTCATTAGTCTATAGAACAAGGCTTATTTAAGATGATACCTGCATAGAATCCCTGCTCGACACAAACTTTTATAACCTTCTGATACTTCCTGCCTTCAGATCTCAAATGCTCATTAGAGGAGATTTCCTGACCATGAAGCCTAAGCAGGTCATCCTTAGACACCTTGACAAGGTGCAAGGGATCGTATACTCTCAAAAGCACTTTCTATTCTTTATCTTCCATCACAGCCTCACCAGTCTCATTATCAACGTACCACCACATCAAATTATTTAATACATCTTGTGGCATACTTTTCAGTGGGACTTTCTTTAGGCATTTAACAGGCTTGTAATATATTTTCATCCATGGTCGGCCTGTCAATGGATCTATCCTCGTCTCATCCATGACTCGCTTTCCAGTCCTTTGCTTTAGCCTTTCAAACTTCCAAGATCGACCGTCCCTACAAATGATCTTAGCAATAACTTCAGCGTAAGGATCGTCTCCGATGTGTATGAGTTCTTTCCAGGCCAAGGCTTTCACTTCACACTTTGGAAGAGAGTTGAAGTCTCTTAGCCTTCTTCTGAGGTACTGTAGCCCATCCTTTCTCTTCAGAATGAAAAGCTGCAGTTCTCTATCAAAGAACCAGGTTAGTATGCTTCCAGACAACTTTCCTGGACTTGGCACTTTCATCTTTTCTTTTAAAGCCAAGTCCTTCTTCTTATCCTCTTCCCTAAACCATAATTTTCATTTCTCTTCTTTCGTAAGCTCCCTATCAGACACTTCAGATTCTGATTCAGCATATAAGGCAGCTTTAAGCACTTATATGTCAATCACGCTCTGTTCTTCAGTTGTATATGCCTCTGTGATAGGTTGCTTCTGAATTATTATCTCATCTGCCTCATCCTCTTCATCTATCATTATTACTTCATCAGATTTCCATTATGGAACATCTTAAGGAATGAACTCTCCTTCCTCTAGCTCTTCCAGATCTAAATCATCTTCAAAATAAAAAATTGCATCCTCATCTTCTAAACGGCCAAGGCTCCAATTATATTATCTTGAACGCTTTCTGAAGCTTCGGGAGACTTGCCTTAACACTGATCAGCTCCTGGGCCTGATGATCCAGGCTCCCCCTGAACATCAGCTTGCTGAGCAGTCTGTTGTGAATGATATGCTAGCTCATTGTCCTTTTGTTGAGCACCGGGGTCACCTCCTTCATCGTCTCTCCTACCCCCCCTTAATTCGTCTCCCTTGAAACTACTCTCCCCCTAAGCTGCAAGATCTTTTAATAATTGCTCCACTAGGGTCTGAAGAGTTACAATCTGAGATTGCTGGGCAGCCACAGTCTGTTTTAGATATGCATTCTGCTGTTTCATCCTCTTCATCTATCATTATTTCATCATCAGATTTCCATTCTGGAACATCTTAAGGAATGAACTCTCCTTCCTCTAGCTCTTCCAGATCTAAATCATCTTCAAAATAAAAAATTGCATCCTCATCTTCTAAACGGCCAAGGCTCCAATTATATCATCTTGAACGCTTTCTGAAGCTTTGGGAGCCTTGCCTTAACACTGATCAGCTCCTGAGCCTGATGATCCAGGTTCCCCCTGAACATCAGCTTGCTGAGCAGTCTGTTATGAAAGATATGCTAGCTCATTGTCCGTTTGTTGAGCACCGGGGTCACCTCCTTCATCGTCTCTCCTACTCCCCCTTAATTTGTCTCCCTTGCAACTACTCTCCCCCTGAGCTGCAAGATCTTTTAATAATTGCTCCACTAGGGTGTGAAGAGTTACAATCTGAGATTGCTGGGCAGCCACAGTCTGTTTTAGATATGAATTCTGCTGTTCCATCTGTGAATTATGTTGTTGAAGCTTGGAGACTGCCCAGGAGAGTTGGAGAATTTGGACTGTCTGGAGATCGACCTTAGCTTTCAATAGCGAGAAGCTTTGGTCGTCTGTTGATGTGGATGGAATGGCAGTTGAGGTGGATGGACCGGCGGTTGAAGTTGATGGAGCGGCAATTGCAGATGATGGATCTTCTTGAACTAGACGTTGGCGCTTGGCCCGTTGTTGCCTTGCCACCAACTCTTCCTCTTAGATCACAATATCTTCGTCTCCTTCATCTTCATCGCGAAGAGTAGAAGTTGGACGACTAATTTTCTTGCGTCGTACTACTAGCCGAGACCCTTGAGTCACAAAAGAGGTGGACGGATTGGCGGCTTCCTTCAATTTTCTCTCTATATCTGATTCTGAGTCTGTGTTGGAAGCAGACTCCACATTCCCTTCTGTTTGCTCCAGCTGGTAGTTCTCAATATCATCAAAAAATGTAATTTATTGGCCCAGGTGGTTCCAGAATATCATTAATTAGCTCCTCAGTGATGTTTTCCTGAGCTGCCTCGCCTTGCGCAAAAATCTCCTCCAACGTTTGCTGTCTCAGGTCAGCCTGTGCTACCGATGGGGTAGCCACAGCTGCCGCTGCTGTTGATTGTGGAGGAGGAACTTGAGCAACCGGTGCTTGTTGAGCCGATGCTTGCTGTTGTTGTTCATAAACTTCCCATTCTTCGGCATCTGGGGCCACAAACTGCGGATCTATGATAGCTCCGAATAGAGGAGTCATTTGAGGCCTAACCTCCTCTGCTCTCCTCGAATTGTGTGATTGGCAATCTGCGAAAATTCTCTTGTCAATAGCTGCCACTGCAACTTATTCTGGCAGCGCTGGAAGATCAGGCAAAAAGTGCCTTATGATCATCATTACAAATTGCGGATACATCAAAAATTGTTCTCTTGCATGAATGGTGATCCGATGGACAAATTCACCAAAGAAAAAGCCTGAGAAACTGAAAGGCTTATTGTAGATCAAGGAGATCATCCCAGACTGTAGCTTGGATATCATTGTATCAAATCCAGCTTTCTTTTGTGCAAAACACACCATTATGACATGCATCAGATATCTCCATTAGCCTATTACGCCACTTTTTACATAAGACGCTTTAGTTATATCCTGATCATATCCCATTCTTTGAAAGGCCGCATGCCTTATCGATGCCGGAAAATCAATCGGCCCATCTTCCTGATCAGTCGTGCCCAATTGAAGAATTGTCCTCAGATTATCAGCTGTAAAAGAAATCGGTTGGCCACTGATTATAGCCCTCAAGAGCGGAGGTACTACTGAACTGCCGACATGCAACGATTGCCAGAACTATCGGAGATATTACAGTATGATTGTAGGATTATGCGTCAATGCATATGCAATCCTAGACCGAGCTAGAAACTCCAACATTTGACGATAAGGCTGCGCCTATGCTTGTTGAAGGTTTATGGTCATTATCATGTTGTGCTTGTTGTAGAAAGCACGATCAGCCATTCCTACATATGCAACAAACAGTTAAAAATCAATTTTGGAAAAATTTTAAGTCATTCAAACTTGATTAAGTTTGAACAAACTTAATCGCCTTTGAACTTACTTAAATTCAAATTTACTGTCCTTCGAACTTACTTAAGTTCGAATAGTCTATTGACCTTCGAACTTACTTACATTCGAGACAGTCAATCGAACATGTCTGTATTTGAACTTGCAGATATTTTCATTATGTTCGAAGACCTGACAAGTTCGAGACTTGTTGAACAAGTTCGAACTCTGTAGAACAAGTTCGAAGTCGGCACTATCAAATTCAAGCTAATGATTTAAACCTTTTTGTTATTCCAATATTTTCAATCAACAATTAAACACAAATGATTAAGATCAAGAACAAAATTACTAACCGAATGATTTGATTATAGACAAATGATTACAGAGATGTGGAAGAGAAATAAGGTCACGGTAGCCCTAGAAATCTTCACAATGTTTTCCGTGCAAAATTACAAATGAAATGTCAGATCTTCTTTTTACAAAAGTCAAAAAGCTATTTATAGTCAATTACAACTTTGAACTAATTACACTTTATACCCTAGACTTATATTATTTCATCAATCAAAATAAGGTCTAACATTCTCCCCCTTTGATGAAATAAACTAAGTCTTCGTTTAGCTAGACCCAACTTCATCTCAAACCGCCTGATGCTCTTTCTGTCAGACAATCTCCAATTGATTTTGGAAATGAATTCAACCATCAATTTTCTGTCAATATTACTCAATGCTCCTTTCTTCGTCTGACGCCAACTTACCTTTTAATCCATTCATCACCTTTTGAAGTGTACCGTCACAGAATTTATTGAGTTCAACGCTGCGCATAGCTCTTAGCTTTCTATCTTTGTCTTCATACATAACCGCAGGATGCTTTACCATAATAACTTGATACTCTTTCAAATCTCCTGCAAATTTGATAATCCAATTTGGAGCTGTAATATTAATCTTTCTCATTCCTCTTTCGACTCCAATCTGTAGATCTTGCACAGACATTAGTACTAGTTTGGTATGCATGAAGTGAAAAATTGTCCTGAATGTAAATCTATAGTATTCGTTCATCTTATTACGGCACAACTCATCAAATAAGTCTTCAATATCTATCAGATGCATATTGAACATGTCAGCTTCGGTGAATGAATAGGTGTTCCCATCAGTTCTTGACACAGTAAAGGTAGGATAGAAGATGTGAACAAAATGATCCTTTTCAATATTGATTAAATCAGCTATCCTAAATTCACTTTTGACTTTCTCAACTGGCTGAGTTTTATTTCGCAAGAAACTCGCATAGTTCACTAAGTTTGGCATATTTGGCTCCAGATTCGTCAGCCAGGATGTATTCATTAAAGAACCTTTCCATCACTTCAACTTCATTTAACACAGAAACCTCTTGTGGAATAACATTCTTCATCGGAAATAACTCTTCAACCTCTTCTTTAACATGAACCATAACATCAGGCTTTTCAACCGTCGGTGTTGTTATAGCATCTTTCAAAATTTCATGAACTAATTCTTCCTCTTCTTCAATTCTATCAGCTTGTATAGATATATCGGTTAAGACAAACATGTCATCATCATCTGATAATTCAACCTCTACTTGTTTCTCTACTTCTCTCTCTATTCCTTGAATCAACAATATCTGCTCTTGAGCTTCAACATCAGAATCATTATACTCCTCAAAATTATAAATTTCTGACTGAATGCTTAAAGGAACTGGAACATCTTCATGAAGAATCAATCCCAGCTCGC
The DNA here is from genome assembly GCA_020465985.1 of Centrapalus pauciflorus. NCBI lineage: Eukaryota > Viridiplantae > Streptophyta > Magnoliopsida > Asterales > Asteraceae > Centrapalus > Centrapalus pauciflorus. The sequence goes on from JAANYP010005947.1 coordinate 292,859, forward strand.
TTTGAGCATCAACAGGTTCCTTAGAGCTTCCGGCTTGTCCTTGTTCTTGTGTTTCTGACTCCTTTTCAGGATAAGTGATCATCAATAATCCAGTTGTTGGCTCATCTAGCTTCCTCCTCTTCTCCCCCTCATGAGGAGCATCATCGAAGTCCTCGTCATGCTCGTCATGCTTACACTTCGGAGCTAAAGCTTGAGCCCTACAGGTTTGTTCCACCGCAGAGACACGTTCAGATAAATTGCCTAAAGAAGTAATGATTGTGCTCTCCAACCCCATCATACGTTCTCTCATCTCGTCAATCTGTTCAAATACAAAATCACTTAGCTCTTTTATAGCCTGATTTGGATCTGTTTGCTTCACAGTTTCTTCAGCTACAGACTTGCCCTTTAAGAATTTGTGAATGTTGGTCATCTGAGACATGAGTTCTGATAGTTGGGCTGTTACTTGACTATTCACTCCGGCAACTGCGACATTCAAAGCTTGATTCAAAGAAGATTCGGTAACAAAAGGGGAAAGAGTAACCACTGGGTCACGTAGACTTCCAGTTGTCACGACAGCTGAACTTGTATAAAGAACATCTGCGTGGCCAGTGCTCAGAGTTGGCATGGATGTAGCTCTGACTGGACTTCCAACCTCTTCAAGTGACAGAGCAACAAATGCTTCCGTAACTGAGGTTGTTCCGGCAGTGACAAAGAGTTCAACTGCACTCACTTCAACACATGAAATGGACTCGAGTGTCCTAATCTGTATAGGTTCTAGACTTCATGCATCAAAAGAAGTCGTACACCCTGGCAGATGTGTACTTGTTTCAATATCCATCAAATCCAAAGGATTTTCAGATAGCATATGTGCTTCATCCCGGTGAACAATTGAAACAGTCTCCTGTTAGGAGGAGACTGAGTGGCCGGTGGGGTGTGTAGTCGTCAATGGGATGCTGACTATTTCAACGCTAACTCCCTGTTGCGAGCTAACAGCATATGTGGTTTGATCCCGTCTTTCTGGGCTGGAAACATCCCTCACACTCTGTCTAGCAATTTCTACAATATCTATCAACCTCCCTCATCATCATCATCATCATCATCATCATCATCATCATCATCATCATCATCATCATCATCATCCTCTCCTTCTGCAGCTCCCTCATGAATATTTGATAGTGTTTGTTCTGAATCGGAGCTGCTAGCTTCTCCGTCACCACCCCTCACTTGAACTTCTACTACCTCACTCACTGTTTAGCTTCCCAGAACTTCAGCCCCATGCTGAAGTTCCTCCTCTCCTACAACTCTCTGGTTAAGAGAACCCGGTTCTTGGGTCTCTATAGGAGCGTGATCTATACGATACAACCTCACATTCTCACTCTCCTGATCAGCTTATTTCAATAAATCTTCAGGAATTGGTATTATATTGGCATTCGGTGAATCCGGTAATTCATGTAAGCTCATCATGACATAATCCGGGCATCATTGAGAATTGGATCGTTTAGGCATATTTTCATTGCCCCTTAAGATGCCTCTTATCAGAATTTGGATAAACCTTTGAAGAGGGACAAGTTTTCTTGGTCTATTTGTCGTCTTTGCTAGCACGAATTCCTTCAGGTCCTCCCATATACATTGCGCGTAGTCGTAATGTTTATTAAACGCGATCCCATGAAATATTCTCAGACAGTGTATGCTACATCTGTCAATCCCCGTGTGCTTTGACGTCATGCATCTGTTGATGATGCCAAAAAGTGTGTACCATTCGCCATCAAGCCCATTTCTATGGAATCTAGAACTCTTTGGTAGTGGTTTTGAATACCCCAGACGTATCAGATCATGGACTAATTCGTCGTCTGAAACAAAATCTTCAAAATCAGCTAACTCTGGGAAATTCACTGTATCTATTCGACGAGGTAGAAACAGATTATGCCTCAATCTGCCTAAGGTAATCTTGGTTTTGAACTGATGGATGGTAATCTTGAAGTGATGGTTACCATCAGCTGGGACAAATTTTACAGTATGCCAAAACTGTTGAAGATAGGCCTGAGGAATCGAAGGTTTGTATTGTAAAAGATATCCTAAAGGATGACCTTTTAGTTAGTTTACAATAATCGGGTGGCTTACTTTTATGACATTAATTGTCAAGGCGATGGTTGTTATCACTAAATGGTAGGCCGCATTTTGGTTTAACCAGTTGATTATCTGGAATGAGGGTGGAAGGTGAAGGTCGGGTGACTGATGCAGATTTTACTGGTTTAGAAACAAGGGTGTGATTAGACGAAGAATGTGAATCAGAGGAGTTTAAGGGTTGGCATTGAGTTGGTGATGCCATTTGAAACCTGTGAAAAGTAATAAACATGTTAGACTCAACAGATAATCAATTGAAATCCTACAAATAGAAAAATAAAACATTTTGCTAGAAGTTAGAAAAATATGTGTTTTTCTGTTTAAAGCATTGAGATTTCAGACAATAATATTAAAATATTATTCTTAGAATTCCAAAGTCAATCTTTCAGAGACCAATGTTAGAAAAACACAGATTTAAAAAATTTATCGAAAAATGTGAAATTTTTCTTAAAATTTAAATTCCCAACACTTAGAAACTTTTTGAACAAAGTTGAGTATGAAACTCGGGTGAAATGTAAAATTTCTCGGATAAGGTATGACTCAACTCGATAGACACAAGTATGGAACTCGAATGATGAAGACTTTTCTCGAATGTACCTAAGAACCAATTCGAATGACACTTAAGACCAACTCGATTAACAATGATGTTTTATCGAAGAACATGCAACTCAACTCGAATGAACCTGATTGTTGTCTCGAATGAAACTGAATATCGAGACCTTGAATGGAAATTTTTCTAAGTCCTTTTCACTAGTCAACTCGATCATTAGAAAGAGTTTCTCGAACTAACTGTATGGTGAACTCGATCGACACATGAGTGGACTCGAATGACTCATATTGTGTCCTCGAATGGAAGAAAGTATTCTAAGTCCTTGATTGAATTCAACTCGAATAAAGCTTGAAAGGACTCGAATAATATATGTGTCCAACTCGAAATAAACTTAAAAGGGACTCTAATATGTTATGTTATCGAGTGTAAGTTTAAAAAAATTTTCGAAGTCTGAAACATGAACCAACTCGAATAACATTTCACTTTTTCAAAAAACAACCAACTCAATGAAACAAACTTGTTCTCAAGTGGTATTTCACTCAACTCGCATGGAACTTAATACATTCTCGATTACAGTTGTAATCGAGAAAATGTTGAAAAATATTTCTAAGTCCTCATTCACTGGTATTTTTCAAAAATTTCAATCTAGAGACTTACACTTATTAAAAACTTGAGTCCCACTCGAAAATTGATTTCAAATAACTTTTTTTTACTGAACTTTGTTCAGAAACAACAATTTCTTTGCAAAAAACTCAATTTCAGTGTTTATGAACTTGAAAGTTTTTAAACCAAAAAATTTCAAATTTATGTTTATGTGTTTGAAATTGATACTTGAAATTTGAGATTCAAGTTCAAGATGGTAATCCGCAGGCAACAACACATTCAATTTTATATGAATTTCAAGAAGTTACTAAACCCATGAACACACTGATGTTCATACAAACATATACATATATCGGAATATTCGAATACAGAAACTAAATACAGAACAGATAAACTGAAAAATAATACATGACAATATGAAATGGACTTACAATTTTAAAATCAAATGCTGAAAATCTGATTGCTATGAGTTTGTTGAGATTTCTTCGTGATGAAGAAATTGAGAAGAGAGAGAGAGAGAGCCGGTGAAGAAAGTGAACAGTGCCAAAAGTTTTAAAAAAGTGATTTTGAATTTTGAATTTCAACTTTATAGTTGAAATTTCAAAATTCAAATTAATATTTACCCGACCACTTACTCTCAAAAAATATGATTTTTGATTTTAATCTCATTTCACTTTAAAAAAAATTACAACTACTTAAAACAACAAAAAAAAATTTTAACTCCAAAAAAAATTTGACAAAAAATAAAATAAAATGAACAACACACCCAAAAAATATTTAACACTTTAAAATATAGTAAAAAAAAAATTTATCTATAAAAAAATTTTAACAACAAAAAAAATATTACTCCCACTTGATGTTTGCAATTAAGCTCCCCCTCAGATGGATATATCATTTTAAATGTTTTCTCTCCCTACAAATATCAGATAAAAATTTATCAGATTTTCTCAAAATCAGACAAAAAAATCTTTCTGCTCCCCCTGCACATGACAATCCAGATCTGTTAAATTCCGAAAAAAATTTAAACTTGAAATTCACATGAGTTTAACATCAAAATTTAAATCAAAGTAGAAAATGTAAATTTAAAATTATAATTTGTAACTACTGAATGTTTAAATCTAACGATTCAACATACCTAACTTGTATACCAAGAAATTAAACCGTTTTTGTTGGGAAATATTCTAAGTAGTTCAAACTGTTAGTTAGACTTCTCAGACTGTTAGTAGAATTTCTATGTAAGTACAAAGTTCATGCTGTTAGTTGAAGAAGTTCGAGCTGCTAGTATAAAAGTTCATGCTGCCAGAGTAATTTCACTCAAGCTGCTCTGCTCAAGCTGCTAAGTGATTCAAGCTGCTCAACAGTTTCATAAACCGAAAGTGCTGATATTCAGGAAAAGATATTTACACGAAGATTCCAGCATATCTACTATCAAAGAAGTCAGAGTCCTTCAAGGAAACAAATCAGAAATCATTATAAATACATAGAATAGGTTTTTCTATTGTAATCAAGTTTCTGCATATTCAAGTTTGTAATTGCTTTTTGTTTAAGTTTTTCATAAGCCTCTAAGGTTGTAAAACCCTAATAACAATTTGTGTTCTCGTCTAATCAAACAGATTAGAGGTGATTGTAATCGTTCAGTTCAGCAATACAAGCAGTTTTTGTTTATTCCTTATGTTTATCTATTATGAATTCTGAAAGCTTTTATCAAAATAATTAAGTGTTATTCCGCAAACTTCTTAATTAGACTTTGATTTAATATAAGATTATTGGTTTACACTCTGATAAATTCAAATCAGTTAATCTTAGGTAGTTAAGTTTAGATCCTGACAAGTGGTATCAGAGCCACAGGTCGTTCTTTGTTTTTCAAAGTCGAAAGCTTTCTTTTAAAATTTTAATCTTTTGCAATGGAATTTGATAATAGCAGTAGTGGATCTGGGCAAGGACTCAAAGTGCCTATGCTCAAGCCCACTGAGTTTGAGATGTGGAAACTCAGGATTCAACAGCATATTCAATTCATAGATTATGCCATATGGGAAGCTGTTGAATTTCCTCCTGTAGTCGATCCAGAACTTGATGATGAGGGAAAACCCGTCAAAACTCCTCCAAAAACTGAACTTGAAAGGAAGGCTAGAATGAATGAAGTAAAAGCTCTTACACTTCTACAAATAGCCATTCCTAATGCTTATCAACATCACTTCAAAAAGTTTTATACTGCTCATTCTCTTTGGATTGCTTTAGAGAAAAGATTTGCTGGTAATACCAGTACCAAGAGAAATCAAAAGGATCTTTTGAAACAGCAGTATGAGAACTTTTCTGGTGGCAAGAATGAAAACCTTACTCAGATCTTTGACAGGTTCAACAAACTGCTAAGTGAATTGGAAAGTGCAAAAGTCAGCCTGGATCAAGATGAGGTCAACAGAAAGTTTCTTAGATCTCTTGGAGAAGAATTGACAGTTTATGCTGCTCAATGGAGAACAAAAGACACTCTTGATGAAATAGAACTAGATGATCTGTACAACAGTCTGAGAGTGTTTGAGACTGAGATTGACACTAAAAAGAAATCTCTTTCTTATAATCACAATACTGCTCTTCTGTCATCTGAAAAATCTAATTGTAGTGATTCCTTTTCAGGTGGTGATGGTAACTCTACTGAAGCTCACTATGAGGCTTTTGTTGCTTATGATGGACTGTTTGCTCTAAATGCTGAAGATCTAGAATAGATTCATCCAGATGATCTAGAAGAGATGGATCTAAAATGGTAACATGCAATGCTGACTATGAGAGCCAAAAGGTTTCTGAAAAGAACTGGCAGAACCACCTTTCCAGCCAGAGCAGAAGGCAAACCAGCTTTTGATAAGTCAAAAGTTGAGTGTTTTAAATGTCACAAACTTGGTCACTTTGCTAGAGAATGCAGATCTCAAGGTCAACAGTCATCAAGGCCTCAGCAGACTAATCAGGCTTCATCATCACAAGCACTTGTCTCTCAAGAAGACAATGTGTTTGACTGGAGTGATCAGACAGAGGAAGAGTTTCAAAATCAAGCTCTAATGGAAGAAACATCAAATGTCTCCTCCACTGAATTACCATCTGAGGTAAATTCTAAACTTTACTCTCAAACATGCAAAAATATGGTTAAAAAGTACAGAGATCATAATGAGAGCATTTGTAAAACTCTAGCTAAGATGGAAGAAAGGAGATATGAATACATGCAGGCCATAGAAGATCTTGAAAAACAGATCAATGATTATAAGGATAATGAGATCCAAATGGGACATGATAGAACATATCATGAGTGGGAGAAAAAGGAGCCGAATAAGAAAATAGAATCCCTAAATAAAAAATTAGAAGAGACTGAACAAAAGGTGTTAGAGGCTAATAAGAAACTAGAATCTGTCAATATAGATCTAGGAAACTTCAAATTGGCAAATCAAAAGCTAGAACACCTAATGGAAGTCCAATTTAAAGATAGGGTAAAAACTCAGCTAAATCCCAAAGAAGGTATAGGCTACAGAGCTACTCCACCCCCTTACAACAACAAATACATTCATCCAGTGAGTGAGGTTGCTGATAGGCTTGTTAATGAACCATTAGACGAGTCTATGACTACTGTAGATCCTATCCTTGAAAACAGTCCTGAATCTAAAGAAGATTTGATTCAACATAGAGACTGTGAGTGTACAGCAGTTGAGAAAGAACACAAAACAATGAGTGCACCTATAGAAATCCAAACCCCCAATAAGAAAGGAAAGGAGAAGATGAGTGTGTGCAATGCTGCTCCACAGGTTTCTGTACCTTCTAACTGTAACACTGCATCTTCATCAAAGAATAATAAAAGGGGTAAAAATGTTCCAATCTGCACATGCTAAAAGCATGGTGTTCAAAAGTTTCCCAAACAGCAGCAGGTAAGGGGAAATCAAAGGAACAAGAACCAGATATTGTCCAACAAAACTGGTTCTCCAATCCAAACAGTCAAAAAATGTTTCCATTGTGTCAGGAAAAATCACTTGGCCAGGGATTGTTTTTATAAACCATCTATTGCAAAACAGACTGTAATTCATCAAAAGACAACCTCTCAAAATTTAAAAAATTCAAAGGCCAAACCTCCTACTGCATCAGTTCCAAAGAAAACAATTGATCACAGGTTCTCAAAAGTTAATAAGAAACAGTTCACACACCAAAAACAAGTTTTAGCTAAACCAAAATTAAATTTTAAACAAATATGGTGTGTTAAAGGTAAAAACTTAGGTGAACCTGTTGATACAAATGTTGAAACTGCCAAGTCTAAAGTTGAGACTGCTAGTGCAAATTCTCAAGCTGTTAGCACTACAGACTCAGTTCAGACTGCTAGGCTCAAAGTTGGGACTGGTAATGGATCATCTGAGACTGTAATTGAAAAGGATGAACAAAATACCTGGATACCTCATGTGATAACTAAATACTCTCCACAAAATCCATCAGTGGATCTCACTAAGTATAAGAAATCAAAGGCAGTGTTTAGTCATGTTAATGCACAAGGACAACCCAAAACCAACTTGGTTTGGGTTTACTCCACTACTAACTAAGCTTTTATTTGTGCAGGGCAACCACAGGTCACTTCATAAAACAAGATGGCATTTGGACTGTGGATGCTCTAGGCACATGACAGGCAATTCTGAGTGCTTGTCAAATTTCAAAGGCTTTGAAGGAGGATTTGTTGCATTTGAAGGCAACTCCTTAGGAGGTAATGTTACAGGTAAAGGTACTGTTAATGCAGGCAATATGACTTTCCATGATGTTTTATATGTTGAACAGCTTAAGTATAATTTATTGAGTGTGTCTCAAATCTGTGACAAACAAAATATTGTTTTGTTTACAGATTCTGAGTGCATTGTCCTTTCAAAAGATTTTAAAATTCCTGAAAATCTTATTTTACTAAGAACACCAAGAAAGGACAATGTATATTGTTTGGACACAGAACTTTTATCCAAATCAAGTACTTTAAGCTGTTTGATATCCAAAGCATCATCCAATGAGTCTGCTCTTTGGCACAGAAGGATGTGTCACATGAACTTCAAATCCATGAATATTTTAGTAAAAAAGAATCTGCTAAGAGGTTTACCACAAAAGGAGTTCATATGTGATGATCATTGTGTAGCATGTCTTAAAGGTAAGCAACACAAAACTTCTCATAAAGCCAAAGAAGTAAATTCAATCTCATCTGCTCTTCATCTGATTCATATGGATCTATTTGGTCCAACATCTGTTTTGAGTTTAAATAAAAGGGCTTATGGTTTAGTCATTGTTGATGATTTCACTACATTCACTTGGGTTTACTTTCTTAGGTCTAAAGATGAAACTGCTGAGCTAGTCAAGTCATTTATTCTTAAGATAGAAAACCAATCCAACTCAAAAGTCAAGGTGATAAGATCAGACAATGGAACTGAGTTTAAAAATCATATTCGAAACAGTTTTTGTGAGTTCAAAGGTATTGCTAGGAAATATAGTGCACCAAGAACACCACAACAAAATGGTGTAGCTGAAAGAAAGAACAGAACATTAATTGAGGCTGCTAGAACCATGCTAGCTGATTCAAAACTGCCAATGACCTTTTGGGCAGAAGCAGTAAACACAGCCTGTTATGTTCTAAATAGGGTTCAGATTGTTCAATCACAAGGGAAAACTCCATACCATAATAGACTACCCCTAATAGCCGTGTTCGAATCTTTTGGCTGTCCATGTACCATTCTTCACATTAAGACTCACTTAGGGAAGTTTGAAAGTAAGGCCGAAGAAGGTTTCTTTGTAGGTTACTCCAATCAAATCAAAGCCTATAGAGTATATAACAGTGTGTCTAAAACTATTGAAGAAAGTGCCAATGCTGAATTTAATGAAAATACTACAAATGTCAAAGGCACTGGTCCTGATTGGTTATTTGATTTAGATTCACTAACAAATTCTCTGAGCTTTGTTGAGTATACTGCAGAAGCTGATGAACACAGAATTGAAGTTGTCAATGCAAATTCTCATGCTGGTAGCACAAATGATCAAGCTGTTGGCACAAAGTTTCAAACTGCTGTAGATTCAAATAATTGGGATGAGTATACACTTATACCACTTTTGTCTTGTGACCCTCCAGGGGTTCTGAATGCTCAACATGATTCAAATCCAGACACTGAAGTGCAACTCCCAAGTCCTGAGAGAACAACTCCAACTCAAAGGGAAACAGTCCCAGACTCAAGTCAAGCTGTTCCAGAAATTAAACCAACAACTGGTCCTGATGGAGATGATACAAATCTTGGATCCTCTTTTCAGACAGATAGAGAGCCTACACTCAGGGTTCACAAGTATCATCCTCTCAATCAAATAATGGGTGATCCACGTACACCTGTTCAAACAAGGAAGATGGTTCAAAATGAGACTGCTGCTGCTGAACCAGCAGTTCCTGAATTTAGTCTAGCTGCTTTTGAACATGCCTGTTTCATGTCTCAGCTAGAACCTAAAAAGGCATCAGAAGCTTTGAAAGATCATCCTGGATTGAGGCAATGCAGGAAGAGCTACTACAATTCAAGATTCAGAATGTATGGACACTTGTTGATCTTCCTAAAGGAAAGAGAGCCATTGGTACAAGATGGGTGTCCAGAAACAAGAAGGATGAGAGAGAGATAGTCATCAAGAACAAAGCAAGACTAGTAGCACAAGGGTACACTCAAGAGGAAGGCATAGATTATGATGATGTATTTGCTCCAGTGGCAAGAATTGAAGCCATCAGACTGTTTGTAGCTTATGCAAGCTTCAAAGGTTTTAAAGTGTATCAAATGGATGTGAAATCTGCTTTTCTATATGGTACAATTGAAGAGGAGGTCTATGTGTGTCAGCCTCCTGGTTTTGAGGACTACAAGTATCCAGACAGAGTCTACAAGCTAGACAAGGCTCTCTATGGACTCCATCAAGCTCCTAGAGCATGGTATGACACTCTGTCATCATACCTTCTACAGAATGGGTTCAAGAGAGGAACTCTGGACAAAACCCTATTCACAAAGTCCATCAAATCTGAGATTCTGCTTGTACAAATATATGTTGATGATATCATCTTTGGATCATCAAATGACAGTCTGTGCAAAGAGTTTGAGGCTTTAATGCACAAAAAGTTTCAAATGAGTTCAATGGGAGAACTCACTTTCTTTCTAGGATTGCAGGTCAAGCAGAAGCCCACAGGTCTCTTCATAAGTCAATCAAAGTATGTTAAAGACATACTGGAAAAGTTTGGGTATCAAGATACCAAAGTTGCAAGTACTCCTATGGATCCTCACAAGCAGCTCCATACAGAAAAAGATGGAATAGATGTGGACATTCATCTATACAGATATCTTATAGGATCTCTTATGTATCTAACATCTTCTAGACCTGATATTATGTTTGCTGTTTGTGTGTGTGCTAGGTTTCAATGCTCTCCAAAGGACTCTCATTTGGTTGCTGTTAAGAGAATCTTTAGATATCTCAAAGGCCAACCACATTTAGGCCTCTGGTATCCTAAAGACTCTCCTCTTGAATTAACAGCCTATTCAGACAGTGATTATGGAGGATGCAACATTGACAGAAAATCCACAACTGGTGGATGTCAATACCTGGGAACAAGATTGGTCTCTTGGCAGTGCAAAAAGCAAACAACTGTCTCCACTTCATCTACTGAAGCAGAATATGTAGCAGCTGCAAGTTGCTGGTCCCAAGTGATGTGGATTCAAAATCAACTGAGAGACTATGGTATGAATTTCCTATCCACTCCCATTTATATTGACAATTCAAGTGCAATTAGAATTGTACAAAATCCAGTGAAATTTCCCAAAACCAAGCATATAGAAATTAGATTTCATTTTATAAGGGACTGCAATGAGAAGAAATTAATCCAAGTTACCAAAATTCATACTGATGATCAGTTAGCTGATCTATTTACAAAACCATTTGATGTAGGAAGATTCACCTTCCTAGTATCAAATATTGGTATGGTTAATATGGATTAATTTGTTTATACATATGCTTGATTAAGGGGGAGTCACTGTTTCATGAGCAGTCGCCTAATTTTCAACTAACAGCTTGAGTATTGTCTCAAGCTGCTAGTTCATTTTCTCGGACTGTTAGTTGTTTCACTTGATCTATCAAAGTGTGCAGGGTAATATGGTCATTTTCAAAAGTGTGTGCGCGGGTTTAGATATTTTTCAAAACCTTTAAAGGTTCCAGTTTCGTCCAATTGTAACTACCAGTTGCAAAATATCTTCCAAAACCCTTCTTGATTCTCTAAAACAATTCCCACGCACATCACTGAAACCCTAACTTCTTCGTTCATCAATGGAGTTCGTCAAAGAACACAACTGTTTACGCTACTCTCTAAAACACGCTGATCTTGAACCATTCCACGACATGATGGACTTCCTTCGAAGTTTCCATATCCATCATGCCCTTCACATCAATCCCACTATCTACATATCTCACATAGAACAGTTCTGGAAATACGCCTTAGTCAAAACTGTTAATGGAGTCACATGTTTGACATTCAAAATTGATGGCAACATTGTGTCTATCACTGAGGAAATCATACGCCAACATCTGCATCTTCAAGATGCCTCAGGTATATCAGACCTATCTCTTACTGCTTTACATAATGGTCTTCATGCCATTGGATATAGGGGCCCTGCTGAATCTTTTACTTTCTTTAAAACTAATTTTGCCCCTAAGTGAAAGTACCTTGTACATATTATTCAGCAATATATAAGCCCAAAAAGAATTGGTTGGTCAGAATTTTCATCAAACATAGCCACTGCCTTAGTATGCTTATCAACTGGCCAACAGTTCAATTTTTCAAATATGATTTTTCAGGGTATGCTAAGGCATCATGCCCTAAAACATGGGAAATTTTTGATGTATCCTAGATTTTTGGCTGAAATTATTGCAAGAACTTGCAATAATTTCAATGTACATAAAAGAATTCATGTTTCCCATAGGCAATCTTTACCTTCAATAAAACGTCTTCTAAAACAAAGTGCCAATGTTTTGACTGTTGATGTCTCATTGCCTTCTGCAATGTTGGACATCATTCCAAGAAAGAGAGGAGAGGGTCTTGAGCAGGCTCAGCCAATCATTACTGCTTCACCCCCAGGACCCCAACCCACTCCTCCTGATACTCAAATGCCTTCTGTTCCTATTGTTAAGCCCACATCCCCAATCATCTATACAAAAGGAAAAGAGGTCCAGGAGCTCCTTCCTCCTCAGCCCTCATACAAGAGCCAAATAACCCTGTGCAGGAGGACACTTCTGCACAGAATATCCAAAGGGCATCCATTGAGGACACTCCCAACCTCAATCAGGAGGTGGACATCTCAACAGAGATTGTCCATATGGGTTCTGTGGCTGACACTACTGTTACTTCTGCACAAGAGGCACAGGACAGTGCCAACATCAATAAGACCACACTCATGGCAACAGAAGGTGTGCAAGCACCATCTGGAAGTCCCCAGTACCAAGAACAGAGGGCCCAGAGGTTTCTACTTCTGGTATTCATGCCAGTGATAGATCACAAGCACCACATTCCTTTGCTGATCTTGAGGCTAGTCTGCAACTCATGTTATTGACGGATCCTAAGCTGCAACCTGTTGTAGCAATGTTGGAATATCATCAGTCCATCATTTCTGCACAGGGGGCACAAATTATTGCACTCAGACAGGCACAAGCGGCTCAAAACCGAAGAATGGATTATCTCCATAAAGGGTTCACTCTCTGTGGAAATAAGATCATAAGATTAGATCAAATGATTCGAACCCAATTGGCAAAGGTTGTAGGTCCTCCTGACCAAACCAATGCTTCCAAAAAGGGGGAGAATCAAGAGATCCCTCAATCAGTCCAAGCAACTCCAACAATCCAAGATTCTAGCCTAGCAGTCCCAGCAGCTTCTCAAGCTGTTAGCCTAGAAACTCAAGCTGCTTCTACAAGAGCAACTGGAGTTGTTATAAGAGAAGAAATTCAGGCTCCCATCAGTTCAGTCCAAGCTACATCTTCTGCTACCAAAGATAAGGGGAAGGGTATTCTCATTGAGTCTCCAAAGCACAAATTTTCTACCAGAGAAGCCCAGATTGCCTTTGATGCTGAAATTGCCAGAAAGATAGCAGAAGAACAAGATCAGGCTTTAGACCAGCAAACCCATGCCCCAATGAAAGATGATGAAACCTTAGGAGATTACCTAAGAGGGTTTGTGGTCAAGCAAGGTGAAAGGAAGAGGAAGATGCCAACAGGGCATTCAAAGGCTGAGCATAGAAGATTTTTGATTAATTTTGCCTTTTCAGCTGGCATCCCAAAGAAGATGGCTCAGTCCATGAGCACAGAAAGGCTGCAAGATATTCATGACAAGGAAATGGAAAAACGTAAGGTAGCCAAAGTCTCCCAAGAAGTCCAAAGATCACAAGATTCAGCTCAAGCTGGTATAAGTAATGTTCAAGCTGCTGCCAGTGATCCTGCTCCTTCTGTTCAAGCTTCTGCTACCAAAGATAAGGGGAAGGGTATTCTCATTGAGTCTCCAAAGCACAAATTTTCTACCAGAGAATCCCAGATTGCCTTTGATGCTGAAATTGCCAGAAAGATAGCAGAAGAACAAGATCAGGCTTTAGACCAGCAAACCCATGCCCCAATGCAAGATGATGAAACCTTAGGAGATTACCTAAGAGGGTTTGTGGTCAAGCAAGATGAAAGGAAGAGGAAGATGCCAACAGGGCATTCAAAGGCTGAGCATAGAAGATTTTTGATTAATTTTGCCTTTTCAGCTGGCATCCCAAAGAAGATGGCTCAGTCCATGAGCACAGAAAGGCTGCAAGATATTCATGACAAGGAAATGAAAAAACGTAAGGTAGCCAAAGTCTCCCAAGAAGTTCAAAGATCACAAGATTCAGCTCAAGCTGGTATAAGTAATGTTCAAGCTGCTGCCAGTGATCCTGCTCCTTCTGTTCAAGCTACTGCTCCTATTCCTCAATCAGATTCAATTTCACAAGCAAAGCTTGATCAGGTTAAAAGGGTGCTGTTTGAGCATCAGCTGCAAAAGTGATGGAGATCGAGAAGTCCCTTGACCAGCATGATTTCTCAAAACCTCTTATTACTTACTGGTATGCTAAGCCAATGGATAACATTGACTTAAGATATCACTTTGTAGCAAGAAGAGAAACTGGTCCTGAGGAAAAGTATAAAAGTATGATGCATATGGTCCAAGGGATGACCAGAGATGAACTAGCAAGAATGTATCATGTTGGGACTGCAACTCAAGTTAGATCTTCTCTCCCACAAGTAAAGCAAGCCATTAAAGATTTGCAGAGCATTTTTGATCCTGAGTCAATAAGGAAGGATATAGAAGATGCCAAGGAGATGAAGGTTGCACAAGTTGATCTGTTTGTCAAATCAAAGACTTACAGAATCAGGTTTGCAAATGGATCCGGTATGTTCTTCAATTTTGAATTTTACGATCTTCCAAAGGCTATGTTACTTCAAATGAGGTCAGTAAGAATATATTGTGATAGAGAAGATTTGAAGAGAGAATTTTTGAAGGCAGTCAATCAGAAACTTGCACAGTTGTAAGTTTTTGAAAGCCTTGGTTTGTAAATAACAGTTTACTTATTTTATTTCCTTATTTGTATAGAACTTAAAGTCTTTTGTAAAGAATTTAAGTTAGGGGGAGATTGTTGGGAAATATTCTAAGTAGTTCAAACTGTTAGTTAGACTTCTCAGACTGTTAGTAGAATTTCTATGTAAGTACAAAGTTCATGCTGTTAGTGGAAGAAGTTCGAGCTGCTAGTATAAAAGTTCATGCTGCCAGAGTAATTTCACTCAAGCTGCTCTGCTCAAGCTGCTAAGTGATTCAAGATGCTCAACAGTTTCATAAACAGAAAGTGCTGATATTCAGGAAAAGATATTTACACGAAGATTCAAGCATATCTACTATCAAAGAAGTCAGAGTCCTTCAAGGAAACAAATCAGAAAGCATTATAAATACATAGAATAGGTTTTTCTATTGTAATCAAGTTTCTGCATATTCAAGTTTGTAATTGCTTTTTGTTTAAGTTTTTCATAAGCCTCTAAGGTTGTAAAATCCTAAGAACAATTTGTGTTCTTCGTCTAATCAAACAGATTAGAGGTGATTGTAATCATTCAGTTCAACAATACAAGCAGTTTTTGTTTATTCCTTATGTTTATCTATTATGAATTCTGAAAGCTTTTATCAAAATAATTAAGTGTTATTCCGCAAACTTCTTAATTAGACTTTGATTTAATATAAGATTATTGGTTTACACTCTGATAAATTCAAATCAGTTAATCTTAGGTAGTTAAGTTTAGATTCTGACAGTTTTTCATCTAATGCTTTGGTAAACAAGTCAGCTAATTGATATTCAGTAGGTACAAAATATAATTCAATATTACCATTTTCTACGTGATCCTTAATGAAATGAAACCGGATGTCGATGTGTTTGGTTTTAGAGTGTTGCACTGGATTAGATGCTATGACTATTGCACTTTGAGAATCACAATAGATTGGAATTTTCTGTGGTGTACACCCGTAGTCTTTGAGTTGGCTCTTCATCCACAACACTTGAGAACAACACGATGATACAACAACATATTCAGCTTCGGCTGTAGACAGTGAAACACATCGTTGTTTCTTGGATGACCAGCATACGAGTTTATCACCAAGAAATTGAACTGCTCCTGATGTGCTTTTTAGTCCATTTTATCACCTGCGTGATCAGCATCAGAAAATGCAGTTAAATTGAAAGAGGATTCCCGGGGATACCACAAACCAAGGTTTGGTGTTCCCTTTAGATATCTTAAGATTCTTTTGGCAGCTGGCGAATGTGATTCTTTCGGATGTGCCTAATACCTAACACAAACACATGTAGCAAACATAATATCTGGTCTACTTGCAGTTAAATACATTAATGACCCAATAATTCCTCGATAATGAGTTACATCTACAGGTTTCCCTGAAATGTCCTCATCGAGTTTGGATTTGGAATCTGGAGCCATGGGAGTTTTCATAGGAGTACTATTGACCATGTTAAATTTATTTAACATGTCCTGAATGTATTTGGACTGATTAATGAAAATTCCATCAGTCAGTTGTTTTACTTGTAATCTTAAGAAAAAATTGATTTCTCCCATCATGCTCATTTCAAATTTCTGGGACATTAAGAAAGCGAATTTTTACAAAATTCTGGATTAGAAGACCCAAATATTATATCATCTACATATATTTGAATTACTATAATATCTGGCCTTTGACGTTTTATAAACATGTTTGTATCCACTGCACCTTTGTTAAATCCACATTTCAACAAATATGTTGAAAGTGCATCATACCAAGCACGAGGTGCTTGTTTAAGGCCATACAGGGATTTATCTAAAATATATACATGATCAGGATTTGAAGGATCAGTAAATCCTTCAGGCTGATATGTATACACTTCATCAGTTAGTTCCTCATTTAAAAACGCAGTTTTTACATCCATTTGGTAAATTGTAAAGTTTTTATGAGCTGCAAAAGCCAAAAACATTCTAATAGCTTCTATTCTGGAAACTGGAGCAAATGTTTCATCGTAATCAATCCCTTCTTATTGACTGTATCCTTTTGGCGACGAGGTGAGCCTTGTTACGAATGATGACACCATGTTCATTCTTCTTATTCTTGAAAATCCACTTCGTGCCAATGATTGATTTATCTTTTGGTCGTTCCACCAATCTCCAGACCTTCATCCTTTCAAACTGGTTCAGCTCTTCTTGCATATCCACAATCCAATCAGCATCCAGAAGATCTTCTTTAACATTCTTTGGCTCAATTTTGCCAGAAAGTTTGAAAATAAACACTCGTTTATGGTTGCTCTTCTGGTTTGGACTGATGCAGAAGGATCACCTATGATGTTCTCAGGTGGGTGATTCCTTGTCCATTTAAAGGTATGTGGGAAAGGTTGATTTTGATCTTGATTGGGATTTAAGTCCAGATAGGGAATTCGGGGTTTAACTTCTGATGTTGATGGTATATTATCTGAGATCGGGGTTTCTGAGTTTTCAGATGGTAAAAGGGTTTCAAAAGATACTGGAGGTTGAATGGGTTGTACACTATCAGCAGGTAAGTGCACATCTGTCATTGAAGCCTCTCCAGTTTCCTCTGAAATAGGTTGGTGAGAATAATCTGAGACTACGACTGGATCTTCAGTAATCCTGTCAGGCACCAAATTTGAAACATTAGGTTTGGGCTGTTCAAAGTAGTCTTCATAAAAATTCCCGAACAGTTTATTTAAATCAGAATTATCTGCACTCTGTTCTGATGACTTCATAGAAGTCAGATTGTTAAGATCGGTTGCTGAACTGGTATGTTCAGAAGTCATTATAACGCATTCATCAAATTTGACATTTACGCTTTCATTGACTGTCTTGGTCCTCTTATTGTAGACTCAGAAGGCTACAGACTCCTTCGAATAACCAATCAAGATACCTTCATCAGCTTGTTGACTAAATTTTCCCAGATTATCTTTGTCATTTAATATGAAACACCTGCGTCCAAAATAATGGAAAATTTTGACATTAGGTACTCGTTTGTTTATTAATTCGTACGGAGTCTTTCCGAATCTTTTGTTGATTATGGATCTGTTCTGCGTAAAACATGCTGTTGCTACAGCTTCAGCCCACAGGAATTAGGGAAGATTTGAATATGCCGGCGTCGTTCTTGCAGATTTCACTAGTGTGCGATTTCTTCGTTCAACGACACCATTTTCCTGTGGGGTGCGAGCTGCTGAGAATTGATGCGTTATTCCCACAGAATTCAGAAACGACTTAATAGATTTGTTCTTAACATCTGTTCCATTATCTGATCTGATGGTTTGAACTAAGAGCTGCAACTTTACTTGAATTCTTCGAATGAAGTCGATTATTATCTCGGTAGCATCAGATTTGGAACGAAGGAAAAATACCCATGAGTATCTGGAGTAGTCATCGACTATTACCAACACATGTCTTTTCTAATTTATACTCTGCACTCTCATTGGTCCACACAAGTCCATATGAATCAGTTCCAATGCTCTCATTGATGAGTGTTCAGTTTTGGACTTGTGAGATGCTTTAACCATCTTTCTTTGTTCACAGGCTGCACACAACTGCTCTTTTTGAATCCTGAGAGTTGGTAGCCCTTTGACTAACCCACCTTTTGCAAGGTTGGTTAATTCTTTGAAATTCAGGTGAGAAAGGCGACGATGCCATAGCCAAGAAATTTTAGATGTTTATTTCGACATTAAGCACACATCCTTCTTCAGATTGATTGAGGCTAGGTCTATTAAGTACAAATTAGTTTTCCTATTCCCTGCAAAGATTTCTTTTCCTTCTCCAGATCTTATGCTGCACCGATTTGCTTTGAAGTTGACCTCTAATCCTTTATCGCAGAGTTGTCCAATGCTGAATAGATTGTGACTGAGACCGTCAACGTAGAAGACTTTCTGAATTGTTATCTTGTCGTACGCAAGACTCCCATATCCTTTGATCGAACAGAATTGATCATTTCCGAATCGGACCGTCACACAGAACTTATCAACAAAGTTAATGAGAGTTTCTTTTTGTCCGGTCATGTGCTTTGAGAAACCGGAGTCAAGGTACCACACATGATTTACCTATATGACAAAATAAAACGTGAGGTACCCACTTATAGTTGGGTACTTTTGACTTTGGTAAATCATGTGGTTTGATATTCACTTTCTCATCAGATATTTCTTTTATTTTAGGAACCCACTTTTTAACAGTACGTTTTGGTATCCATTTTTGTATCGTTCGAGGTGGAACTGATTTTGAAATTTGTTGTTTTGGAACCTTATTCTGTTTAAAAGATGTATCCTTTTGTTTTGGTAGCCATACGAACTTATTAGATTTAGCATGCATTGATTTACAAGAAGCAGAATTTAAAGCAATTAAGGTAGTCCGAGAGTATTTAGTACAACATTTATCAGTAAAATTATTATTACAGACAGATTTTTCAAATTGTCTAATCCTATCTGTAACAACAGTTTCTTTGACTCTCCATTCTTGTCTTATACTCTTGTTTTTCTTTTCTCTCTGCTTCTTTCTCCATTCTTGCTTCCGAGAACCTTTCACAATATTATCTGACACACAAGAAACACGGGAATTAGTCATTTTAGAAGCTTGTTTCCCCTGTAAAATACTCTTACCTTTGGAAATTTGGACCTTTTGTGCAATAGAGTCCGTTGAGGAGGATGATTCAACTTTTTCATAAGTAGGAGTTACAAAATGAACTTTTGTTTTCTGCTTTTTCAGTGTTATATTTGGTGAATGTTCTGATTAACCCTTTGAATCTGTAGATATTCTTTTCAAAATTCTAACTGGTTATTTAGGATCATCAAGTTGTTTGTTTCGTAATGGTTTTACAAACTCATCTATTTTAACAAACATTTCTTCCAATAAGTTAAAATCCGAGTTCATATACAGATCAAAATCTTTTTCAGAATTAATAGAATCAAGTTGAATTGAAGGTGGTTGATCTGATTGTGATTTGTTTTCAGGCTATTGTTGCAACTTTTGTTCCAAAGATTTAAGTTCAGCCTTAAGATTTTCATTTTCAGTCTCAAAAGTTTTGATTTTCATTTCAAGATCAGAGTTCATCTTCTCAAGAATTGAATTTGGTAAATATTGCTTTTGAGATTGAGTAGTATTTTCAGATAAATCCTTGTCAGAATATGTCTGAATATACTCCTCACAAATGCAAGAATTTTGATTAGATTCATTTATTTTGTTGTAATCAACAGAATTTTGCATTTTATCAGATCTTAACCTTTTTGAATCTTCACTTGATTCTATTTCATCTGATGCTTTCATAAACGTCATTGGTAATTCTAAATTCATGTATCTGACATCATATAATGTAGGTGAATTTGAAATAGCTTTTGTCAGATATTTAGGATTATTCCAACCTATACGTGATTTAGAATTATAAAATTCGGTATCTTTAGGTTGATTTAAATGTATCGTTTGATCTGTTTGGCCTCGTTTGATAAACTCATCTTCCAATGATTTAATTTTCTCGTAAAGTTTTGTTCCTTCATAAAAAATGGCATGATATTTTACAGAATAACTTGATGCTTCTAATTCAGCCAAATTCAAATTTTCTTTTAGGTCAGATATATTGCTATTTAGTTTCTGGATTTGACTTTGAAGATCATTTGTTTTATATTGTAAATCTGATACAGCTCGTAGTGCTAATGCCTTATCCTTGGAAATATCCAACACTAACGCATGTTCTTCATTTAGCTTGTTTTCCAAGGAATGGACATTTTTCTTTTCGGCTTTTAAAGATTTTTCAAATTTCTTTAACATGAAAGCCATTTGCGTTAGTTTTTGTTCAAGCATACAGAGTCATCATTTTTAGATTCAGAGTTAGATTGTACCTCAGGTGTCTCTGAACTCTCTGATTTGTCTGAATCTGATTCATCACTTTCTCTATCTTTGCTGCCTCCAGCATCTCATGTTGCCATCATTGCTATTTCTTCAGTCAGTTCCTCATCAGACTCTTACTTTTCTTCATTCTCCTCATCCGTCAATCCTACCCAAACTTCATCTTCTGCTACCATCGCAGACTCACTAAGTTCTGATTCGTTAAAAACCTCTGACTTTAAACAGATATATGCATCTTCATCCTCAGATAGTTGAAGCCAGTGATCATCTTCAGCCATTAGTGCTTTTCCAGCTTCCTTTTCTTTTGTTAGAAGTGTGTTTCTTGTGTAGTATTCTGAATTTTTCACTACAGGCATTCTGCATTCTCTAGCATAATGACCTGGCTTGCCACAGTTGTAGCATTTTTGTTCTGAGTCCTTCTTGGCTGACTTTTCACCTGATTTATCATATTTGTCGACTTTCTTTCCACTGCTTTCACCTGATTTGTCATATCTCTCCTTCTTATCAAACATTCGTGAGCCTGTTTTGTATCTCATCTTGTTATTGGTAGGTTTCCGGTAAAACTTCTTCTGAAATGCCTTTGTTAGTAAGGCCGTTTGCTTCTTCATTTCTTCTATTTCGAAATCAGCTGAGGAATCCGATGAGTCTGATTCAGATGAACTGCTGCTTATAACTACACGTTTTTCCTTCTTTAGCTTGTAATTGTATTTCTTGTCTGCCAATAATGCTAAAGGATCAACGGTATCTTTTTCAGCTTTCTTCTTTCCGGACATTTTCCTTAAAACAAATTCCTGATAGTTATTAACGTTTCCAAAAACCATATGAAAATCCATGTCCTCTATATCTTTTGTCTATTGAATGATCATTGTGTACTTTTCCCATTCTAGATTAAGTACGTTCAGAAATTTAACATTGATGTCTAAGTTGGACTTTGTGACAACATTCCTCTTCATCTCACTTACTAAGCTGACAAACCTCAAGTATGTATTCTCCAGCAATTCCCCTCCTCTAGCTCTGAAATTCTCGAACGTCATTAAGATGTTCCGTGCTCTGTTTGTAGCTGCACTGTTTGATCCCCTCATCAACTTACACACCTCATCCCAGATGGATTTGGCTGTTTTGGTGTTTGTCAGACAGGTGTATATGTCATTCGGAATGGATATCAGCAACAACTTTCTTGCTGTCTTATCCCCCAATTTTCTCCGCTTTTGTGCCTTTCTTAGGTTAGTTACCTCAACAGTTCTTTAAGGTATTGGAGGGTTTCCTGTGGGTACAACAGGAATTGTTTCCAGGAACACAGCTGGTCCGTCAGTAAGTGACTTTAACATCTATTCAGATAGGTCGTGGAAACTGATGAACTCAAGAAATCTTTCCCTCCATTGTACATCTTCTCCTCGGTAGAGAATTGGAGGTTTTGTTTCCGATCCCATTGCAAGTGCGTCTTTGGACATGATGATTAAATTACAGGACTCCTACAAGATCTTTAAAATGATATTTTGATTGAATTTGAAAATTTGATCAACCGAATGAAAATTGATCAAACTCGAATAAGTATTCACTGAAACTCGATTAATGAAGGTGAGAAACTCGAACAATGAATATATCAACTCGATCAATGAGTGTAACAAACTCGAACAATAAAGTACTCAACTCGAATCTAGAAAAATCAACAATTAGTATAATAATGCAACTCGAATTGGCCTTTTATAAAACTCGAATCAAGTGTGATTCAACTCGATTCACAAGATAGCCAACTCGGATAATACAGAAGTCAACTCGAATCAAATGTCGATAAACTCGAATCAAATATCAATAAACTCGAATGAATACAAGAGTAAGCTCGAATTAAGATTGAAAATTCACTAATTTGTTTTGTAAAACTTGATTATAACTTGTTTCCACCTCGATTTAAGTATGGGTCAACTCGAATGGCACTTCAAGTAAACTCGAATGAAGGTTCCAGTTAACTCGAATGAAGGTTCAAGTCAACTCGAATGAAGGTTGAAGTCAACTTGAATGATTCAGTGATCAACTCGATTGAACCCAATGTTCAACTAGACTATCTCTTTGTTCAACTCGATTATAACTTGTTGACAACTCGATTGCAACAAGAATACAGTAATATTCGAGTTTTCTAGGTTTTTCAAAAATTTCAAGCTGGAATTCAATTAAAATTTCAAAAATGCTTCAATTGATTCCTCCTTGATATCGAAGGTGAGGTTTTTGATTTCAAACACTTTTTCAGAAGGAACTTAGTCTAAAAGTAGATTCAACCCCTTGTTTTTCACTTGAACAACGAAGAACACATGGGTTTTCAAATTTTCTGAAAATTCATTGAATCTTTTGAAGTGTTTTGAATTACAGTTCAAGATTATGATCAAACTGATCGATTTGCAAAGACCTTCCTTCAATCCAATAATCAACAACAAAGATCAACAGAATCAAAACCCTAGTTAATTTTTCAATTTCCAAAAAAAAAGTGATAAAACAGTGACAGTTTTTCAACATTTTCAATCAAAAATCATCCCTATAGCTCTGATACCAATTGTTATTCCTATATTTTCAATTAACAATTAAACACAAACGATTAAGAACTAGAACAGAATTACTAACCGAATGATTTGATTATAGACAAATGATTACAGAGATGTGGAAGAGAAATACGATCACTATAGCCCTAGAAACCTTCACAATGTTTTCCGTGCAAAATTACGAATGAAATGCCAGATCTTCTTTTTTACAAAAGTCAAAAAGCTATTTATAGTCAATTATAACTTTGAATTAATTACACTATATACCCTAGACTTATATTATTTCATCAATCAAAATAAGGTCTAACACTTTTTAGACTTAAATTTTAATGAATCTAGTCCTAATAGGTTCTAATCAAGCTTATTGAGGTTTATTTCAAGTATCATAACCCTATACTTCGTGATTTGAACCACCTAATATTCGGTTATCTTAAACTCAAAATTCATGATTTTTGGCCATAAAATTATCCTAAAACTTTACTTACTTAGCAATTTGTGATGCAAAACAACTAAGTCCAAGTATATGTTCAAGGAAATAAGTGAATCTTCTAGGAACAGTTCACAAGTTCGAAAATGCAACAAGTTCAAAGTCTCGTAGGTAAGTTCGAGATCGCCTTTATAAGTTCGTGAGGAATAAATTCGAAAGCAGGTGCATTAAATGAAAACTGTTGACCTATTTATACTCACACTGTGTTTCAAACTTAGCGGAGACAAGTTCGAGACCTTAAATGAACACTGTTGACCGATTTATACTCACGCTTTGAGTTGTTTTTCAACTTTTTCAACTTTTCGAAACTTATTCAATTTACGGAACTTTTTCAACTTTGCAAAATACTTCACACGAAGCAAACCGATTATCACGTAATTTTGTTTCTCCATCTTAAAAATGCATCCTACTAACATTGACCTCGTTCCTATTTATTAAAAATAAAATGAACTAAACTAAGATAAAATTAAATAAAATTAAATAAACTAAAACTAAATTAAATTAAATTGCAGAAATTTAAAGATAAAAATACACTAACTGAATATTTTTGTGAGAGAGTCATAGAAGGTTCAATCAGATAGCGGTGTCAACGCACTTTCGGTATTGCACTTTCACAATTAGGAAGTTTTTATTCCTTTGGTTGTTTGTCATAACATACATACCAAGTCGATTGCCAATATGTTTTTCCATTTAAACATTCAACACTTAAGATTTTCCTTTGGCCTATTTATTTATCAAGAAACTACCTTACCTGTCCTATACTTAGACATACTTCTATGGTCAATGCATACACACAATACTTATGACTTTTTGGTATTTGAAAATTATCTTTAAAAGGCAAACGTCGGACACAGTTCTGTACTTACATACAACAGAGTGTCTTAGTTTGTCTTAGAATTCCTCTTATGTTAGCAAGACAGCAGTGACAGGTCTGTACTCACGTACAACAAAGCGACATATCTTGCTAGTTTAAGTCAAGACAACGGTGATAGGTCTATACTCACGTACAACAAAGCGACTTGTTTTGATTTCCTTTACTTTACAAAACTTTTCTTTCTTTGTTTAAGATGTATTTTGATGATGCTATACATTCCCCAGATAAATTTGCATACTTCATTCATAGACATTGTCCGTATGTCTCTAACATAGAAATTTAGACCTTTTGGTCATACATCTAAGTTAGTTACACATATGACATTTTCTTGATTATTTTATTAGCTTTTAGGAAATCCTTCATGTATTATGCCTACCAACATATCAGACTAGAATATGTATATCACTTAGAGTTTATAGTGCATTGTGTGTGAAAGCTTAACACTTCGAATTTGTTAGACTGTGCTAAATTTCGTCACTTTGAACCTAAGACTCTAAGACTTCTCTCATTTTCCAATATTCTCTTTTTTCGAAATTTTTATGGTTTTCTCTATTTTTTTCTTTTGTTTTTCACTGTTAAGTAAAACAACTAATAAAATAAACTAATAACCAAAAAAAACTATAAAAAGAAAGAAAAATCTAATGAGGCTAGGTTACTCCGGATTACGCATTCCATTAAGTTGGACTAACAACTCAAAGCGTGATCTATCAAATGCTTTTGTGAAGAGATCCGCATTGTTGTCTTCCGTAGGAACTTTAACTATTTTAATCAAGTTTTTCTCAGCACAGTCACGAACAAAATGATGTCTTATGTCTATGTCCTTTGTTTTACTGTGCTTAACTGGATTATTAGTTATGGCAATAGTGGATTGATTATCTATCCTAATGGGAGTATGAGCATAAGTCAAACCGTAGTCCAGCAATTGTTGTTGTATCCACAGAACCTGTGAACAACAACTCCCCGCAGCTACATATACGGCCTCGTACGTTGATACGGCTACCGAAGTCTATTTCTTGCATTGCCAGGATACGAGTCTCCCTCCAAGGAACTGACAACCACCCGTCGTTGACTTTCTGTTCAAGCTACACCCGCCATAGTCTGTGTGAAGACCACCCCTTACGGGGCAGTCGTCACGAGTCTAGGTCCCACATATTACAACACGATATCATTCATAACTAAGATAGAGTAATTATATTGCGAAATTTTAGATTACAAGTACAAACATTAGGATTAAGTTTAATACAGTTTACAATTTTCAAATTAAACTTATAAAGGGTACAATACTAATCTAATTCATGTCATCATACATTCAAATCAAATCTACCCAGACCACCACAATTATTGTCTACCAATCTGTACCAAAAGAGTTGTTGA
The DNA here is from genome assembly GCA_020465985.1 of Centrapalus pauciflorus. Classification (NCBI taxonomy): domain Eukaryota; kingdom Viridiplantae; phylum Streptophyta; class Magnoliopsida; order Asterales; family Asteraceae; genus Centrapalus; species Centrapalus pauciflorus. The sequence goes on from JAANYP010005947.1 coordinate 318,832, forward strand.
GTAGTGGTCTTATGAAGACTTCGACTTGATTCTTGTAAGACCTAAGAACTAGGTCCTACAGGTGACTTTCCTTTATCTTTTCCTGTAAAAAGTGTAAACAACATCTGTAAGCAAAGCTTAGTGAGAATATAGATTTTCAGATTACATGCATTATCAAGCGGATCATGGGTCTAGCGTGATATGTCTTGACTGCCGCTACAGCCACTCATGATTGAGACATAGTAGTCATAGAGTCAGATGATGTTCAAGCCACGCTCACACTTTAATTGTGGGGATCAACCACATACTGGGCTAGCTACCAGTAAATCAACATGGCGGAACATCTTACCAAGTTCAATAGAACTGGTGAAATAGCATGGTCTAGAACAATAGACCGTCAAGACTAATCATTCTAAGCTGAATCGATATGTCAAAGGTGCGAGCAATAGTGAAAGCATAAGTCATCAAGGTCATGATAGCAATAATCTCATAGCAATATCTGAAATGAACTGTAAATACAATGTCATGCGTAATGATAAATCAAATAGCTACTATGATCCACAGGGCATCACCTAACCATGATGAGCACAGGTCACAATCCAGCTGATCATATATGAATGTCAAATTAATCTATCATCAACAATATGTCTCAACCGGAAATCTAGCATGTAAAGCTGAATATCTATAACTCACTGGTTCTGTGGTCTTCATCAAGCAGATATAAAATCGACCACCTGAGTTATCCCAGGATTTTATCTTTAAATCTTTGTCAATCTGATCTCTGGCTTTTCTTTTCAATTCTGTGACCCGCTTTCAATATCTTTAAATCTTTAGATCTTTGTTCAGAATTTAACTGAACCTGTCTAGAATTATATCATATCAATATCATTTAGCTTTTAGCTTTTAAATCTTTATCTGATCTGATTTTGATAACTGATAACTCATCAATCATTCATTGGTTCATTTTCTTTGAATTCTCAAAAGATATATATATATATATATATATATATATATATATATATATATATATATATATATATATATATATATATATATATATATCATGTTGCTTATTTAATCTTTAATCATTATAATCCTTTATTTGTTTTATTAGAAATATCAAAAGTAGGATATCAGAATTCGGACCATCCGGATTCGGATCCTCCGGATTCGGACCATCCGGATTCGGACCGAAATGGCCATCCGAATTGGACCATCCGAACTCGGGTCATCCGAGTTCGGACCACTTTCCATCCGACATTAGATACAACATCCAAATTAGGTTCATCATCCGTAACAGGTCCGAATTGGACATTAGATCCGAAATGGGCATCTCATCCGAATTCGGGTCTCAACCGAATTCGGACCCCATAACTTATAAATTTTCCAGAAAATGTTCTTGGTGTTCTATCTAATATTCATACGGATTTTTCATAAAAATTCACAAAAACTCATTTTATCAACATGCAACGTAATATAATGTTATATTATCATATTTGGGTTGTTTTTATATAATTTTCCTTATCATAAACATCCTTAATTAATCAAAATCGTCCAAAAATATGATAAAACCTCAAGAACACGAGTTTTTACAAAAATTCCGATTTCTCTTTCATTTGATCGATCTAATCACTGATTTTTGTTTCTATGACTTCTATATACTTAAATACATGATTATTAATCAATCTTTCACACATGCAACAAATAAATTTCATGTTTATAATCTTAGGCTTTGGTTTTTCTAAAAACGAACCAAAACTCATATAATTTCGAAATTAATCTAAATATTACCTTGAATGTTCTTGATTGATGATGTTTGATGATGTTTGTAACCTTCACTTGACTTCAATTCTTAATTAATTGCAAATTTATGAACAATTTTGAGGAAATTGTGAGATGGCCGTATGTAGAGAGAGAAAGAAGAGAAAGAGTGTGTGATTTCTTAATTATGTGATAATAAGCATTAATTGAGTTTATATACTTCATTTTAGCTTTATGTGAAATTAACCCCTTTCCAATTTTGTATTTTACATCTCTTTTAATTTAATCATCTTTAATACTTTATAACATGTATATAATTTAATTAAATAATTTCATTACTTAATTAAATTGAAAAATAAATAATGTAATAAAATTACATTATTAGCTCAAAAACAGAAATTAAGTTCAGCTAAAAGCTAGGTTGTTACAGTCTGAATCCGTGTAAGCCTCTAATTCCAGATATCCATCAGCGTGATACCAAAGTCCCAGCTTCAGTTTCGACTTCTAGAATCCGCTTCACAGCCTTCATGTGCATCTCCTTTGGGTTAGCTTGAAACCTGGCACATATACAAACAGCAAACATTATATCAGGTCTTGAAGCAGTTAAATACATGAGTGAACTAATCATGGCCTGATACAAAGTCGGATCCGCATCAGTGTCACTATCTGTACCCGGTCTGAGATTGTGATTGACTTGGATAGGAGTACTGAAGTGAGCTGTAAGCTTTGTTCCCTCCATCCCGAAGCGCTCTAAAATATCATAGACATACTTCGTCCAATGAATGAACATTCCATCTTTCATTTGTTCAACTTGTAAACCGAAAAAGAAGTTCAGCTCTCCCATCGCACTCATATCAAACTTAGACTACCCGAAGATGATATCGTCCACATACACTTGTACTAGAATAAAGTCTTCACTTTTCTAGTTAACGAATAGTGTACTATCTATTCTCCCTCTTTCAAACCCATTGTCTAAAAGATAGTAGACAGTGTCTCGTACCATGCCCTAGGTGCCGATGTAATCCATACAGAGCCTTATCCAGTCTATATACTCTGTCAGGATACTTGGGATTAGTAAACCCTGGTGGTTGCTTGACATACACCAACTCCTTCACTTTTCCGTACAAGAAGGCACTCTTGACGTCAAGTTGATATACTTTAAACCCTTTGAAGGACGCGAACGCTAGAAACAGTCGAATTGCCTCGAGCCTCGCTACTGGTGCAAACACTTTGTTATAATCTATCCCTTCTTCCTGGTTGAAACCATTGACCACGAGTCTAGCCTTGTTAGGAGTAACTATGCCCCAATCGTCCCGTTTGCACTTAAAGACCCATTTGGTCCTAATTGCAACTTCTCCTCTAGGCAAAGGCACTAACTCCCAGACTTCTAGCTTTCGGAACTGTGAAAGTTCTTCTTGCATAACTTCAACCTAAAAATTGTCTTTCAGAGCCATTTGCACATTCTTTGGCTCAACTTGTGAAATGAAACACGAGTGTAAATATGTGTGAAATGCCTCGGAGTCATTGATCATCGATAACAACACTGTGTTAATATTCACACTACTCCTAGTTCTCACACCGGCATTAGGATTCCCTATGATGTCTTCAATTGGATGATCCTTATTTATTCTCGATGTCTCAATTTCATCAACCTAAAGATTATCTCCCATGTTTGACCCTATTTCACCTAATGAGGGTGTGTCTTCAGACGGAACAACATCCACCTCTTGATCACTGTCTTCTGAGGTTGAATTATTTGTCTGATTTCCATCCGTAGGTAACAAAGGTTCACTATTTTGGAGACCCATCTTTTGTCGATACAACTTCAGATGTCATGGGAATGCTCGAATTTGGAAACATTCTACCCTCGTCGTTGAGATTTAAAGTCGAGAAGTCGTTTTCCATAGTTCCTACATTACCACTAAACGGAATGTTAAATGATTCAAACATGGAGTCATAAACAAATAACCATTTTAGACCAGTTTGGGGTTCGTGTGAATAACTTGTTACATCAATGGTAAACACAATTTCAACTGTACCCGTGGTTTTATTAAACACCCTCTTGTTTGGAGAATTTGGGACATAACCTAGGAAGTATTCTTCGTCAGCCTTTTCCCCAAAATCAGGTTGATGTTTCGTTTTTAATAAAGTACAAGGGAGAATTTGTGACATAACCTAGGAAGTATTCTTCGTCAGCCTTTTCCCCAAACTTAGGTTGATGTTTCGTTTTTAATAAAGTACAAGGTACCCCAAATGGTTCAAAGCTAGTTAAATTCGGTGGTCTTTTATTCAGAACTTCATAACAGGTTTTCTTTAGTGATTTAACAGTAAGGACTCTGTTTAATACATGACAAGCGGTATTCACCGCCTCCCCCCAAAACATGGTAGGAAGCTTTGAATCCGAGAGCATAGTCCTTGCTACTTCAATCAAGGTCCTGTTCTTACGTTCTGCCACCTCATTTTGTTGTGGCTCATAAGGTGCACTAAATTGATGCACTATGCCTTTAGTTAGGCAATATACACAAATTACTACATTTTTAAATTCTGTTTCGTTATCACTCCTGATATGTTTTACCCTTTTCCCGTATGAGTTCTCGACTTGGTCTAAGAACACAATTAGTGTGCCTGCTGTCTCGTCCTTCGTACCTAGAAAGAAAACCCAAGAGAAATGTGAGTAATCATCAGTAATAACTAAACAGTACTAAGTACCACCTATACTCTTTTAGTTGACTGGACCGAAGAGATCCATATGCAGCAAATCGAAGGCGGAAGCGATTGAGTTTTAAGTCTTTGACTTGTGTGACTTCTTATGTTGCTTTCCCTTCTTGCATGGTACACACTTGTCTTCAAACCGAAAACTCATCAATGGAACTCCTTGCACAAGGCCATTTTTCGTGATGAAGTTCATCTTCCTTATATGCAAGTGTGCCATATGTTTGTGCCACAGTAAAGATTCAGACTCTGAAGCCTTTGATAGTAGACAAATTGAACCCATCGATGAATCTGCTACTGACATGTCCATCATGTACAGATCATTCACCCTTGGAGGTTTCATCATTATCCATTCTTCAGGTATCTTGAATCCCGAGTTTAGCACTAATGCTTCTTTATCAGTAAAAAGGACGAAATTTTGTTTATCACAGATCTGAGAGACACTAATGAGATTGTAATCAAGTTTATCGACATGATAGACTTGATCAAGAGTGATCGTCCCATTAGTGACTACTCCTGTTCCAGTGATAGTTCCTCCTTTATTCCCAACAAATGATACAAACCCCTTGTTCCCACTCTTGAAGTTTGTCAGTAGACTTCTTTCCCCAGTCATGTGACGAGAGCAACCACTATCCACGAACCATTTGTTGTTAAGACCTGTAGTCAACTCCTGCACGTGAAAGAAAAAGAGTTAGTTATCACGGGAAAACCTAAGCCATAACTGACTTGGTAATACCATTTCATCCACATACTTGAACTCTTTCAAATACCCATCTCGCCTTTCAGGTGACTTGGGTTTTTGATTAAGAACCTGTTGTGGAGCTGAGTGATTTGCGTTCACTCTTGGCCTTTGGGTTGTCATCTGCGGTGGAGCCGTAGTGTAATTTCGGTTATAATGCATTTCATTGCTATAACCCTAGGCTCTTCCTGGTGTTTGATGTCTGTTAGGGGTATGTGACCTAACTGGGGTATAACTCCTCTTAGGTGTAGTACTCCTAAAGACAGGTTGTGGTCCAGACCTAGATTGACTAGGGACTCTATTCGGTGAATTAGTCCTAATCCTTTCATCTTGTCTGTTTGACACCGGTATTTGCTTGGTCCCTACTCTTGACGTTACATTCGAGTTCTTCTCAGTGTTTTGAGAACTACTTGAACTTGCAACACTAGGCACTGGTTTTAAGGTTTGTGCTTCTTGTTTCCCTACAGTAGGTGTAGACCCTGGCTTCTTATAGGGACAACTGGAAGCAACGTGACCTTTCTCATGACATCTAAAACAAGTCATTTTGTCAATTGGCTTCTTATAGGTACCCTGTGACTTTGGAGTCTTGTTAGTGTCCTGTTCCTTTGTTTCAACTACAATGCTCACTCCATCTTGATTATTATTACTTACAGTTTTTGCCTCTTCTACTTTTGCTTCACTAGAAGACTGCACAAAATTAACTTTCTTAACCTTAGGGGTTGCGGTGGACACCTTAGTTGTTGATGCCTTATCGGTTTCAGTTACAGTTGCTTCCTCTGATGCAACCATTTCTGTGGTCTTATCCTGAGGTAGATGCACATAGTTATTATTGAACGGTGGAGGACTTTCCTGATATCCTAGGCCAACTGGTTTCTTAGATTGCCTCTGCGCGTCTAAGATTTTGCCTAAATTCAGGGATGAATTCCTAAACTTTTCAAGCTTACTATTAGCCTCTGCAACCTTCACCCTAAATTCTGCTAATTCTTTGTCTTTTAAGTAGATTTCTTTGGTTAAGGCCTCTATATGCTCACACATTAGCTCATTTCTAACACACTGCTCACTCAGTTTGTGTTTTAGAGCTACGACATCTTTAGCATTGGCTTTCATCTTAGCCCTAGGATCTTCCTTAATATCTATTAAAGTAGCATTTTCAGATTTTAATGATTGGATCTGGGCTGTCATGGTTGCATGTGTCTCTAGCACTAGGTTCAATCTATCATTTAACATAGCACATAAAACACATATACCATGAAACTTAGAAAAGTAAAGAGATACCTTTTTGCGATCTGATACCACGTTGGCCATTTGAGCCGCAAACTCCAGAGTGGTCGGCTCCTTAGATTTCTCCAACATCAAAGGAATTGAATCGGACTGCTGGGCGTCCTCCTTTTCTGCTTCAGCTCTTTCATCAGTCTCAGTTACCTCAGCCATAAAAGCTCTGGCATTAGACTTCGGATGAGTACTCCAGTCATATGTCCCGTCTAGCTGTCTGTTAGAGGATACATTCGTTAACAGACCAGCTATCGCAGCTTGATTCCCTGAATTACCCGAATTCTGTCTACCCTGATTCTGAATATTTTCAACCTTTGGTCTCTGACACTCTCTAGCAAAGTGTCCCAATCCTTGACAATTGTAGCAGTTCACCTTTGACTTGTCAAAACCAACATTGTTGCTGACACTCAGATTTCTACCCGTTCTCTTCATAAATTGTTTGACCCGCTGCGTTACCATGGCCAGTTGCCATTGTAGGTACATCTGCTCTATGTCATCCAGATCTACCTGATCGTAATCCTCTTCCCACAGAGCTAGATCATTGATTTTACCCTGAACGCAGTTGCCGTATGCTGCTACAAACGAAGCTAGAAGATTTAGATGACCTTCAGCTGACTTTGCACTCATAGGCATTTTGGTATACCCTTGAGAGGTTGATCTTGAGTGTTGTGGCTTTTCTTCCGGTTTAGAAAAACCTAAGAACGCTCTACTACCAGATTCTTCAGCTTCAATTGGTATTGTCTCTTCTCCGGAAAAGAATGTTGTGGCCCGCGACTTCAGTTCACTAGAAGTTGATGACTTTGATTTCTCGAAGTACATTTCCGGATCCTGTAGTTGTTCAAATTCCCTTTCCTTCTTCTGCAACTTGAAGTTGTAGGTCCTTAATGTTCCGATGACTCCTTCCAGAGTGAGAGTTTCAAACTTCTCTTTATCATGCTTTATCAGTGCAGTGTACATCTCCCACTTAGCTGGTAAAGCCTCTAGAAGTTCTCTATCTTTTCTAGTTTCTTGATACTCAACACTGTGACTATCAAGTTCTGTCAGTAGGTGATAGAATCTAGTAATCGTTTCATCCTAGGTCTCATTCTTTAGTGCCTTGAATATCGCAAATTGCTGCTTTAACATCTCCGTCCTCCCCTTTCTTACCCTAGGATTTCCCTCACACCTCTTCTCTAGAGCTTCCCAGAGCTCTTTAGAAGTTCTATGATTTCTAAAAGTGTGTAGAATCTCCAAAGGCAATGCCATTCTAATTGATGATAGTGCTCTATTCTCGGCTTCATAAATCTTCTTATCGTCATCTTTCATATTTTGATACGACAAAACCTTCAATCTACCCTCGAGCTCTTGAGTTGGAGGAACGTAGCCTTCGTCAATGCATATCCACATACTCATATCGTTAAATCTTGCGAAGTCTGCAAATCTGTCCTTCCACCAGTAATAGTCTTCTAACTTCATCAGCTTGGGTGGAGAATTGGATTTGCCCACTTCATGTACCAATCCATAAACTTATGCAAACTTGACATTTTTGTAAATCTTTTATGTTCTCGAACTTAAACTATTTAATTTTAAAAAACATTTATAAAAATCTTACGGACTTAATTTAAGTTCGTATAATCTTAATTTTAAATTCGTTTTCTAAATTAAATTCGTTTGATACTTAAGTTTGAAATCAACAAGTTCGAATGATAGCAACTTCGAGAAACCCTAATTCCAAGTTCGAACCAAATCAAATTCCAATTCCAGACAAGTTCGAGACCCAACAAATTCGAATCCCAGACAAGTTCGAGACCCAAACAACTTTGAATCCCAGACATGTTCGAATTCCCAGACAAGTTCGAACCAAATTATATTCGTGGAGGAGCGTATTCTGACAAGTTCGAGGAACCCTAACACACCCAATATGTTCGAGCGCCGCAGGTTCGAGAAACAGCCAAAAATTTGATTTTTTTCAAGATGTCATATTAAAACAATGTTTTTAAGATTAAAAACAACGTTTTCGACTGAAAAAGATGAACTAATATGAAATTCTGCCAATAATCTTGCTTGCAAAACTCTGAAAACTTCGAAAATAAGTGATTTATCCGATAAAACGCCAAGAAACCAAAGAATGTTCGTCGAAACGCAAGAACACTCGTTTTGTCTTTGATACCACTTGTAAGGTCACCACTTCTACGGATCTGATCTTGACGCGACGTCGTCCAACGACTGCGGAATCCTCGTTAGACGCTTAACAGATCGATCACGCGCGAAACACGGAGCCGGTTGTTAGCCGATGTAAGAAATGACCCCACACGGTGTATTGCTCCAAGAAAACTCTTTGAAAACTATTCTAGCTCGTAGGTGTGTACTCCCAAGCTCTGAAACTCGTTATTCTCAAAGATTAATGATAAAAACTGATTAAGTACTAATTATAAACAATTAAGTGCGATCAGGCCCAATCCCACGAACTTAATTAAGTTCGAGCCCAATACCCTACGAACTTAGCTCCACTAAGTTCATCTGGGGTGGGTCAAATTCGTGGATTAGCCTTAGAACTTATCTTCATGGTCTAGAACTTATCATGCAAATGTAGAAATCATACACAATCATGAACTAGCACATATGACTTGTATTAATAAAGCCTCATCTATTACATATGACTATCTATTACATATCTAGACTGATATCGTCACACAGGGTGTACATCGTCGTTGATAGCGAGATTGTAGTCGTGCATCAGGTGAGTTACTTACTCTGTTGTTTATTATCCAGGTCCAGTGCGTATCCCTTTCATATGTTGATACTTGTTAGCACTAGGCAGAGCACATGGGTCACGCATATAGTAGTGGTACGCAGAGTAGAGTGGCCTGTTGGGTCATTCCCAACCCAGAGGTCCTGACTACCCACTACTTTGTGGAGTGGGCTATGCAGGCTATCCCGGATCGCTCTTGATGAGGCGTCGTGCAGTTGAGGCTAGTCGCATGTTGATTATTCGTCATTATATTGTTCTAACTATTTTATAAATTGTTTTAAAGTTGTTTATAGTAACTCACCAGCTTCACGCTGACCGTTGTTTTAAATGTGGATCTCAGGTGCGAGGACGGAGGCTAGGGATACAGCGGGCAGTAGTCGAGACCCGCCACGGGGACAGTAGCTAGTGACTACTTTTGTAAGTAGTCTTGATGTTTTGTGGTTTGGCTTATCAGCCAGTGACATTGTGGATGACTATAACCTATACTATAATTGTGGTTGACAGACCTTATTAATGGGGGTTTGTTCCCGTTTAGTCGTAACTGTTATGATGTTGTGAATGTTGGTAGTTAATTAGTTGTTTACCCTTGATGATGTTGTTTGTGATTGGATGACATGGACTATAAGTCCCACGTGGTATTAGTCGTAAAAGTAGGGTGTTACAGCTTTGGTATCAGAGCATTAGTTTAAGGTTTAAGTATCATTAGTGATGCTTAGGCTTAAACTAGTGTCTAGATCCTTGGGATTGATCTCTGGTGAGTAGGTCTAAGAATTTGTAGAGTTATGTTATTATTGTTATAAGAATATTTTTTATATTATGCAGAGACCTTATGGCATACGAGCAGAGACCCGAGGGTCCCACCGGGGGACGAGTTTCCAACGAGGAGTTTTCCTGGTGAAAACAGAAGGCCTACAAGAAGGGCCGTACTGAGGGTATGCAGTCTCTGACCCAGAGTACAGGCGGGGGCAGAGATCCGGGGGCCGGTTCGTCACGAGGGGGCAAGGGATGCATGTATAAGGAGTTTTTGGCTGCGCATCCACCAGAGTATCATGGCGAGCCCGGGGCCGTCAAGGCCATGTACTGGCTACAAGATATGGAGATGGCCTTTCGTATTACAGGATGCCACCCCGATCAGATGACGACATTCGCTAGTGCTCAGTTACAGACTAGCGCGCAACAGTGGTGGCGGACTGTCAGAGACATGATGGGAGATGGGCCGGTATATGAGATGACATGGAGTCAGTTTAGAGCTCTCTTTGAGGAGCAGTATCGTCCCGAGGACCGCAGGGCTCAGTTAGAGATTGAATTCTTGACATTGTTCCAAGGACAACGATCAGTTGCCGAGTACGCAAAGATTTTCATTAACCTGAGTTTGTTTGCACTGCTACAGATTAGTACAGAGTCTTGGAAGATTAACAGGTTCATGATGGGTCTACATAAGGAGATTCGGGAGTTCATTGACACTGGTTATATCCCGATGTATGCCAAGGCACTCGATTTAGCTCGGAGACAAGAGAGTGAGTTATCTTGTCGAGATCCAGTGGTAGAGCAGTCGCGATTTACCCAGTCAGCCGGACATGGGGGTGGTTCTGACAGAGGCAGGGACAGGGACAGGGATAGAGATAGTCGTTCTGGTTAGTTTTAGCATAGGGATGATGACCGTCGGCGTACAGAGTCAGAGGGGGGAGATAGGCAGAGAGACAAGTCTTCCCAGAGATTCGATCGCAGGCCCGATGAAAGGGGCAGTCGTTTGGGTGGGTCAGAGCATAGCGGAGGAGCGTCGAGTTCTGGATTTGTTAGTAGAGAGCGGTTTCGTAAGAGGTGTCGTCAGAGGCACAGCGGGGAGTGTGATCCCCGTCATGTGCGTTGCTTCCGATGTGGCCAGCCTGGCCACACTCAGGCAGGGTGTACTTCCAGGGACCCGTTATGCTTTAATTGCGGGCGACCTGGTCATCAGTCGAGATATTGCACGGTTCCATGACAGGGAGAGTCGAGGCCACCAGCACAGGGTCAGAGTTCTGCTGGTTCATCTGCTAGTAGAGATACCGTTCCGCCAGCTAGAGGCCGAGTATTTCAGTTGACGGCAGAGGAGGCCCGAGATACTGCTGATGTAGTTTCTGGTACGTTCATTCTGAACGGTCATAGTGCCCCAGTATTGTTTGATTCCGGGGCAAACCATTCTTTAGTTTCATTTGCCTTTATTGCATATTTTACTGCTCCGCCTGTTGAGTTGTGAGAGCCATTAGTTATAGAGCTAGCTGATGACAGTGCTTCTGTAGTTAGGCATGTTTATGCCCAATGTATATTAGAGATAGACGATTATCCATTTAGGATTGATTTGTTGCCTATAGGGTTCGGTAGCTTCGATGCAGTAGTGGGTATGGACTTGTTAGCCTCTCAGTGTGCTGACATTGCTTGTTTAAGAAGATTATTCGGCTACCGGTTTCTAAGGATCGTGTTGTCACAATGTATGGAGAGCGCAGTAGAGGTAGTGTTGGCCTCATTTTTGCGATTCAGGCTAGTCGTTGTTTAGCCAAGGGTTATTCCTCCTTCCTAGCATATGTAGTTGATGCGAAGAAGGAGAAGCAGAGAATAGAGGCAGTTGAAGTTGTGTCTGAATTTCCCGGCGTGTTTCCCTAGGAGTTACCTGGGTTGCCGCCAGACCGATAGGTAGAGTTCTGTATCGAGTTAGTGCCAGGTGCTACTCCCATTGCGCGCGCACCTTATCGTTTGGCTCCTACCGAGATGAGGGAGCGGATGAGTCAGTTGCAAGAGTTATTGGACCGTGGTTTTATCCGGCCGAGTACTTCGCCATGGTGTGCTCCAGTCCTCTTCATTAAAAAGAAGGACGGGTTGATGAGGATGTGTATCGACTACCGCGGGCTCAATAAGGTGACGTTGAGAAAAACCGTTACCATCTTCCGCAGATAGACGATTTGTTGGACCAATTACAGGGGGCCAGTGTGTTTTCGAAGATTGATTTGCGTTCGAGGTATCATCAGTAGTAGGATGCAATCGGGATACAGCAAAGACAGCTTCAGGACCCGATATGGTCACTATGAGTTCTTGGTTATGTCGTTTGGGCTAACCAACACCCCAGCAGCTTTTATGGACCTGATGGATAGGGTTTGCCATCCGTATCTTGATAAGTTTGTCATAGTGTTTATAGATGGCATACTGATATATTCCCAATCAGTAGAGGAGCATGCGGCGCACCTACGAGAGATTCTCAGTGTGTTGCGGCGAGAGAAGTTATATGCGAAGTTCTCGAAGTGCGAGTTTTGGCTTCGAGAGGTTCAGTTTTTGGGCCATGTTGTGAGTGGCGAGGGTGTTTCAGTAGACCCAGCCAAGATCGAGGCCGTTATGAGTTGGGAGAGACCCAGGAGTGTAGCAGAGATTCACAGCTTCCTGGGGTTAGCAGGATACTATCGCCGGTTTATCCATGACATCGCCTTGATTGCTGACGAGCCGTCATTGTGACCCGCAGAATTAATCCTTAAATCTAACTACTAGCGTAGGGAAGTAAGGGTCGAATCCACAGGGAGTGAATTTGTAATTAGGGTTAGGTAATTACCCTTATAAGTTTTATTGAAAGCACCGTAAATTGTGAATTTGTGGATTTGAATGAGTTGTTTAGATCAATTATTACTATTGCTTTGTGACTAAAATTAATGACAAGACAACTAACGTAGTAGATAAACAATCAAGAGACGAATAACCATTCACAGGATCACCACGGCGTAAGTATTACTCACTATAATTTCATGCAATGATCACATAGACATAATCAATTGCGCGACTAAATTAATCAAACGTGTTTTAACCAATAACTCTCGGCATAGCGTATGCAACATTAATACTCGTCTTAATCCCAAAGCTAATGGACTCGACACGAATAATAACACCACGATAAAGTATCTTGCTTTTACCAATCGCACACATAATCATAATCATAGCCAAATTTTTATCATTTGCGTACACATAATAGATCTCGCTTATACGAATACATCAAAACATAAGAAACTAAAGAAGAGTAAACTTAGCCGTAGATCCTCCACAAACGGCTAATGGGACTAGCCGCTCATCGTATGCTTGTCACAATCATAGATTTGAGCCATTGGGTAGCTTGCGAATCACTGTCTTCATTCTTGTATCGTAGATCCACTCCGGCAGGGCTTCGGCACACTTTCACACACGTCGGGTCTTCCATCTAAGGCTGCCATCAACCTCTATTTATAGAGGAGTCGAGATTAGGGTTTCCAGTGCTGAAAAATGCGTTTTTGCGCCGTCTCAGCGCAGGCTAAGCGCAGGTCAAGCGCAGGCCAAGCGCCCCGGATGCGGCTAGGGTTTTCCTGGCATGCGCTGGACTGTTTCTAGGGTTTTTGCGCCGCAAAGACGTAGCCCTAGCGTAGCCCTGCCCCCCCCCCCCACCCCCTGCGCCCAGGGTACGGCCAGGGTGCGCTGGAACTGATTTTGAACTCGAAATTGTTTTGGGCCGTAGGGTGGGTGTAGCCTTACTCCCCGACCTGCTCGGTTTGCGCTGAATTTTCTCGAGATGCTTTATTTTAATATCTTGGCCCTGAAACACAAACTTGGAGTAATAATATGGATTTTACGAAGTATCGGTGCTTAAAATGAACATAAAATGACTCTGAAACCATATTAATTATAGACTCATCAATTGTCGTGCCATTGACCCGTTTGACTCGCCAGTCAGTCCCATTCGAGTGGACTGCAGACCAGGAGTTTATTTTTGGGGAGCTGAAGCGCCGGTTGTGTTAGGCTCCAGTATTATCCCTGCCTGAAGGCACGAGTGATTTTGTCGTGTATACTGATGCTTCGGGGACAGGGTTGGGGTGCGTATTGATGCAGAGGGGCCGAGTGATTGCGTATGCTTCTCGCCATTTGAAAGACTACGAGAAGGACTACTCGACCCACGACCTAGAGTTGACGGCTATTATGTTTGCGCTGAAGATCTGGCGTCACTACATATACGGAGTTCCGTTTACGTTGTTTACCGACCACAGGAGTCTCCAGTACCTATTCAGCCAGCGCGACTTGAATATGCGATAGAGACGGGGACTAGAGTTGATTAAGGATTATGATTGTGACATACAGTACCATCCGGGAAAGGCGAACGTGGTGGCAGATGCGCTAAGTCGAAAAGAGCGCGGATCTTCGAGTCAGGCCCATAATCACATGATTGAGGTGACATCTACCCTGATAGAGAGACTTCGGGGGGCACATGCTACAGGGATGCGTACAGAGAACCACCGAAGAGAGCACATTTTGAGCCAGTTACAAGAGTTCGAGACTGATTCTCGAGGGTTATATATGAGACAGGGCCGAGTTTGGGTCCCTAGGGCCGGTGATGTACGCTAGTTGATATTGGAGGATTCCCATAAGTCTTGCCTTACTATTCATCCTGGTAGTACGAAGATGTATCAGGATCTTCCCGTACTGTATTGGTGGCCCTATATGAAACGGGATATAGCTGAGTTTGTTGAGCGTTGTTTGACCTGTCTGCAGGTGAAGGTCGAGCATCAGAAGTACCATGGTCGCTTACAGCCATTAGAGATTCCTCAGTGGAGTTGGGAGCATATCACGATGGACTTCGTTATGAAGTTACCGCGGACTCCACGTGGTTATGATGCGATATGGGTGATAATCGATCGGCTTACGAAGACAACGCATTTTCTGCCGATCCGGGAGACCTATACATTGGAGCAGCTCGGTCGAGTCTATTTGTATGAGATTATCTCCCGACATGGAGTTCCAGCCTCGATAGTTTCCGATCGATATGCACGATTCACATCCACTTTCTGGCAGAGTTTACAGTGGGCGTTGGGTACCCGAGTTCAGATGAGTACGACCTGTCATCCCCAATCCGATGGACAATCTGAGCTTGTGTGATGGATTTTGGTGGTAGTTGGGATTCTCCTTTGCCGTTGGTTGAGTTTGCCTATAATAACAACTACCACTCCAGCATCAAAATGCCTCCATTCGAAGCGTTATACGGTCGTAAGTGTCGTACTCCTGTGTGTTGGACCAAAGTGGGAGAGAAAGAGCTTACATGTCCTGAGATCATCAAACAGACTAGCGAAAATATAGATGTGGTCAGAAAGAGATTACAGGTAGCTCAGAGTCGACAGAAGTGCTATGCTGATAAGAGGACCAAAGAGTTAGAGTTTGATGTGGGCGAGTGGGTACTACAGAAGGTATCCCAATGGAAAGGTGTGATTCGATTTCGCCGACGAGGTAAGCTAAGTCCGAGATTCATTGGACCGTACTGTATAGTTGAGTGCATCGGCACTCAGGCCTACCGATTGGAGTTGCCTCCAGAGTTGCGTGGGGTACACTCTACCTTCCATGTCAGTTATTTGCGCTGATGTTTGGCCCCACATGAGGAGACGATTCCCATGTCAGCGATCGAGGTGAACGAGCAGTTGAGATATATCAAGCATCCCGAGGCCATCACAGATCGAAAGGTGAAAAAGCTGCAGAAGACGGATATTCCTTTTCTATTGGTATAGTGGCGCTACCATAAGGGTTCCAGTGCTACTTAGGAGCCCGAGGTGGACATGCGACAGCGTTATCCGCATCTGTTCACCTGAGTTGAGATCCCGAGGACGGGATCAGTTCTAGAGGAGAGGATTTGTAACATCCGAAATCTAGCAGCAGGTACGTGTAATTTAAATATTAGCCTTGAGAATTATCCTAATGAGTTTGTGACATTTAATTGGTTAATTCCACGTAAGTTGATAAAGTAGATTGTTATTACGTGTAATTTTAATCGGTTAAGATAATAACCGGTTTAGTAGTAATTATGGGTTTGGAGTTGTTTTAATGAGTTAATTAATATTCCAGACCTGAGCTGGTGATTTGAGATTAACTGGGTTAACGGGTGTCTACCTAGTGAATATTGTGTACGATACCCGTTTTAATTGGGTATCGGACCCAAAACGTATATATATCACGTTTATGTTTCCTTTTCTTCAGTTCACCAAAAAACTTAAAGGAAGTGTATGTGTGTGTATGTGTTTTCCCAGCTGAGCTCCAGAGAATGAAGTGAGGAGAAGATCAGGAACAAACAGAATTGAAGGGTTTGATTCCTCTCCAAGATTGAAGCTCAAATCAGCCAATGAAAGCTCGTTAAGGTTAGTAACTTGTTTCAAAATAAGTTGAATTGCTATATTAAGTAGTTAAAGTGATTTGGGGCTAGTTTATAACCCCTGAAAAGTGTGGAAACGAATTGGAAAGTGATTCTTGTAGCAACCGAAAAACAGAGTATAACATGTCTGTTCGTCATCGCATCACAGCCGTGTTCCCCTGGTCGTGACCACGATCAGGGTGAGTGGGTTGAGTTAGTCGCTGGTGGTGGAACTCGACCGAGAAGGAGATCGCGGGCTGGGTGATCCTGGCCGCGCTGATGTGAGCCCGATCGCGATTAAAGGGGCAACGCGGGAGGCACCGCGATCGCGATGCCTGGCCGCGATGAGATGACCGTGTCCGCGATCCCGGCCGCGCTCGTGTGGTTTGACCTGTTGACTTGTGTTAAGCTTGTGAGTTTAGTAGTATAGTTGTTATGAGTTTATGAGCTAGTCGTCACAGTGTAGTTGTATTTAATGTTTCCAGGATTCGTAATTAAACCTGGGACTTGTAGAGATCGTCGTTGTTTGCAGGATTGTAGTCGTGCATCAGGTGAGTTACTTACTCTGTTGTTTATTATCCGGTTCCAGTGCGGATCCCTTTCATATGTTGATACTTTTTAGCATAGAGCAGAGCACGTGGATCACGCGTATAGTAGTGGTCCTGACTACTCACTACTCTGTGGAGTGGGCTATGCCGGCTATCCCGGGTCGCTCCCGATGAGGCGTCGGGCAGTTGACGCCGGCCGCTTGTTGATTATTCGTCGTTATATTGTGCTAATTATTTTATAAACTGTCTTAAAGTTGTTTATTGTAACTCACCAACTTTTCGTTGATAGTTGTTTTAAATGTGGATCTCAGGTGCGAGGACTGAGGCTAGGGATACAGTGGGCAGTAGCCGAGACCCGCCACGGGGACAGTAGCTAGTGACTACTTTTGTAAGTAGTCTTGATGTTTTGTGGTTTGGCTTATCAGCCAGTGACATTGTGGATTACTGTAACCTATACTATAAATGTGGTTGACAGAACTTATTAACGGGGGTTGGTTCCCGTTTAGTCGTAACTATTATGATATTGTGAATGTTGGTAGTTAATTAACTGTTTAACCTTGATGATGTTGTTTGTGATTGGATGACGTGGACTATAAGTCCCACGTGGTATTAGTCGTAAAAGTAGGGTGTTACACCTCATCTTCAAAATATTTCCAAAATCATCGAAAAGATCTAAAGAATTATCTTTCACCTTTTGTTTTTCATATGGATCACTAGTTTCAGAACTTTTCAGATTTGGAACAGATTGAGAATCTGATTTAACAAACTTATCTTGTTCCTTTTCAGGAAAAACTATTCTTTTCACAGTTGAATCATTCAAAATTCAATGTTGAGTTGTTACATGAGTGATTTGATTCTCTAAGTCATTGTTGATGACTAAAAGTTTATCAACATTCTCATGTAGCAACTCAATATCTTTTTTCAGTATTCAATTTTTCTTTCTTTCTGATTCAATTGATTTTAAGGATATGTCTAACTCTTTCGAAGTTCAGAAATCTGTTTTTCTAAAATCAGAGTTGGAACATATGTATATGTTTTCTTTGAATCAGATTGCAAACTTTCTCTTGAACATGTTTCCATTGGAGTATCTGAAAATGAAACTTCTTTAATCTTAGTGTATTCAAGAGTCAGTTGCAATTTATCATTTCGTTGCCTATTCAGATCTTCAAGTTCTTCGACCTCAAAATATGATTTTTTTTTAAAATTCATTGTGTATACATGATGCATATATTTCATAATATGATTGGAGCTTGACTTATTGCTTTATTCAAACAACCCGGATTTTCAAAGCCAAGCCCCGCCTTTGAATTATAAAATTCAGTATCCTTTGGCTGATTTAGATGAATTGTTTAATCTGTGTGTGCTATCTTTAAAAATTTGTCTTCTAAATATTTGATTTTATGATATAGAGCAAGACGTTCTTGAAAAATGACATTGTACTTCGTAAGGTTGCTCACATGCTCACGTTCTAAAACTTCTGATTTTTCTTTTATATCAGAAAACTGTTTAGACAGAGTTGACTCAGAGAGTTTAAGCAATTCAATTTGAGCATCCATGACTTTTATCATCGATTTTAGTGAATCCTTTTCATTTGTCATGGTTAGTACTGCAATAAAATTACTAGAGTTCTTTTCCTCAGCAGTCTTAAGCTTCACGTTAAGTTTAGACATTTCAGCTGAGTGTTTTTCAGTTATGATTTTAACATTATTATTGGCCTGTTTTAAAGACTCTTATAAGTCTTAACCTTCAAGCTCATGCATTTGTATTGGTCTATTAAATCAGACATTTAGAGGTTGCAATATATACATTGGATGCTGTTTCAGATATGCAGGAATGAACATCTTCATCTATGTCCTCTTTCTTTGTCATCAGGCGGACATCATCAATCTTTTCTTTCTCCTCGGTCTCTTCATCCTTGTTCTCAACTTCCACCTTAGTTGTCTCTTCTTCAGCCACATCCACCATTAAACACAAATTTCTAACATCAACTTCTTCCACCTCATCTACCATTGCCATTAAATAAACCGATGAAACACGTGTCTCATCATCAGAACTGACACCATCAGTTAAGAACAGTGATGAACTGTCATCAATCAAAGCAAAATGTGCAGGTTAGACTTTATTAATTGTAATTAAGTCTGGAGGTTTAATTGTACTTATTTAATAGTTCATAGGTTATTTATGTACGGGCTTTAGTAGTTTAACCCACGGGCTTAGACCTCATTAGGTTTATTATATAAAGGGTTAAATAAGTTTTAGTGTGTATAATTTGAGGGTGTTAGGAGTGTGTGTAGCCGTTTGATACGTACCGAAGTCAGCGTTACAACTTAATTATTTAATTAGCTTTATTAATACCTTTATTACTTTATTAATTATTTGTTATAGCTTTATTTCAGTTTGTTTAGCTTCCGTGTGTCGAGGAGTATTCCTAGTAGTATTCCTAAAATAAAGGAGTAGTGATCCATGATCTCCTCCATGTGGAGAGTAGTTAATTGTGGTTTTCTTTTTTTATGTAATCTCGTGGGATTATCAAGAAGGCAAGCAGAAAATTGTTCCAAATCTCTCACCTAATTTCTCTCTGTTCCTTATCCTAATCTGGCTACTATTGTATCTGATTGTTAGACCCACATTAGTGGTTTCAAAGCAGTCTTGATCCAATGGTCACCGGTAAGAAATCGCTCGAACAATTCCAACAAGAGACGTAAGACCAATTCACCAAAGTTAACGATATGTTCCAGCAGTTGTTGAACGAATTCCAGACCCTCAAGCTTGACCGGCACGACGGTGCGTCTGGCTCCCGTGACAAGCATGAACCGTACTTCAAGCTTCAGTTTCCTCGTTTCAGCGGAGGCGACCCAACCGGTTGGTTGTACCAGGCCTCCCAATACTTTGAAATCCAACATGTTGCTCCGGAGGCACAAGTCGATTTGGCTTCGATCCATCTCGACGGTATTGCCCTACAATGGCACCGTTGGTTCACAAAACTAAAAGGACCAGTGACTTGGCGGGAGTTTTCTCAGGCTATGTTGGCACGTTTTGGGCCGACTGATTATGAAAATCCGGCAGAAGCTTTTTCCCGCCTCAAACATACAACAACGGTTGCACAATATCAGGAGTCCTTCGAGACGTTGTCTCATCAGGTGGATGGGCTTTCTGATGAGTTTTTAACAGCGTGTTACATTGGGGGTCTCAAGGATGAGGTCCGATTGGAAGTCAAGATGAAGAAGCCTCGGTCCCTTGTCGATTCCATGGCGTTGTCCAGAATGGCAGAGGAAAAATTGGGCCTTTCTAGGAAACCACCTCAGCCCTACCGTTCATCTCCTTCGGTGGGCCGTTTACCCTCTACCGATTCGGCTGGGATCTTAGGCCCTGGGCCATCCAACACTTTAGCTTTACCCAGTCCTTCTTCTACCCGTAGAATCTCCAGCGTGGACGCCAAGGCACGTCGTGCTAAGGGTTTATGTTATTATTGCGATGATAAGTACGTTCCAGGCCACCGCTGCACCAAACCACAGTTCTTCATGATTTACGATGTGGGGGAAGACGAAGAATTGCCGCCGGCAGCTGACTTTCCAGCCGCCGCTGATTACGCCGAACCGCAAGCCGAAATCTCCTTCCATGCTATAACCGGTTCTATTCATCCTCAAACCCTACGGTTGCCTGGAAAGCTTCAGACCAAAGATGTGGTGGTCCTCGTTGATGGCGGGAGCACCCATAATTTCATTGACCAGGCATTGGTTGACCGGTTTGGACTGATTATTGATCGAGAGATCACTTTTGAGGTTATCGTGGGAAATCGAGAAACGGTGCTTTGTCCAGGTCGTGTTAAAGACCTCTCGCTCCTCATCCAGGGGTATACAATTTCCACTGATTTTTGGGTTCTACCTGTAGCAGCTTGCTCTGTTATGTTGGGGGTTCATTGGCTCAAGACTTTAGGACCGGTGGAAGTCGATTATCAGAACCTCACTATTAGGTTCAAATTCGCTGGGGCAACACATACTCTTCAAGGACTCAAGGCTGCCGAGCTACATGCAGTTCCTGCCAATGAACTCGTAGCTTTGCAGGGGTTAGCATACTTCTTACAGATTGAGCCTCGTGGTGTGCCCAAGCCGACGGGTCCTGTTCCCTGTTTAGCTATCCAGAAATTACTAAAGAGGTACGATAGCGTTTTCCAAGAGCCCTGGGGCCTCCCCCCGATCCGTTCTCAAGACCACCAAATACCCTTACTGCCGGGTGCTAAACCGGTGAGCTCGCGTCCTTACCGCCAGCCTTACTACCAAAAAACAGAAATTGAGAAACAAGTTAGGGAATTGCTCCACCAAGGTTTCATCCGGCCTAGCCATAGTCCATTCGCATCACCGGTGATACTAGTTAAAAAGAGTGACGATACTGGGCGATTTTGTGTAGATTACCGGGCCTTGAATGAGATCACCATCAAGGATAAGTACCCAATTCCGGTTATTGACGAGCTCCTGGATGAATTATACGGTGCAACTATTTTCTCTAAGCTGGATCTCCGCTCCGGGTACCATCAGATACGCGTGCGTGAGCAAGATATTGGTAAAACGGCTTTCCGGACACATGATGGGCATTATGAATATGTTGTGATGCCTTTCGGGCTTACGAATGGACCGACAACGTTCCAAGGTTTAATGAATGATCTCTTCCGGCCTCACCTACGTAAGTTTGTACTTGTGTTTTTTGATGATATCTTGGTTTATTCAAGAACCTTAGATGATCACTTACAACATTTGTCTATTGTTTTGGGACTTTTGGCTACTAACAGTCTTTCTGCCAAGGTGACTAAATGTTGTTTTGGGGTATCCAAAGTTAATTATCTAGGCCATGTCATATCCTCTTCTGGAGTGGCGGTTGACCAATCCAAAGTCCAGGCTGTGTTAGATTGGCCAACACCAAAAAATGCTAAAGCTGTCCGTGGGTTTTTAGGCCTTGCAGGGTATTATCGAAAGTTTATTAAAAAATTTTGTACCATGGCAGCTCCTCTCCATAGATTGGTTGGAAACTCGCCTTTCTTTTGGGATTCCGCGACCGAGACAGCTTTCCACCAGCTCAAGCGTGCCCTTACGACCACTCCAACCTTAGGGTTACCGGATTGGTCTAAGTCTTTTACTATCGAATGTGACGGTAGTGGGGTGGGTATTGGGGCCATCCTTACTCAGCAGGGTCGTCCAATCGCGTATTATAGTGCCCCCTTGAAAGGGACTATGTTGTCTTGGTCCACTTATGAAAAAGAAATGTTGGCTATAGTCAAGGCAGTCAGGAAGTGGAAGTCTTATTTGTTAGGTCGGCCTTTTGTGGTCAAGACGGACCACATTAGTCTTAAATATTTGTTGGATCAACGTGTTTCCACACCGGCCCAAGCCCGATGGCTTCCGAAGTTGATGGGTTACGATTTCCGGGTTGAGTATAAACGGGGGGTGACCAATATCGGGGCAGATGCATTATCGCGGCAGCCTGAATTTAGCTTCTTGGCCATTTCACATGTTACGGCGGGCTGGTGGGCAGAGTTGCAACAGGAAGTCAAGCGGGATACTTACTATCATAATTTACCCGAGGGCTTCTTACACAATTCAGGTCTCACTTGGTGCAACGGGATGGGGTTTGGTTCCGTAAGAACGTGATTTTGTTAAGTCCGACCTCATCTCTTATCCCCAAAGTCTTGCAACATTTTCATGCTTCTCCTGAAGGAGGCCATTTTGGATTCCATAAGACTTTGGCTCGTGTGAAGGGTAGTTTTTGGTGGACCGGCCTCAAAGAAGGGGTGAAAAGGTTATTCACGATTGTCATGTATGTCAACGATTCAAGACTGAAAGTTGTCGTCCCGCTGGATTGCTCCAACCACTGCCTATACCGTCTCGGATTTGGGAGGACATTAGTATGGATTTCATAGAGGGGTTGCCTCCTTCTAATGGGTTCACTACCATTATGGTAGTTGTCGACCGCCTATCCAAGTATGCCCATTTTGTGCTGATCCGACATCCGTTCACTGCAGCTATAATTGCTAAAGAGTTTATGTCACACATTGTCAAGTTGCATGGAATTCCTTCCACTATAGTGAGTGACCGGGATAAAGTCTTTATTAGTTCGTTCTGGCAAGCACTCTTTAAATTACAGGGAACAGAGCTATGTTTGAGTTCTAGCTACCATCCCCAATCGGATGGTCAAACGGAGGTAGTCAATCGCACCCTTAAGCAATATCTACGTTGTTTTGCAGGAGACCGACCAAAAAAATGGGCTGAGTGGCTTGCATGGGCAGAATTTAGTTATAACACATTAGTCCATTCGGCATCAAAAAAGACCCCATTTGAAGTTGTGTATGGCCGCCCACCTCCCCGGGTTCTTACGTATGTTCCGGGTACTTCAAGGGTGCAAGCTGTTGAGGAGTTTTTGATTGATCGGGACAAAATCTTACATGACTTACGTTCCAACTTGTTGGTGGCTAACGATCGTATGATGTCCAAAGCGGATTCTAAGCGGCGTGAAGTGGAATTTTCTGTTGGGGATATGGTTTATTTGAAGCTTCAGCCATACAGGCAATCGACGGTAGCGGTTCGTTTGTCAGCTAAAATAGGACCTAAGTTTTTTGGTCCTTACAAAATTCTGGAACGTGTGGGCCCTGTTGCGTATCGGTTGGAACTTCCTCCCGAGGCCCTCATCCACAATGTGTTCCATGTGAGCTTGTTGAAGCCATGCAGAGGTGAACCACCCACTCCGATTGCTGCTGATGCAAGTCCAGCTCCTCTGCCACCAACGGGACCTCAGCCGGCGGTTGTTCTAGCGGAAAGGGTGGTCCAGAAGGTCAAGTATCGGCCTAAGACGGAAATTTTGGTTCAATGGCAGGGATTTCCTCGTGAAGATGCGACTTGGGAGACTAAATGGCGTTTTCAGAAGGCGCATCCTAACTTCCGCCTTGAGGACAAGGCGACTTCAAGCGGTTGGGATTGATACGTACCGAAGTCAGCGTTACAACTTAATTATTTAATTAGCTTTATTAATACCTTTATTACTTTATTAATTATTTGTTATAGCTTTATTTCAGTTTGTTTAGCTTCTGTGTGTCGAGGAGTATTCCTAGTAGTATTCCTAAAATAAAGGAGTAGTGATCCATGATCTCCTCCATGTGGAGAGTAGTTAATTGTGGTTTTCTTTTTTTATGTAATCTCGTGGGATTATCAAGAAGGCAAGCAGAAAATTGTTCCAAATCTCTCACCTAATTTCTCTCTGTTCCTTCTCCTACTCTGGCTACTATTGTATCTGATTGTTTGACCCACATTACCGTTCATGCTTAGAGAGAAAGAAACCTTCATTCTTCGTGTTCTTCGTTCAAGGTTTATAATATTTGGCTATTGGTATTTAATCTCATTCATAATCTTTATTATATATTGTTTGATTGATTATTCGGGACCTACAATTGGTATCAGAGCCAACGGGTTGTTTTTAGATTGACTTTTTATTTTATCAGCTCGTCAAATTTGTTTCTGCTTTTTGTTCTTCGATGGGTTTAATATTAATTCAATATATATGTACTGATAATTGAAGTGGAAGAAATACTTACAAGATCAAAGATTTGTTAATTATTAATTCACCTATTTGTTTGGCCAGATTTATCCGGAAAATAGAGGAAAAGTGTTCATCATGAAATAAAGTCAAATTTCAATGTGATTAGATTATATGGTCAAAGATGGTTGCATAAATTCTGGAAATTTTAAGTGTTCAAATTATTTTGTATGGGAGTCAACTATCAGAACCTTGTGTGGTAGTCAACTTTCGGTTCACTTTTCTACAACTCACGGATCCGATGTGCCTACTTTCGGTTCCAAATTTTTCTTGGTAAAAAACTCTCCATAACTATTAGTATCAAGTCTCGGTTTCTAGTGGTTGTGAAATTCTCGGATCACGCATTAATTTTGGATCCTTATTTTGACTTTGGCTTTGGGTTAATAACTCTCGGTTGCCATTTTCATAACTTAGGTTCCAACTCTTTTTCTTTCGGATTTAATTTTCAAAATTTTCGGGTTCGTTTAAATTTTGGTCTTTAAATCGAAGATTAATTCCAAGCAGTTGGTTGTGAAAATTCGTTTGTACTATAATTCCTACGGGGGAACATCATTCTATTTTTGCAACCGATTACTAAAAGATTTAATCTAGATTTTGAATACCCTTGAATTTAATTTTTTTTATTTATCGGATCCATTTTTCAAAAAGGAAATTGAAAATTCAAATTTTTTGGATCAAATTAAACTTTAATTATTAAAATCAAAGATCGGTTTCTAACGGTTGGTTGTGAACATTCGTTTGATATTATCTAATACTACTTAATAAAGCACCTATTACGGTTGCTTTTAAGTACACAGCCAATCACCTCATTTTGCAACTTCCACACGCGGTTACAGTCTCCATCTTCTCCTTCAGAGACTTCTTCTTCACCTCATCCCTTCTTATAACCCATTACAGATGCTTCCTTCTCATCTCGTACAAAGCGGTTCCCAATATATCTTTGTGGGTTATCGATTTCAGATCCCCTTCTTCACAGTCAGTTCAGATTGCTTCGTTTTCGTCTTCTGCGTTTCCAATATTCAGATTTTCATTCGCCTCTTGCTATGGGTCGCTGATCCTTGTTGCTCTATTCAACATCAAAATCACTTCTGACTCTACTAACCCTGTCGATCGATTCAACATCAATATCACTTCAGGCCCTTCTAATATTCAAGAAACTAGGGTTCAAGTCCACACAGTTCCTTTTTGGCTTCCTCTGGGTCTGTGATGCTTCTACATCGTTTCCAACGGGATAAGGTTCAATTTCTCAATTTTGAAAACTGATGCAGTTTACGTTCACCAGTTTTTCAATTTACTCGGTTCCACAATGATTTTTCTTTCGTGCGTTCGTCTTTCCTATCTAATGCTTCTTCTACAACACACTTTTTGCGATTCACAATCGTAGGGCTCGAATCCTATTCTTCAATTGTGTACTTCGGCAAAGCATCAAGGATTTTCTTTGATTTGATTATCTGTGTCTTAAAGAATTAGAAACAGAAGTAAATTAAAGAGAAACTTCATTTGGGTTGGAATCCATGCAATATTCCAAGTAATCTCATTTGGGTTGGAATCCAGGTAATCTCGTATTGTATTCAGATTCTTAAATCAATCGTCAGTCGAGAAAATTTTCTAAGTAAGCTTGTATATTATCATATTCATACAATCAGTTGTCAATCCCATGGTAAGAGACAAAATGTTAGTTGTTCGTTTGTTAATTTAATGCAAATTACTAACTAAACTCTGCAACTTTTTTCCTATTCAGTTCTTCTTCATTCTACATGTTGAACAAAGATTGGTTTTCAACACGATCTCAGAATTCTCATCAATTTCCAGGCAACTATATATATACATATATATATATATATATATATATATATATATATATATTTATATATATATATATATATATATATTTGCTTTAGCTCTGTTGCCTCTCTAAAATTTGTATTTAGTTGTTAGCTTTTTTTATTGAAATCATTTGGGTGACTTGGTTATGTTATGTGTTTACGACATCAACATGATATAATGATACAATTTCAAATAGAATTTGTTAATATGTCTGCCAAGTGTTTGGGAAATGCTTGAATGAAATTTTGTGTGACCAGTTGTGTGACCAATAATGCAATCCACAGGCTTTGTTGAAATGTTTTGATACACCTATATAAAAATCAACAAATTAGAAAATTATGTTGTTGTTTCGACACATTAAGATAATTTGAAGATTCATGTATGAGTTGTTCTTAATCGATTATTTTTCATGACTCTAGGATTCTAATGGTATTCATGATGTCTATCTAGTACCAAACAATTTCTAATTGCATATGTCAAATTAACTAAATTTGAACTTCAAAATTGATGATGAATTTAAATTAATTGACTCCAAATGCAATAGGGAAAGATAATATCAATAATCAGACACTTTTTTATTATTGTTATGTGACACTACAAGTGACAATTTCAATATCTAAAAGCTTACGAAGTATTATGTCGGCCAACTACATTTGTAAGGAACTTTCACTATACATGCAACTTCATTGTTTTAACTTTCTTATTATATTCATTAACTATCTCTAAATGTAGATACTCGAAGGTATGTACCCCATGTGACTAGACAGATGAAATAACTAAGGATGTACGTTTTTTACACTTTTTACACTTAAAGTTCACATGAAAATCAGAAAATATGCACTAATTACTTGAAGGTAAAACCAACAAGCTAATTTGTTTGAAAAACAATGAACACATGACCTCAATTTGTGCAAATAGAGATGTGAAGAGGTGGTTAATGTAGATGGTCCTCCTGATTGTTTTTTTTCTACCAAGTGAACTACTTGGAGAAGTGCGAAACAATGTTAAATTTGTGGCAAGCAGATTTTTCGAAAACATTCTCAAATCAATGAAATATTAACTGTTTGCAAAGGCTTTGTATTACATGTAATTCATTCACTTACTCCTTCCAGGTACTAAACGTATGCAATAGTAACACAGTGATTGGTATTCAGGTTAGAATGAAGAGTTATCTATGTTATTAGATTGTTGATTTATCCATACATACACTTCCCTCTCCCTTTCTCTCACATGATTACATTTCCATAGGTCCACGTATGCAGCCAAAGTAACAACCATGGCATCTGTTACTTCTTGTTTGGGTCATATAGTTAAAATTGATGTTATATTGTTGCGTTCTCAACCTACCACGTGTCACCATGTTAACAAGAAGCCTAATTTGGATGAGGACCGACTATAAACTATAATTGGTTTCCAACACCAGCATGTCTTTTTAATTACTATGTATTTGGAACCTTACCATCACAGTGAGGTATGCGATACATTATACGGTGAAATTACATTTACATATTTACGCTTAATGTCATTTTCTTATACATAGTTTTTGTATTGTATGTATTTGTTTGGCTTGAATGATGTTGGACTAAATCTGTTGGTTTTTAGTTGAAAACAATTTTTTCTTAATGCACTTCCATGCTTTTTTTGTTAAAATGTCATATAGATTAATCATATTACATGCTTTTCTTCCCGATGCACCACCCTAATATTTATTCTACTTGGTGTTTATTAATGGCTTTCATGAGCTTGTTATGCCTATAATGTTTTCAAAGCTTACTATTAGTTACTTTCATGTGCTTTTTTTGGTACTTTACTATTCATGTCAAGTGCTTTGGCCCTTTAATAATTAAGTGAAACAGTTGTCAACTTGAATGATAATATTATTTTTAGCATGCATTCACTTGTCCTTCTTCCAGACGCACTTTCTTTGTATGCTAATGTTTTAAAGTTTTAATCAACCCATTGAAATATGTGCTTATTGATCACTAAATTCCTATGGTTTTTGCTTCTGTACTAGATGTCTTCACATTCAAATTTAATTTCCTTTCTTTGTTAAGGAGCCAAATGAATTCTGGGACTTCATTGTTATATTTCTGTTTTTTTTTCCAATGAAAATCATTTACAATTTTCGGTGGCCCATACAAATAATTTCTTATCAATCATCATTTTCAATTGGTTTGGATTTTGTACATGACGTCTCTGTCTTCTTCATTATGAAGCCGGTCAATATGCTCTGCATGACACTTCTTTTTTGCAATCCAATTATGTGTTACCTTTAAAATAATTTGCTTGCATGATTATTTCTTTTGTGCTTTAATTGGATATTTGTTGTTCTTTTTTGACTTGTATCCTTCATGTTGTTAAATTTTGGACCACCGTTGTTTATTGGAGTTTCTTATAAAGCTTTCATGAGTGTGTTTTGCTTGTAACGTCACGGTACCTTACTATCCGTGAATTTGATGTTCACTTTCTTGATTATTTGGTTACAATGCAAGACAAATTGAATTATACCGGCTTTTGTCTTTTACTGCTCCATGAAATTTGGAACCTTACCTCGTTGTGTAAGAGGGCCTCATATGACAATTGTTGATAACGAAATCCTACAAACTATTATGCCGACCAACTCCATTCACAAGGCATTTCCCTTATACTTAGAAATTTCTTTATGTACCTTAATTTCTCATTACATTCATCATGGGTACATTTCTGTATAGTTTTGGGAGGAACAATGTAACTATAACCTCGGACCAAAATAATAAAGGTCATTTTTTTCTTGTAGGTAAACGACGACTACGATTATGCACTAACTTCTTGATTGTAAACCAACAGGTTTCTTTGTTAGTGAATTAAAGGAAGAGAGACCTAAATTTGATTAGTTTGAAAGGGAAACTTATGTTTGACGTTGACGGTACTGATGACTTGTATAAACAGAATCAACGGGTAATTTTATTTATGTTTGTTGCAAGCACCGACCAATATTTATCGGTAACTTCAGTTTGATTCTTTATCCTGTTAACAAAACAACTTATTCACTCTTGTCATGAAAATTTTACTATATTATGGGGATTAAGAGGTCGGGTTATACACAAAATTGTTTCTAACTTTCGTTGTTATTTGGTTATTTCTACACTTATACACGTGGCCAAGATGGTGATTAGTTAAGCAAAAGATACTTATTCTTAGCATGCCATCTACTTGTATTTTTAATGTCATCTCTTGCACAAGAAATCCATCTTCCATTCTTCCTATGACAATGGTTCCAGCTTTCTCAGCCTCTGTTATTCTAATTCTGATTCTCATCCTAACCTAATTAAGATTACAGTTTATTTCTCTCAATATCTTGTTTTCTCTCATAACCATCGAACACCATCACACGCACCCTGAAAATGTTGCAGCGGCAATAGTGCTTCTCTGCTCTGCTTCTCTCTTTCTCTCTCTCACTCTCTCTATCCCTCTCTTAGTTGTTGGTCACTAAACTCCTTTCAGCCATGTAATTACTTTTTCATACTACACAATCAGATGCTTGAATTGAGAAAATAGACATGGGTAGCAATTCAATCTTTCATTAGTGTTACAAGTCAATTTGTTAGTTCTTTCAATTGTTAGTGTATATACAACATCGAGGCTGAACAAAACGAAAAGAGACCAATTTAAGGAGTTTGTTCTTTACCAAGTAAGTTAACCAATCTTCATACATGTTTCATGTAGATTCTTGTTTAAATAATACAACGTACACTTACAATTTTCATACTCAAATCCAAGAAAATTTTATTAAGGTACATGTTAATGATTTTTTTATAGGTTTATTTTTTGGACCATATTATGGCTGAAATGTCTTTCTTTCATTCTTTCATTAATTACTGCACCTTCTCAAAACTCTTATTAGTTTCTTTAAAATTATTGTTATAGATGCACAAATATGTGTGTAATGTTATAGAATTTTAAAGCAGAATGCTAATTATTACTTTTTATAGGTTCCAAGGAAGCAACAAGTTTGCTTCATATGAAGTAGTTTATTTGGTTTCCACTTAGCTATGAAAATAATTGTGATAGCTCATGCTTAGAACCAAAAGATGCATGTATTTTCATTGATTAGCCTTAGATTTTTTTTTTATGAACTTGCTTTTAAAGAGATTGGAGGAATAAATAAAAAAGTGGATTTTTTTTAGAATTTTTCAATGTAAAATTATGAGAATAATTGTTGGTAGTCCTGGTGCAATTAAAGACGTCTCGTAAGAAGTAAGAACCTTCAATCTCGGTTTAACTTTGAGGGATCTTTTGTTATCTTTCTTATGTCAAACGTCTTTAAAATTTTGTGTTGAATGTTTGAGGTTTTTTATGAGTATTTAATGATAGAAAAAGTCAGAATAGTTAAAATTGGTTCCATGTTCATATTATATTCCGCTGCAACGCGCAAGTATAAGTGTGTTGCATTCTGCTTTTGGTAACAAAGCTTGCTCCAGAGACTTTTTATGTACCTATTAATTTATAATTTGTTTAAAAGACTTTTTATATAATGTTCTGCAATTAGCATGTTGAAGAGACTTTTATATAATATTTGATTTCTGCATTTAACTTGTTTAAGAGACTTTTAGATGCATGTTGCTTAATTAAACGAATATAGAACTTTGAGTTTCTGCAATTAACTTGATAGATCGTTTGAAACTTCCTTACAAAATTCTACTTAAGAGTTGAGATTCAGGTCTATTTGAAAAACCAAAACGTTGAGTCAACATATGCAAAATTTGACAGCCTTGTTACTTTTTTTTTTCAAAAGGAAGTTATATCTACATGTTTAGTTTCTATATCTGCATGTTTAGTTTCTGATAGCATCCATAACCTCTTAAGTCCCTCCGATGTGTTTATGGTAGATGTATATATTTGTATACTTTTGTTTTACATAAAGTGTCTGCTTCCACAAGATAAATTTATAATTAATTTTTTTTATGTTAATTCAAGTTTGCATTCATTTGTATTTGTTTTTAATAAACTTTGAGCTTTGATGACTGATCATAAAGACAAATAGTCATTTTCGATACTTTGAAAGTACTTTAAATCAATTTTGTTTTCTTGTGTAGTCTTCAGATTGTGTATTCTTATGAAGTTGTCATAAACAGAGAAAGTTCACAAGGCATGCTGCAAATTTAACCTTAAATCCTTCTAGCTTTTTTCTTTAATTAACGAAGCCTATTCTTCTTAGTGGACTACTACACCTGGTGGAGTTTCCTTTTAGAATGATGCCGAATGCACCTCTTTCTGTACCATCCTATCCGTAGAGAGCATTGGTGTCCCTTGTTGGAAAACATGTTTAATCCATACTTGAAGGTTGGTTGGTTGGTAGGGTAAATCGACAAGGATAATGTTAAAATATTTTATTATCTTCTCATTATTTGTAAGACGGGCTGGATTTTGATCTAAATGTAGAGTATGATGTTCAATCAAAAGGTTCAAAATATGTGATGTTTGTTAAATCATATATAATATTAGTTTATTTGCAACTATAAAATGTGTGACATGTTTTGTTGGATCAGCTGCTGACGCCACAATGTGCGAGTATCATTTAATCATGCATCTCCCCTTTAACATATTGTAATTGGAACTACAAAAGATGCAATTTTGTGTGCTTGAATTGTTGAGTTTCAAGCTTTCACTTTTTAATGGATCTCAAGATGATACAAAAAGGGTTGATTATTTGGACTTGAGATCTGGACAAGGGAACTAACAATTTAGTTCTAATTATATGCATTTGGGTACTGGTTTCTTGAAAATTTAATCTGGAACAATAGTGACACATGTGGTACTTGATTCAAATGTAATCTAGAAAATTTAATTTGGTAAAGTAACCAACACACACTCTCTTTATTCTTGAAGATACAAAAATTAACTATTTTTTAAATATTGATTTGGTTTTAATAGTTTGTTTGCTCCTTGGTTTCAAATGTTCAATGAATGACAACAGAGAACGTTAACTCCAATATGTATAGCCTTCTTTTGTAATCATATTAAAAACTCTGATGAAAATCTTACAAGTTTAAAACAGAGTATTTTATTTTTTAAATAAAATATTGGTTGCAACAAAATATATAAATATTAAGTTCATAACTCCAACACTTTATGGGGAGTTCCTTAATTGGAAGGGGCGTCCCATAATTTGAAGGAATTCAGAGCCGTTAAAGGGGGGTAGCTCAATGTGAAACAACCATTTTGTGTCCCAGGTGATTAACACATTAATGCATTATGGGGCTCACAAAAGTAGATTAACACGCAGTTCCAAAGCTTGTATAGTTGTATATATGTGCCCAATGCGTCTGATATTTAATATCACATCATTTATTCACAAACTACAAAAAAATTTATTCCTTTACACAAATGCCTTTCATTTTGTGTTACAGTTTTGACTCTGTTAATCATTTTGGGGTATAGACGTATGTTGAATTCCAATGTAAGTTCCTAAAGTTAAAGTTTTCTTTTTATATTAAATTTTAACATTAATTTTTTTTTTCAAATTGGAATTTAAAGTGTATTACAATTAACTAATGAATAGGTGGTCAAATGTAATGGTTTTTCGAGTAAGATGTGATAGTAGGTGTTAGGATTGACATACGTTTTAGAAATCTTCACGTGCCGCAATGTTATTTGGAAACAATAAGTTTTAAATTATATAATAATACATTATATATAAGATCATCTTCCCGCGCAACGCACGGGTACTACACCTAGTATTCCTTTGTGTGAACATCAGTCTGTTTTTACAATCAATTCATAAGATTTGATCTAGATTCTGTGGAACCATTGTAATCAATTTTTTCTAAGTTAAATTTTTGAATCAATTGGTATTAGGAAGTTGTAACTTTCTAATCATTTTTGACTCAAAAGTAACACTTGAAATTCTTAACTAAGTGTTTTTAAATCTTACATTCGAAAGTTAAAAATTTCAGATCCTTAGCATCCGAAAGTTATAATATTAGAATCATTCTTAGTCAGACTTTCGGATCCAATGTTTTTTTCAGACTTAAAAAAATTTCAACTCGAGTCTTTCATTCCATTCGAAAGTCATAATTCTCGGATCATTCTAATTCGAAAGTTGCAACTTTCGGATCCTTCTTCAAGTTTTTTAAAAGTGTTGAATCAGCTCCCATCAATCACCAATCTAAAGATCCATTCAAGCAAGCATCTCAATATGTCTAGACTGAACGAGAATATTTCAGACAAGGCACACTTCGTGTTGGTACATCCTGTGTGACGATAGCAGTCTAAGTGGATTAGCTTTTTGGTTCAAGTAATACTGCAAAGCATTGAATATTAACGAGTATTTGATATAAGTGTTTATATATGTTTGATAGTTATTGATTGTGTGGTTGAACTTGATGTAATGTATTACAGGAAGTCCAAACATAAAGTTCAAAGATAAAATCAAACATAAGTTAAAAACATAAGTTTCAAATATAGGTTTAATATGTGAAAGTCGAATTCAGAGTAAATTCGAATTCACTAATATATGGCATTCGAATCTATGACAGATTCGAATATGAACCATAAGGCAGATTCGAGAGTGTCAAGGGGACAAACTCGAATGGGCCTTGGCCCATGACAAACTCGACTGAGCCTCTATAATTAGGAATAGACTCGAATCATTAAGGGACTTTTGCAGAATTCGAGAGTGATTAAGCAAAAGGGCGATTTCGAGTTTATCAGCAATATTTGTGTTCTTTCGGAGAGAATCATCTCGTAGGTGCGTTCGTGTTCGTCCGTACAGCGTGTTGATAGTCTCCGTGTTCCGTGTGAGAGTTGTTTCCGTCAAGCCGTTAACGAGGATTCCGCACTCGTTGACGGTGTCGCGTCTAGATAGATCTGTAGAGTCAAGACCTTACAAGTGGTATCAGAGCCTACGGGGTGTTCTTCGTGTTCTTCGTGTTCATAAAGATACATCCTAGGTTTCTTGACGCTTTTGGACGGTTAATCTCTCAAGTCTTTAAATTTTTCGAGCTTATCAAATTAGAATCTGGGAAATACTTTGTTATTTTTCACGTTTTTGATCGAAATCATTATTTTTCTTTGTAAAAATATTGATTTAATCTGCAAAACGTTAAAAAATCGAGGTATTAGCCGTTTCTCGAATTTGCGGCGCTCGAATCTGTTAGGAGTCATTAGGGTTTTGCTTAGTTTCGAGTCTAACCAAATATCCACTGCTTTCGAGTTTGCTACAGAGTGTTTCGAGTTTAGAGTGTTCGAGTTTGATTCGAGTTTGGACTAAAGTCGAGAAGGGGCTTCGAGTTTGACTGGGGTTCGATATTGACTGTTATTCGAATTTGCTTGGACTTTCGAGTTTGGAGACCTTCGAATTTGTCACCTATTTCGAATTTAATTGAATTTAAGAACTTTAATCGAATTTAATCCCAAATAGGTTTAAACTTAATTATATTCCAATTTTCATAAATTCGAAAGAATTAACTTAAATTAGTTTCGAATTAAATTTATTAAGTTAAAATTCAATTACCTTTGAAACAATGACAAATCTTCAACGGTTTCTGGAAATTAATCATGAGGTCGGGAAAGCTGATACTCCACCTAAGCTGATGAAACTTGAAGACTATTACTGGTGGAAAGATCGGTTTGCCGACTTTGTGTGCTTCAACGACATGCTTATGTGGATATGTATCGACGAGGGATACATTCCACCCACTTCTGAGATAGAAGGGCGACAGAAGGTTGTCACGTATTCGAAAATGAAGGACGATGACAAAAAGCTGTTTGAAGCTGAGAACCGCGCATACGCTATCATACGAATGGCATTACCTCAGGACATACTACACACATTCCGCAATCAAAAGTCATCTAAGGAGCTTTGGGAGACGTTGGAAAAGAGGTGTGAGGGTAATCCGAGGGTTCGGAGGAAGCGTATGGAGTTGTTGAAACAGCAATTTGCGATTTTCAAGGCTTTGAAGGATGAAAAGCTGGACGACACAATCACACGCTTTTATCATCTGCTGACAGAGCTAGAAAGTCATGATATCAAGTATAGCGACACAGAAAAGAATAATAAGCTTTTGGATGCCTTACCAGCCAAATGGGCGATGTACGTGGCTATGATTAAGCTTGATGAGGAAAAGTACTATACTCAATCTTTGGAGGATGTAGTGGGAACGCTGAGGGCGTATCATTTCGAGCTACTGAAGGCCGAAACGGATTATGAACAAGTCCAAAATCCAGCCATGTATTTTGGAAAATCAAAACCTTCAGTGGCAGCTGATATGAAGACTGCTACAGCCTTCTTCACCGGAGAAACGTCGTCACCAGCAGAGCCGAACGACGCACATAATAGAGCTTTCTTAGGGTTTGGTAGACCGGAAGAACAGCAACATCAGGAAACACCGGCATCAACATCTCAAGGCTACTCTAAGATGCCCATGAGCGCTAAATCGGTCGAAGAACATTTGAATTTATTGGCTTCATTTGTGGCCGCGTATGGAAACTGCGTTCAGGGTAAAATAAACGATCCTGCACTCTAGGATGAAGATTACGATCAGGTAGACCCTGATGACCTTGAGGAGATGGATCTCAAATGGCAACTGGCCATGGTAACCCAACGGGTTAAGCGATTCATCAAACGGACAGGGAGGAATCTGAATATGAATAATAAGGGGATTGACTTTGATAAGTCCAAGGTCAAATGCTACAACTGCCAAGGCTTGGGACACTTTGCCAGAGAGTGTCAGAGACCGAAGGTAGAAAATTACCAAGGGCAGAATCAGTCTCATGGACAGTTTCAGAACCAATCTCAACAGAGATATCTTCCGAGTTCATCATCCAATCAAGCAAACATAGCTGGTCTGTTATCTAACGTCACATCAGACAGACAGCTGGACGGTACTTACGACTGGAGCTCACATCCGGAATCTAACGCTAGAGCCTTTATGGCTGAAGTTACTGAGAGTGGATGTGAAGGGGAAGAGCAGAGCACTAGGGACAGCAGTCAACAAGAAAGCAGTCCGATGTGGGTGGAGAAGTCGGATGATCAGACGCTTCTGGAGTTTGCCGCTCAAATGGCCAACGTCGAATCAGATCATACAAAGGTAAGTCTGAATTACTCTCTTTTCCATGAATTATGTGTTTTATGTGCTAATTCTAAAGACAGGTTGAATCTAGTATTAGAATCACATAAAAATATATCTGCTCAAAATGAATCATTAAAGTCAGATAATGCTAGCCTGATTGATATTAAGCAAGATCTTAGGGGACAAGCTTAAGGCTGATGCACAAGATGTCATAGTTCTAAAAGACAAGCTAAGTGAGCAGTGTGTTAGATTAGAACTGATGTATGAGCATGTAGAGGCCTTGACCAAAGATCTTAAGATCAAAGAAGTAGAGCTAGCTGAAACTAAGGTGAAGGTAGCTGAGGCCAATAGTAAACTAGAAACGTTTAGGAACTCAAGTCTGAACCTAGGGAAAGTTTTAGATGCTCAACGCCAATCTAAAAAGCCTGTAGGTCTGGGATTTCATGAGATTCCTCCACCTTTTAATGCCAACTATGTGCCTCAACCTCAGGAGAAAACTGAGAAATCAGTAGACTTAGAGGAAATACCTGCACCAGTGTCTGAGCTTGTAAAAGAAAATACCCTAAGGTGACTGAATCAAATGTCAAGATTAAGAAAGTCAAATTTGTGTCTTCCTCTAGTGAAACACTTGCAGGAAAACATAAAATTGATTTTAATGCTCAGGATGATGAACCAGTTACTATAGATGCACCAAAAGAACCAGATACTAGTGAGACACCTACCTAAGTCTAAGGGCACACACAAGAAGTCCATTGACAAGATGTCTTGCTTTAGATGTCATGAAAAGGGGCATGTTGCTTCTAACTGTCCGCTTAGGAAAATTGACATTACACCTAAGACAGGGAAGCCAACACAAGTTAAGCCTTCAACCAGTAGTTGTGAAACAAATACCGGTGAAGGTCGGACCAAAAGAGGTGATTAGGACTAATTCACCAAATCGAGTCGTTAATCCATCTAGGTCTGGACCTCAACATCAATATAGGAGCACAACACCTAGCAGAGCATACACTCCGGTTAGGTCCCATACTCCTGTTAGACATCACACATCGGTTAGAGCTCAGGGATCTCAATCTGAAATGCAATATAATCGTAATTATTCAAGAGCTCCACAACAAATGCCTACTCAAAGGCAAAGAGTGAATTTACATCACTCGGCACCAAAACAAACTCCAGTTCAACGACCCAAGTCACCTGAAAGGCGAGATGGGTATTTGAAAGAGTTTAAGTATGTGGACGAGAATGGTATAACCAAGTCAGTTATGGCTTGGGTTCCCCGTGATAACTAACCTATTTTCTTTCATGTGCAGGAGATAACCACAGGTCCAAACAACAAATGGTTCGTCGACAGTGGATGCTCCAGGCACATGACAGGGGAAAGAAGTCTCCTTACAGACTTCAAGGGTGGGAATCGGGGATTTGTATCATTCGCGGGAAACAAGGGAGGAAATATCACGGGTACTGGAGTGGTCACTAATGGGACGATCAAGTTGGATCAAGTTTATCACGTTGATAAACTGGTTCACAATCTCATTAGTGTATCTCAAATCTGTGACAAGAAGAATTCAGTGTTGTTCACTGACACTGAAGCGTTAGTGCTAAAACCGGGGTTCAAGATTCCAGATGAGTGGATATTGATGCAGGCTCCAAGGAAGAACGACTTGTATATGCTCGACATGAACAAGCCTGAATCTTCGATGGGTCCAATCTGTTTGTTATCTAAAGCTTCGGAGACTGAGTCGGTTTTGTGGCACAGACGCATGGCACACTTGCACCTGAGAAAGATGAATTATATTACGAAAAATGGGTTGATGCAAGGTGTGCCTATGAAGACTTTTCAGTTCGAGGATAAGTGTCTACCATGCAAGAAGGGCAAACAACATAAGAAGGCACACAAGTCCAAGACTCAGAACTCCATAACCTCTACATTCGATTTGTTGCATATGGATCTCTTTCGGACCAATCAACAAAAGGAGTATAGGAGGTAGTTGGTATTGTTTAGTTATCACTGACGATTACTCACGATTTTCTTGGGTTTTCTTTCTAGGTACAAAGGACGAGACGGCATCCAAGCTCATGAGTTCTTAGACCAAGTGGAGAATTCCTATGGAACACGGGTTAAAAGGCTTCGTAGTGATAATGGAACTGAATTTAAAATCACTGTAATTGGTGTATATTGCCTATCAAAGGGCATAGTGCATCAATTTAGTGCACCCTACTAGCCACAACAAAATGGGGTGGCCGAACGAAAGAACAGGACATTGATTGAGGCAGCTAGGACTATGCTTTCGGATTCAAAGCTTCCTACCATGTTTGGGGGGGAGGCAGTGAATACCGCATGTCATATTTTAAACCGGGTCCTAACTGTCAAATCTTTGAACAAAACTTGTTATGAAATTTTGAATAAACAGCCACCTAATTTAATTGGCTTCGAACCGTTTGGGGTACCATGTACTTTATTGCGAACAAAACATCAATCTAAGTTTGGTGAAAAGGCTGACGAAGGATACTTCCTAGGTTATGTGCCAAACTCACCAAACAAACGGGTTTTTAACAAAACAAATGGTACAGTAGAGATTGTGTATAACATTGAAGTCACAAGTTATATACATGAACCCCAAACAGGCCCGGAATGGATATTTGACTATGATAAATTGTTTGAGTCAATTAACATTCCTTTGGATGAAAATGCAGGTACGATTGAAAAGGACATGGCGACGTTGAATCTGAATGACGAAGGTCATACCTTTCCGAGGACCACATTTCAATCCACATCCGAGCCTACTTCGACTGAAGATGGATCTCCAGAAGTCACTGATTCAGAAGCACCTTCAACTGAGAATCAAACTCAGACAACAAATTCCAACTCTGAGGAAACTGTCCACGAGGAGGAAAATGTGGAATCTGAGGTTGTTCCCCCACTAGGTGAAATAGGATCTAACTTAGGAGATAATCTGACAGTTGACGAGATAGAGACATCTAGGATCAAAAAGAACCATCCTATAGAAAGCATCATAGGAAATCCTAATGAGGGTGTGAGGACTAGGAGTAGTTTAAATAACAACACTGTGTTGTTGTCGATGATAAATGACTCCGAGGCCTATCATACCTGTCTCTATTCCTGTTTCATCTCGCAAGTAGAGCCGAAAAATGTGCAAATGGCAGTAAAGGATAACTCCTGGGTTGAAGCGATGCAGGAAGAACTCTCTCAGTTTAGGAAACTAGAAGTGTGGGAGTTAGTTCCATTACCTCGAGGGGAAATAGCAATAGGAACCAAATGGGTTTTTAAGTGCAAAAGAGACGATCGAGGTATAGTCACTCGCAACAAAGCTAGGTTAGTTGTAAAGGGTTTCAACCAAGAGGAGGGAATCGATTACAATGAGGTGTTTGCGCCAGTAGCAAGGCTGGAAGCAATTCGTTTGTTTCTGGATTTTGCTTCCTTCAAGGGCTTTAAGGTATATCAACTAGATGTTAAGAGTGCTTTCCTCTATGGGAAAGTGAAGGAACTGGTGTATGTAGAACAGCTGCCCGGATTTACAGATCCAAAATTTCCAGACAGAGTATATCGATTAGATAAGGCTCTGTATGGATTGCATCAAGCACCAAGGGCGTGGTACGAGACTTTATCCAACCATCTGTTAGAGAACGGGTTTGAAAGAGGTAGGATAGATAGTACGCTGTTCGTTAAGAGAAAGGGAGAACACTTCATCTTGGTACAAGTGTACGTCGATGATATCATCTTTGGATCATCATACGAGCAAATGTGCAAGGATTTTGAGAAGGTGATGAAGTCGAAATTCGAGATGAGTGCAATGGGTGAGTTGAATTTCTTTTTGGGGTTGCAAGTTGACCAGAAGAAGGAAGGGATGTTTATCCATCAGACGAAGTATGTCTATGACATATTAGAGCGCTTCGGGATGGAAGGGACGAAACTGACAGCTCACTTTAGCACACCGATTCAAGTGAATCACAATCTCGGACGGGGTACTGAGAGTGATACCGATGTGGATCCGATGTTATACCGGGCCATGATTGGATCACTTATGTATTTAACTGCTTCAAGACCTGACATTATGTTTGCTGTGTGTATTTGTGCTAGGTTTCAAGCAAATCCGAAAGAGATGCACATGAAAGCTGTGAAGCGGATTCTACGATACCTCAAGTCGAAACCGAAGCTGGGACTTTGGTATCACGCGGAGGGAGATCTGGAATTGGAGGCATTCACGGATTCAGACTACGGAGGATGCAGCTAGACGCGCAAGTCAACAACTGGAGGTTGTCAATTCCTTGGAGGGAGACTGGTTTCCTGGCAATGCAAGAAACAGACGTCGGTAGCCGTGTCAACGTGCGAGCCGAGTATGTTGCTGCTGGTAGTTGCTGTTCACAGGTTCTGTGGATACAACAACAATTGCCGGATTACGGTTTGGCTTATACTCAAACTCCTATTAGGATAGATAACCAGTCAACAATTGCTATAACGAATAATCCAGTTAAACATAATAAAACCAAGCACATAGACATAAGACATCATTTTATACGTGATTGTGCTGAAAAGAACTTAATCAAGTTGGTAAAAGTGGCAACGGACGATAATAATGCTGATTTATTTACCAAAGCCTTTGATAAGTCACTGTTTGAATATTTGATTCAACTAAATGGAATGCGCAACCCAGAGTAAATTGACCTTAGTAGAATTTTTATTTCCGTTTATAGCTGTAGTCTTCTTTCTTTTTATAGTAAGTTTACTAAATTAGGACAGTTTCTATTTTTAGTAAGTTAGTAGTTTATATTATTTTCTTGCTATTTCTTATGAAAAAAAAAGAGAGAAAACCATAAAAAAATTCAAAAAAAGAGAATATCAGAAAAAGAGTTAAGTCTTAGATGCATAGGTTCAAAGTGACGAAAATTAGCATAGTCGTTACAAACTCTAAGTGTTTAGGCTTTCACACATAATGCACCTAAAATTCTAAGGGTTATACTTTATTTTAGTTTGATGTGTTGGTTGGCATAATACATATAGGGAGTCTCAAGGCTAATAAAATATTCAAGAAAAAGTCAAACGTGTCACTAACTTAAATATATGACCAATTGGTCTTAATTTTTATGTTAGAGACATACAGACATTGATTCTAAATGAGGTATGCAAACTTTCTGGGGATGTATAGCAACATCAGATACATCTTAAAAATGGAAAGAACAGAAAAATCATATATTGAGTTGAGAGTCAAAACAAGTAACTCTGTTGTACGTAAGTACAGACCTGTTGCCTCTGGTTTGGCTCGAGTTAGCAAGATAAGTCGCTATGTTGTACGTAGGTACAGACCTGTCACCGCTGTCTTGCTAGCTTTAAAAATAAACCTTAAGACAGACTAAGACACTTTGTTGTATGTAAATACAGACCTGTGTCCGATGTTTGCCTTTTAAAGAAAGTTTGCAATACCAAAAAGTTATAATCATTGTGTGTATGTCTTGATCATAAAAGTATGTCTATGTATGAGTCACGTAAGATAATTTCTTGATAAATAAAAAGGCCAAGGGATATTCCGAAGTGTAACATGTTTAAAGGGAAAATAATACCCACAATCGGCTAGAAATGTATGTCACGACAAACAATCAAAGGAATCAAAAATTCCTAAGGGTGAAAGTTTGAATACTGAAAGTGCGTATTTGACACCGCTATCTGATTGAACCTTTCTTTGACTATGCTCGTCAAAAATATTTTGTTTAGTGCTTAGTATAGGTAGTAATCTTAAATAATTATGTAGTTTAGTCTAAGTTTAATTTTTGTTCAAAATTTTAATTTTATTTTAATTTAATTTTATCTTTATTTTAGTTTTATTTTATTTTTCTTTATTCTATTTTATTTTAAATTTTACTTAGGAAAAAGGTCAAAAATTACTGAGGGTGCATTCATAGTTGAATAAAATAAACATTGCGTGAAAATTTTGTGCTTAGGGTAAAAGATTTGGCATAGTTTATTCCGTTGAAAAGGTTGAAAAAGTTGAATTTATTTCAAAAAAATTTCGAAATTTTCAAAGTTTCAAGGTGAATTCGAGTTTAAACTAAACTCAAATATGGCAAGGCTCGAATCTGTCAGTAGATTCGAATATGGCATTAAACTCGAATGTTGGTGGTATAAATAGGTCAACAGTGATGGTCATAACTCACCTGTTTTCGAATCTATACCTTCGAGTTTGTCTAGGCGATTTCGAATCTATTCTCGAGTTTGTCGTTTTCGATGTACCCACTATTTGTCGAGTTTCTGTCCGTTTGGGTTCGATACTACCAGTAGATCTTGGTATAACCAAGTGTATTGTACAAGATTTAGGTAGTTTTATACTCCATTTAGGCCAAAATCATTGGATGTTGAACTTTTATTGGTAGAAAGTTTGTTTTTCAAAATTACAAACTTTGAACCGGTGAAAAGTCAAATTAATTACAAATATCATTGATTAGAACCTAGTAGGACTAAAAGATGTGATTTTCTGAGTCTAACATGGTTAAAATCATGGATTTTTGTGATGATGGTGGCCGACTCCTTCGAGTCTGTTCATGGCCAGTCACGAGTTTGTCAGTAAACTCGAATGGGTCATCAAACTCGAATAGATGTTCATTCGAATCTGATGTTCGAGTTTGTCATTATATTTGAATTATTTAATTTAAATTTTAATTAAACTTGTAGAAATTCATATGTGTTGGATTTTGTACTTACACAAGTTCAAAATAAAACAAATTTGAATTTAAACAAGTTTATTCATTTTTAATAATTCTAATATTTTGTTTGATATATCGTGCAGACATGGCGGATAGAGTATTTGTTCCAAAGCATAACATGGTCATTTCTCCTGACCATGCTATTCCTGAAGCGCAAGCTTTCCGCCAGATGGTGGATTTCTTGGTGGACTCCAGAATCTCGTATGCGCTATCTCATAATATACAGATCGTCATTCAATATGTGCGTCAGTTCTATGACCATCTGCAAGTAGATTGTACTGTCACTCCGACAGTTCTGAGGACAAGGAATGCTGGTAATCGTTTGGTATTTTCAGCGGATAATCTTCGTCAAGTGCTTCAATTAGGCACTCAGGAGCAGGAAGATGGGCCTATTGATTTCCAACTATCAATCAGGCAGGCTGCCTTTGTAAGAATGGGCTATAGTCTGGATGTTACTAAGTCATCATATATGAAGAGTGGGCTAATTGGCCAATGGCGATATCTAGCGCATGTGTTCATGGTCTGCTTTGCTGCGAAGAAAGCTGGTTTTGACTACATTTTTTCGAAGATCCAGTCTGGGATGATTGCGTTAGTCTACAATCAGAAATTCAGCTTCTCAGAGATGTTCTTTACTGAATTTTCTCAACAAATCACAGCTCCAGACCAACAAAGATTTCTACTATACCCTCGCTTCGTAATGATGCTAATCAGGCACTTCTTGCCAAATCTGCAACAACTTAATGAGATTCAGAGCGTTGCAGTCACCGACAAGAGAATATTTGCCGATTGCTCCTCTCATCGAGGAAGGTTAGCTGTTCCAGTGGAGGGACCATTATTCGGTGCTGTAATCGACCCCAATTTTGTAGCCCCTGAAGATGCCAACTAGGCAGGGGAGGTGCAAGTTCAACAGCAACAGCCACAGCAACAACGACAGCAACAACCACGCCCTCAACAACAGAGGAGACGACAAAGGCCTTCCGCGAGTCAAATTCAGGCAGATAGGCCTTCTACTAGTCAAATTCAAGAGCCACAAGAGGCTGGCCCTTCGAGTGCACCATCCGAATCTAATCCGATATTTCAAACATTGCAAGAGATTTGGGCAGCGGGTCCAAATGCAAATGAGGAAATTACGGCTGAGTTAGTTGGAGAATTATTGGAGCCTCCGGAAGGAGAAGTTGACGTGTTTAGACAAATTGATGAGTATCAACCTGAGCAACCAGGTAATGACAAGTCATCTTCAGATACTGAATCCGAGGAAATGGAAGAAATAGAAGCTGAAAAAGAAACAGAAGATCCGTCCATCCAACTGGGGACGTATGGATCGCGTTTAGTTGTAACTGAAGAAGAGGTTAGAGGGAAAAGAGCATCAGTAAAGTCCGACGACTCAGACTATGAAGAAGAGGAGGTTGCCCCTCTGGTACATCGACAACGGGCAAAACACTATAGATTCATGCAGGGAGCTTCCTCGACCTCTGCTTCCCAGCCAGAAATACCTCAACCTCCACCCGCTCAAACAACCATTCCACCACCACCACCACTCGTTGAACCATACATTCCATCGCCAATCATTCCAACCCCCATACAATCCATACCATCCACTTTATCCACTTTCATGGACAACCAACGGTTTTCTGCACTGAAAAGCAAAGTCGACTTCCAACAAGTCCAAATCTTTGGTCTAACAACAGCTCTCGGTGAAATTCAAGCTCATAATGCAAAAATAGACAACGAGAATGCTGAATTGAAGAAAGTTGTGGGCAAAATTGAGGAAGAAAACTTGGAACTTAAAACCTTTGTTGCTGATCAGGCGGCCGAGATTCAATCCATGCGATCCCTTATTGA
Source organism: Centrapalus pauciflorus (assembly GCA_020465985.1). NCBI lineage: Eukaryota > Viridiplantae > Streptophyta > Magnoliopsida > Asterales > Asteraceae > Centrapalus > Centrapalus pauciflorus. The sequence goes on from JAANYP010005947.1 coordinate 363,734, forward strand.
GCAATTATTGCAAAATCTAAAGGCTCAGGGGGAGACAAGTTGTAGGGATCAGGAAGAGCTGCCCAGGGATGGAGATAATGATGGCAATGATCCCAGCGCGCAAAGAGAAAATGAGCCAGTAGATTTTTCTGCTGCTCAACATGCTGAGATTCAGGGGGAGCCGAGACAGTCAGGAGCTGCGGGAGGTGAAGCCAGTTCCTCAAAAGTCACAGAGTCGGAGATACATGAAATGATAGAAGCGCTAATGGATATCGATGAAGACCCTATGGACTTTGGCTTTGATTTCGAGGACGAATTGGAGGATTTAGAAGAAGGAGAATTTGTGCCTGGAGACGTAACTGACTGGAAATCTGATGATGAAGTTTGTGTTGATGAAGATGATGAAGCAAATGAGATCATTGTTCAACAAAATCCCATCACAGATACATACGTAACAGAAGGAAATCATGTTATTGACATAGAAGTAGTAAAAGCTGCTTTAAATGTTGAATCATCAAGTGAAGAACCTGCCAGAGAGCTTACCAACGAAGAAAAAAGGAAGCTATGGTTTAGGGCAGAGAAAAGAGAGTTGGAGCTGAAGAAGAAAATGTGTGTGCCGGGTGCTGGAGAGTTATCAGGAAATATTCTGAGCTGGTTCTTTGATCGAGAATTGCAGCTATTCATTATCAAACGAAAAGATGGCCTCCAGTACCTCAGAAGAAGTCTGAAAGTCTTCAACTCCTTGCCAAAGATTGAAATAAAAGCATTAGCATGGAAGGAGCTTATCAACATCGGTGACGACCCTTATGCTGAAATAATAGCAAAAATCATAAGAAAAGAAGGGAGGTCAAGGAAATTCGAGCGGCTCAATCCAAGGGTGGGTAAACGAGTGATGGACAATACTCGTATTGACCCTCTAACTGGTCGTCCGTGGATGAAAATTCAATACAAACCAGTTAGATGTCTGAAGAAGGTTCCTCTCAAGCCAATGCCACAGGACGTCATGAAAAATCTCAATTGGTTGTATGTGGAGAGTGAGACAGGAGAAGCAGTGATGGAAGACTTCGAAGAAAAAGAAATTCTTAGAGTCTATGATCCGCTACACCTAGTGAACCTTTCAAAAGATGATATGCAAGTGCTCTACAATCACAAAATCTCAAGTGATGCACATATGGGGTCTGAGGCTAGAAAGTATCAGAATGTAATTAAAGTATGTGTTGAGAAAGGTTTGTATGCTGGCAGCAGTTTAAATAAATAAACAAAGTACTTAATCAAATGTGTAAATTGTTAGAAGCTATCGTCAAGGGGGAGTCTGTTGGTACATCCTGTGTGACGATAGCAGTCTAAGTGGATTAGCTTTTTGGTTCAAGTAATACTGCAAAGCATTGAATATTAACGAGTATTTGATATAAGTGTTTATATATGTTTGATATTGATTGTGTGGTTGAACTTGATGTAATGTATTACAGGAAGTTCAAACATAAAGTTCAAAGATAAAATCAAACATAAGTTAAAAACATAAGTTTCAAATATAGGTTTAATATGTGAAAGTCGAATTCAGAGTAAATTCGAATTCACTAATATATGGCATTCGAATCTATGACAGATTCAAATATGAACCATAAGGCAGATTCGAGAGTGTCAAGGGGACAAACTCGAATGGGCCTTGGGCCTTATTCGAGTTTGGCCCATGAAAAACTCGACTGTGCCTCTATAATTAGGAATAGACTCGAAACATTAAGGGACTTTTGTAGAATTCGAGAGTGATTAAGCAAAAGGGCGATTTCGAGTTTATCAGCAATATTTGTGTTCTTTCGGAGAGAATCATCTCGTAGGTGCGTTCGTGTTCGTCCGTACAGCATGTTGATAGTCTCCGTGTTCCGTGTGAGAGTTGTTTCCGTCAAGCCGTTAACGAGGATTCCGCACTCGTTGACGGTGTCGCGTCTAGATAGATCTGTAGAGTCAAGACCTTACACGTCGCATCCGACACTAAGTTAAGTCTTCTTCCTAAAGAAGTTTTAGCTGAATTTGATTTGCTAAGAAAAGAAGCTAAGAAGTTAGATGCATTTCAGACTGCTCTTAGAAATGCTCAAAATGAAAAGTCTGATTTGAAATCTAAAATTTTAGTTTTACAAGCAGAAGTGTGTAAGGCTAGTAACGAGAAAAACGATTTGTCAGTCAAAATGTTTGAACTAGAATACCCACATCAAATCCTTAAAGTAGACAAATCTGATTGCATATAGAAATATGAGTTTGTCTTGGCCGAGAGAACAAAATTGAGAGAAAAACTCAAAGACATGGAAGATAAATTTTATAAACGAGGCCAAACGGATCAAACGATAAACATGTATAAGCCTAGAGAATTAAAATCTAGAGATGGTTCAGGGTTTAGGGGTCTCAGAGCCATGGAAGAGATGATCAATAAAAAGAAAAGTCTTTTATTTAAAATTGATACCATGGGTCGGGGATTCGTGATGCCTTACAACAAAACTTGCCCTGAAGTGTTAGCCGAAGAAGAAAAAAAAACGAGCACGATCTGATATCCAACAAATTAAATGTGTATATGATTGGTTAAATCATGACTATCTTCAATAAAAATTAGACAAATCTTTCAGAGAAGAGGAGTTCATTGAACCAAAGGAAGTTACACCTGACCCGACATTGCAAAAATCTCGTGAATACATACCATATTTCTGTAAGAACAACGGGCTTCTAATCTAGAATAGATATTGGAAACTACATCACGATATTTTAAGCAAGAACGGATGGATTCTTCAAAGAAAATATCAGATCTTGAAGCCGAAATTGCTCGACTTACCTCTTCTCTAGCTGACACTTCACATCAGACTGATCTTAACGATAAAATTCATGTCGCTGAGTTAGCTTTAAAAGAAACCAAAGATTTGTTAGATGCTGACAGAAACACTTTCTTAAGAAAAGAAAATGATTTTAATGAGACAAGAAGACTGTTTTCTATTCGAGAACAGAATTTTAAACTAGATATTAAATCATTTGATAAGGAACGAGATTAGCTTTGAAAATGAACTGTTTGATTCCACATGTTTCTGTCAACAACAATACATCTCCTATGGTTGTCCACGAAAGTCGTTCTGAATCCAAGGAATCATACTTTGAACGAAAAAATAAACATTTTTTTAGAAATCAAGAAAGGCAAAGAAAAGTTGGAAGTTTGATCAAGATTTACACCTGTGAATCTTCTAAATCCGTTTTCAAAAGGCCGTAAGAAATTCAATATACTCTTACTTTAAGAGTACAGGGAATTCCCGAAAGCCAAAAAAGATCGAAAAATCCAACAACAGACATAATTGGTTCTCTTTTACTCAAGTGAAAAATCATTTTGAGAATCCTGAGGACTCACAACCATTCATATCTGATTCTCATGTTATAAAGAATAACAAAGTTCAGTTTGTTGTTTATCAACAGACTGCTTCGTGTGATGCTTCTGTATTACATAAAACGTGTTTGAACTATTCTTTTAAGCAGTTACTCGACTTACGACTACTAAATTTTGTAATTCTGCTCATGTTATGAATGGTGGTGTATCCAACATTAGGAATAAATTTTTTAACGTCACGTAAATAAACACAAAGTGCCCACATTCACTCTCCGCTGGGTACCTAGGACTGTCATGAACGAACCTAACTAGAATTGGTTACCTAAGGCAAAGAAGAAGGTCATTACTCAGAATTGGGTACCCAAAGCTAACCTGACTGAACCCAAGCTTCAATGGGAACCAAAAGTTACATGATTCTTTTGCAGGTAGATGGCTCCTGCTCATTTCAGTTCAAGTGTCGAGCCTTAATGAAATGGCTTTTGTGCATCTCGGTACAGAATCCAAGCTTCATAGAGATGGTTCTCAGACTAGCACCCGAACTTCAAAGAATTGCTTCAAAACACTTAAGTTTTGAACCTGTGCTACAGTGTTTCTGAAACTTCCACTCTGGCGTGCATTTCTGAGTGTTATTTCAACATCAAGGATGAAACAACAACAAGGTGCACAAATTTCTTTCTTATATGCTTCTATATTCTGTTGACTGATATTTAATTTTATTTGTAGGGAGAGTTTTTAACTATGCGTTAATGAGGACATGTTTTCATTTTTCACTTTTCTAGCATGCAGAATTTTTTTTAAAAGAAATAATTTATAGTGCATACTTCTAAGGGTAGTGGTTTTATTTAATAAAAGTTTTTCTTTCGTAATTAAATTTTTTATTTAATGTTTTTCTTTTAATACAATTTTTTTAATTTCAATATTTTTAAACCCTTAGTGATGCAAAATGGTTTTGGATTTTATCTAATCATCATTTAAGGGGGAGTAAATGTAACACCCACCCAAATCACAAAAATGTCACGTTAACGCAATATCATAAGTGGCAATAACGCAGGAAATCCTTAATACATGTGTCAATAGATAATACATATCATTGATCATTTAAAACTTTATACACAAAAGGTTAACAGCATGATCGCAGTTTAGTACAGATAACTACCCTGATTAAGCTAATACAATATCCATGACTATCAAATACAAATACTGATTACATAGTCCCAAAACAAGCTATCACAACTATCGAGTTACAGAACAAGTATAAATGTCTCCAAATCATCCCACGTCCTACTTCGGCAGCTGCTGCTGATCCCCTTTCCTATTCTCTGAACACGTTAGACTCAAAGACGTAAGCTGGAAAGCTCGTGAGTACGCTAGGGTTAGACTCTGCACAATAAACACATAGCACAAACGCGTAGCACATAACACGCATAGCAGTCCCTATCCCTGTCCCTGGCAATCAACACATATCTCAGGTATTGTAAGGTCTTGAACTCACAAATCTATCTAGTCGCGACACCGTCCAACGAGTGCGGAATCCTCGTTAGCGGCTTGACAGTAAGATCACACACACGAAACACGGAGACTACCATGATGTTATACGAACGACTACGAACGTACCTACACGATGATTCTCTCCGAAAACACTCTCTGAATACTAGTAAACTCGAGATCGCCTTTGCTTAATCACTCTCTGAAATTCTGCAAAAGTCTGATAATTATTCGAGTTAATCCTTAATTATACTGACAGATTCGAGTTTGTCTTAGGACAAATTCAAATCAGACCCAAGGCACATTCGAATTTGTTCACTTGACAAATTCGAATTTACCTTAAGCACCACTTCGAATTTAGATCAAATTCAAATTTCACTATCAAACTTATGTTTGATTTTCTGTTTTAACTTATGTTTGAATATATCTTTGAACTTTATGTTTGAACTTCTTGTAATACGTTGCACTAAGTTCAAACATACAAACAATAAATATCAAACACACATAATAATCAGATATGTCAAACAGTAGTCAATATTCAATATTACGTAACTTGACTTACACAAAATGCTAACTATATTTAGACTGCTATCGTCACACAGAGTGTACAAACAGACTCCCCCTTGACGATAGCTTCTAACTATTAACATTTTAACTAGGTACTTGAACCATATATACTGCTACCTGCATATAGTCCTGCATCTATACATACTCTTACTACCTTTTGGTACTTCCTGGCGTCAGATCTCCATCCTTCATGAAAGAAGATAGGTTGATCATGCAGCTTCTTCAGGTCGTCCTTCGATAGGTTTATTAAGTGCAGTGGATCATACACTCTCAAAATAACTATGTCCTATGTATCCTCCATTACAGCTTCAGCCGTTTCATTATCGACATACCACCATTTCATGTTACCTAGAACATCTTGTGGCATCGATTTCATTGGTACCTTCTTCATACATCTCACATGTTTGTATACCATCCTGGCCCATGGCCTACCTGTATGAGGATCTATTCTTGATTTGTCCTCGACTCTCTTCCCAGTTCTTGGCTTGAGCCTTTCAAATTTGCCTGACCGACCCTCTTTCCTGATAATTTTTGCAACCACTTCAGCATATGGGTCGTCACCAATATTATTCAGCTCTTTCCATGCCAACTCTTTCACTTCAACCTTCGGCAATGTATTAAAAACTCTAAGCGTTCGCCTTAGGTATTGAAGACCATCTCTCCTTTTCAATATAAATAGCTTCAATTCTCGGTCAAAGAACCAGCTTATAATTCCTCCTGAGAGATTTCCTGAGCCTGGAACTCTCATTCTTTTCTTCGTCTTTGGCTCTTTCTTCTTTTCTTCTTTCTTGAACCACAGATTCATCAAATCAGCCCTAGATGGCTCCTTTTCTGCTTCTTCAAGTTCAGAGTCTTCGACCGAGGCTATTTTGATCTCATCTATATCAATCACATTGTGATTATCTCGCACATATAACTCCGTGATAGGCTGTGAATTGACAATCACTTCATTGACATTATCGTCCTCATCCTCTATCCCTTCTTCATCAGATCTCCAATCAACTATTTCCTCCGGTACGAATTCTCCTTCCTCCAACTCCTCTATCTCTTCTTCAAAATCAAATTCCATTACTTCTTCCTCAATATCTCTCAAAGCGTCTATCATTTCGCTTTCATAGGTCTTTGAGGGACCAGCTTCACCTCCTTCCCCTCCTTCAACACCAGTCTGACTTGGCTCCCCCTGAAGTTCAGCATGTTGAGCAGCAGAAAAATCTACTGGCTCACTGTCTTTTGGTGCATCGGGATCATTGCCTTCATCATCATCTCCCCTTCTCAGCTCCTCAGAATCCCTGCAACTTGTCTCCCATTGAGCCTTTAGGTTTTTCATTAATTGCTCAATCAGGGACCTCATAGTGCGTATCTCTGCGGCCTGGTCGGAAACGAACGTCTTCAGCTCAAGATTTTCTTTATCAATATTCGCATTGTGTGCTTGAAGTTCGCTGACGGCTTTCGTAAGCTGGAAGATTTGGACTTGTTGGAAATCAACCTTGCTTATGAGCTCAGAAAACCGTTGATTGTCAGTGAAGGTGGATGAGGTGGATGGAATGGATTGGATGGGTGTCGGAATGATTGGTGGTGGAATGGATGTTTGAACAGGTGGTGGTGGAATGGATGTTTGAGCTGATGGATGAGCGGTTGGAATTTCAGGCTCAGAAGCAGAAGCCGACAAAGCTCCCTGCATAAATCGATGCCTCTTGGCCCTCTGCCTAGGCACCAAAGGGGCTATATCTTCAGCCTCGAAATCCGAGTCATCTGCATCCGAATCCCTCGATGCTCTTCTCTTTCTTGCTTCTTCGTCGATAACTATGATTCTGGATCCATATCTGCCTATACGGACAGTCGGATCCTCTATCTCTGTTGCTGCTGCTTCTTCTATCTCAATTTCTTCCATTTCTTCCGACTCAGAATCAGTTGTGATCATAGCTTGACCTTCTTCCTCAGGCACATAATCTTCTATCTGTCAAAAAATATCTTCTTCCCCAGTTGGAGGTTCCAAAATATTTCCAACGAGCTCAGAAGTAATCTCCTCATTTGCATGCGGCCCTTGTGCCCAAATCTCTTCCAATGTTTCCACCAGTGGATCAGTTACGGGGGCCACAACTGAAGGACCTGCTTCTTCTGGCTCCTGCACTCTGCTCGATGAAGGCCTAGTAGCCTGAGTCTGTCTAACTGAAGGTCTCTGCCTCCTCCTTTGTGGTTGCTGTTGCTGTTGCGGCTGTTGCTGAACTTGAACTACCCAGGCCCAGTTGGCACCTTCAGGGGCTTGAAAATCAGGATTCAGCACAGCACCAAAAAGTGGTGCCTCCACTGGTCTAGCCTATGGGCTTGACAATCAGCAAAAATCCTTTTGTCGATCACTGCTACGCTTCGAATCTCTGGTAATTGCGGCAGATTTGGCAAGAAATGTCGAATCAGCATCATCACAAACCTGGGGTACATCAAAAATCTTTCTCTTGCTGGAGCTGTTATCTGGTGAACAAACTCTGCAAAGAACATTTCAGAATAACTGAACCTCTGGTTATAGACCAACGCGATCATTGCGGATTGAATCTTCGAAACAATATAATCAAAACTCGCTTTCTTCGGAGCGAAGCACACAATGAAGACATGTGCTAAATATCTCCATTACCCAATCAGCCCGCTCTTCATATATGATGCCTTTGCCACATCAAGGCTATACCCCATTCTTATGAACGCAGCTTACCTAATTTCCAATGGAAGTCTATCGGCCCAGCTTCTTGCTCGGCAGAACCCAACTGCAAAACACGGCGTAATACATCTGCTGAAAACACGAGAGGTTGTCCAGCAATCCTTGTCCTTAATATTGTCGTAGTAACAGTACAATCGACCAGCAGATGGTCCCAAAATTCCCGAACATACGACAGCACTATCTGGACGTTATGCGAAAGGGCATAAGAAACCCTTGAGGGGCCAAAAAATCCACCATCTGGCGGAATGCCTGAGCTTCAGGCAGCTCACGGTCTGGAGAAATGACCATATCGTGCTTTTGGACAAACACTCTATCCGCCATATCTGCACAATAAGTATATAATATATTAGAATGATCAAAAGCAAAATAAACTTGTTTAAATTCAAATTTGTTTTATTTTGAACTTATGTGTGTTCAAAAGCCAACACACATGAATTTCTACAAGTTTGGTTTAAAAATTAGTCAAATATTTCGATTTTAATGGTAAATTCGAATGAAATATTCGAAACAACCCTCATTTCGAGTTTATAGGTTTCTTCGAGTTTATATTCGAAACAACCCTCATTCGAGTTTATTGGTTTCTTCGAGTTTAGTGACAAACTCGAAGTCATGAACAAACTCGAAATGTCGGTATGTGAAAAACAAAACTCCAAGATTTAAACCATTTTAGACTTAGAAAATTACATCCATTAGTCCTAATAGGTTCTAATCGAAGATATTTGTCACTTCTTTGAAGTTTCACCGGTTCAAACTTTGTTATTTTGATTTACAAAGTTCACACCATTAAAACCTCAAAATCAGTCGATTTTGGGTCAAATTGAGTCTAAAACATCCTAAATCTTGTACAATGATGTTGATTATACCTAGATTTGGTAGTATTCTCGAACACAAACGGACAAAAACTCGATTAACAGTGGAAAACTCGAAACGACAAAGTCGAAGGCTTATAGTCGGAATCTCTCCTGATAATCGAAGCACTAAAGTTGAAGGTAGGTGAATAATGAATGTCATTGTTGACCTATTTATACTAACCACCTTCGAATTTGTGTCCAAATTCGAATTTACTGTCAAATTCGAATATACATTCGATTTTGACTTAAACTCGAATTTAACTTGAAAATTTTGAAAATCTTTTGAATTAAATTCAACTTTTTCAACTTTTCCAACTTTTCGTGTAACAGAATAAACTATGCAAAATTATTTACCCTAAGCACAAGATTTTCACGCAGTGTTTATTTTATTCAACTAAGAATGCATCCTCGGTAACTTTGACCTTTTTCCTAAATAAATAAAAATAAAAATAAAAATAAAAATAAAGATAAAAATGAAGTAAAATAAAATAGAATAAAATAAATTAAAATTAAAAAATTTTGAACAAAAACTTAAACTTAGACTAATCTACATTATTTTTAAAATTTACAACCTATACTTAACACTTAACAGAATATTTTTGACGAGTATAGTCATAGAAAGGTTCAATCAGATAGCGGTGTCAAATACGCACTTTTAGTATTCAAACTTTCACACTTAGGAATTTTTGATTCCTTTGATTGTTTGTCGTGACATACATTTCTAGCCGATTGTTGGTATTATTTTCCCTTTAAACATGTTACACTTCGGAATATCCCTTGGCCTTTTTATTTATCAAGAAATTACCTTACGTGACTCATACTTAGACATACTTTTATGATCAAGGCATACACACAATGATTATAACTTTTTGGTATTGCAAACTTTCTTTAAAATGCAAACGTCGGACACAGGTCTGTATTTACATACAACAAAATGTCTTAGTTTGTCTTAAGGTTTATTTTTAAAGCTAGCAAGACAGCGGTGACAGGTCTGTACCGACGTACAACAAAGCGACTTATCTTGCTAACTCGAGTCAACCCAGAGGCAACAGGTCTGTACTTACGTACAACAGAGTTACTTGTTTTGACTCTCAACTCAGTATCATGGTTTTTCTATTCTTTTCATTTCTTTAAGATGTATTTGATGCTGCTATACATCCCCTAGAAAGTTTGCATACCTCATTTAGAATCAATGTCTGTATGTCTCTAACATAAAAATTAAGACCATTTGGTCATACATCTAAGTTAGTGACACGTCTGTCTTTTTCTTGAATATTTTATTAGCCTTGAGACTCCCTATATGTATTATGCCTACCAACATATCAAACTGGATAATGTATAACACTTATAATTTTAGGTGCTTTATGTGTGAACGACTAAACACTTAGAGATTGTACCAACTGTGCTAATTTTCGTCACTTTGAACCTATGTATTTAAGACGTAATTCATTTTCTGATATTCTCTTTTTTTAAATTTTTTATGGTTTTCTCTTTTTTTTTTTCTTTTATTTTTCATAAATAAGAGTAAGAAAATAAAATAACCTACTAACTTACTATAAAAGGAAAATATCCTAAGTTACTAGACTTACTATAAAAAGAAAGAAATGCTACTGCTATAAAAAGATTTAAAACTCTACTAAGGTCAACTTACTCTGGATTACGCATTCCGTTTAGTTGAATTAAATACTCAAAACGTGACTTATCAAAAGCTTTGGTAAATAAATGTACATTATTATCATCCGTTGCCACTTTTACCAGCTTGATTAATTTCTTTTCAGCACAATCACGTATAAAGTGGTGTCTTATGTCTATGTGCTTGGTTTTATTGTGTTTAAACTAGGATTATTAGTTATTGCAATTGTTGACTGATTATCTATCCGAATAGGAGTATGAGTATAAGTCAAACCGTAATCCTGCAATTGTTGTTGTATCCACGGAACCAGTGAACAGCAACTACCAGCAGCAACATATTCGGCCTCACACGTTGACACGACTACCGATGTATGTTTCTTGCATTGCCAGGAAACGAGTCTCCCTCCTAGGAACTGACAACCTCCAGTTGTTCATTTACGCGTCAAGCTGCATCCTCCGTAGTCTGAATCCTTGAACGCCTCTAATTCCAGATCGCCCACCGCGTGATACCAAAGTCCCAGCTTCGGTTTCGACTTGAGGTATCGTAGAATCCGCTTCACAGCTTTCATGTGCATCTCTTTCGAATTAGCTTGAAACCTAGCACAAATACAAACAACAAACATTATATCAGGTCTAGAAGCAGTTAAATACATAAGTGACCCAATCATGGCCCGATATAACGTCGGATCCACATCGGTATCACTTT